>CM070738.1:27945777-28435171 GCA_036346245.1 Bonia amplexicaulis | reverse complement strand
ATAAGTGACCAACGAACACGATGTTGGAGCTGCATCATCTGCACAAAAGGGACTTTCATACAACGGTGCATGTGTGTCTCCCCAGTTAATGTTGTTAAATTGCTATGATCAGATGTAGAAAATTCTTGAGCAAGAAATGCCGTCTCTTTACAAAGAAGTTCCTCATAAGGCAGTAATGGTATCCTCTTTAGAAGTGCATAATGCTGACTAGCAATTGCTCCCAGAGGAAACCATTCGCCAATAGCGAAATTCACTGCCTCGCCACAATTAAAACCTGGCATTTGTTGTAAACATTTTCCAATGTTCATAAATAATCAATGGAATAGAAGATTGAGATATCCAATGGTTTTGGAACATTACTGACAACAAGTAGTTGCAAGAAAATCTCACCATGGCTGAAACCTGAATGATAAGCTCGAGGAAATGTGATAACAAACTCTCCAGGTTTCTGAATAGCTCTATAGACAGGAACATGGTGATGCAGCAGAATATTTGGAGGAAACATCGTAGTCTTCCCCAAAAGTACATCAAATGCTGCATTTTCCCCTTCACCTGATAAAATTTCGTGATCGTATACATGCTCACGTACCACTTTCTCAAAATCTGGAGCAGCTTTGCCTGGAACCCCATACCATGTTTTTGAAGCCCCACAGTGATGATAGTTAATGCTGACAAGCCATTAACTCACATTAGAACAAAAAGGAGATTCAGTGTGCAGCATAATGAAAAGAATAGGCAGTAGAAACATGACAAAAAACTATTAATCATACACCTGTACAAGTAATGGTCTTCCACGTGCCAGGCAAACATACTAAAGAGCATTCCGATATACAGCATTGGATCTGTTACTCCCTGGAAACCCCAGAAAATTTATAACTGTAAGTAATCAACAAGAAAGGATGGGAATTCATCAATACAGTCTACTCACTGGAATTGCTGTTCTGAGAAGGCGCAGTGTTGATTTGGGCAACTGAGAAAGTCTCTGGATCAAAACACGAATGAAATATTTTAACATGTCATTAATCAATGTAGCACATGTGATCGATAAGATCACCTACTGATCAACAAATTAATATATCAAGATAAGAATACTTGACCAAGATATAATCGCAAGAGTGAAGATTTAATGAGCAAAGGGGCATGTGCACACCTTTTGCCAAATACTCAAGAAAAAAAGACTGGCCTCTACTATGAAATGATTAAAAATAAATACATTCTGTATGTGACATGAAGACATAGTTATGACCAAAGCATCATAAACAAAACGATGTCTGCAAACTACATCCAACCCAAACAGGAAAATAGGGAAAGTAGAGCAAGCATAAATTGCAGCCAATGTGTAAAGTAGAGCAAGCATAAATTGCAGCCAATGTGTAACTTTGCAAAACACAGAAGTGCCAAAGAAAAAGATATCTAGTGATGTAAGTAGTATATAAATGCCTCAAAAAATGGTACAGAATAAGTACCTTCAAGTTCCATTTGCTTCTCCCAAGTTGGTCATTAGGAGAAGAAGAGAACGCACTACCATCAATATCACATGCATACTCAACAGATTCCATCTTGCCAAATGCTATTTCATGCCAAAATTCCTCTTCCATATACCTTGGTGGAAGACAGGCAGCACTAGAGTACCTTCGAACAAATTCTTTATTTGCCATCTTCTCGAAATCTCGAAATGTGTACTTCCTGATAATGCATACTCATAAGTTATGCAATATAAATGACAAAAATCACTTATCTAGCAGTAATGCAGTATCAATAGATTGACAGACCTTCCACTCATGAAGAAAGCACACTTATCATCCTTGGACCATTCAGAAAGACGGAGAGGCTGCACTCTGGTAGTAAACTTAAGTCCACCTTGTTCCTTCATCAGTACAGTGCCAACAGGTACAGAAGCACAGATAGGTGAAACAATCTTGCATATACCTGGAAAGTTGCACTTAGTCTCAACATCATCGCCCAATACAATTAGTATAGAAACCTATTTGAAAACAGAGCACAAATGCCATAAACACTTTGGTTCAAGACTTTCACTACTGACAAAAGGTTTGCTCAGGCAATGCCAGTTTCCATGTGTGGCTCATCCTTTTCCAGCAGGCACACAAAACTCAGAAATAACTACACTATATTGCACCTGTGCAGTGATTAGAAACATACACTAGTGCAACTGGAATGGCAGGATGATTTCCGTTCTGAATGTATTATTGCAAGAGCAACTAAAGGCCATATCTCAACGGGCACTGGTTAATTGCTTTAAACTTAAGTCTTTGGTTTATTTTAGAGAAAATTGCATCGGAGGTCCCTAAATTTGTGTAGTGGCACCACTTAGGTCTATAAACTTTAAAACCGTATTGGTGGGTCCCTAAACCTGAACATTTTGCCACTTAAGACGACTTTGAAGCTTAAGTACATAAGTGGCACCACCGTGAAAGTTTAGAGACCTCCAGTGCAAATTTCTCTTTATTTTTATTCTCATGAGATCACATTTGCCAATCATTGGTTCTCTGTCTACAATCTTTACCATGCCCTTAACCTTGCTACTCAGAATAAAATAAGCACAGAAGAACATAGCGAAGCAACTATACCATATTTTGCAGCAACAGGAGCAATTTTACTGAGATAAATTAATGGATCCTCAAACTCCTCCATTGATGGAGAAAACACAGGACATTCTGGAATCTCATCAATCCAGTCTAGGCTAGATAGATCAAACTTCTTCACTCTGTGCTTCAAGAATGGGTCCCTCCTGGACCCTCCCTCCCCCAGTGATGCATCACAACTCCTGCGTAACCTTGCCCCGCATGACACAGGTTTCAGGACAACTCCATCATTCCCTGCCATTGTCCTGAAGACATCAGCCCCTTGATCTACACGTCCTGAGCTCACCGGCTGAAGGCACCCATGCTTTGTATCCCCAGCTCAACAAAATGGGCCTCCTCTTGACCTGAATACACACACACACACAAAAAACAACTTACAATGCTAGAACACTGTATCAACCCTTCGCATTACTAAATTATAGCTAGAAGTGGCCTACGAAAATGAAGATGCCTAACTAAAGTGAAGTGGACAGAATTAAAGGTTCACCTCATGTGAACTCATGTAAACGGAATATTACACCCAAAAGGGGAGGCTACTTGTAGAAATGTAGTTAAACAGACATGCGCGTGCCAATTGTGAACTCCCTTTCCAGATCAGTCTATATGCCTCAAGGCCACGGCTGCATTCTACAAAAGGTGAGCAATCACTGGATTGTTCACACCATAGCAGCCACTGTAGCCAAGCAGGCCCCAATTCCCGAAACACGTACATGGAGTAGGACGCTGTTAAGTGAAACCCTCCTGTTGATCCCCGAAAATCCAACAGCTCTGTGCCATCTCAATCACAAAACGCCGCAGGAAAAGTTTGGGTCAAATCAATGCATACGGGTCAAAATTCCTTTGCAAATCATTTCCCAATCAGTTCATGTAAAGAGGTCAAATTAAGCACCTAGAGTTATAGCCCGTGAATTCACATCGTATCGAACCTATCACTTAGTATATAGCATAAATTCACAACAGAAACACGGGTTGAAATAGTAGCAAGCTTAGGTGTGGTCAAAATCTATTTCCCACCCAAAAATTGGTCAAATCTATGGAACAGTTAGTTTAGAGACACTTCAAGCCTGAACACAAAACATCAAATTCCTGCCATATTAACCTCAGTTCCACCACTAATTACGGAGCGAGTTCCCGAAAATAGAACAGGCCAGTAAGAAATCATCCCGCCGAGTTCACCGTACGAAGAAAATTCTCCGCAGAAAAAGGAACAGAAGCACAAACGACAAGAGAATTCCGCGACGCCACACGAATTCACGAGTTGGGCTGCTAAAAAACCACCTGAAACCACGCTACGCACATAAAATCGCGAAATTAGCGCCTAAAATCACCAGCTCTCCAGCACAGTTAATCAAACAGTTGAAACATCCATAATTTGCCCCCAAAACACCTACAATTAGAAGGAATTCCCACGATTAGCCGTCGTAACGGAGGAATTACCCTCTGATAGCAGCCACAATCCCAATTCGGCACGAACAAAGCAGTCTCAGCCGCCTCAAACAGACACAAAGTGGTTACCAAAAAATAACGAAAAAAATGGCCAGAACAAGCGCAACAAGACGATTACGACGAATCAAACGGTGTATCAAATCCACCTACAGAAAATCCCCCCAAAAAACATCAAACGCTCAAAAATCCGAGCCCCTGGAACAAATCCAACCACCCACAGCGGCGAACCCGCCTCCAATTCCCGATTCACAATTCGCAATCCCCAGATCACTCACCGTCTCATCTCGCCGCAGCCTCCCGTCCCGAAACCGCCTCAAACAGGGACCCACATTCCCCTCGGGAGTCCCATACCGGATCCCCTGCGCTCGGATCCGAGCCCGCCACTGCCCCGAAACCACCGCGGCGCCGTGGGATGGCGCTGGTTCCTGGCGCGGCGCAGGCGGTGGAGCCTGCTGCGGCAAGGCAGAAGGAGGGAGCACCGCGGCGGCGCTCCGGCGAGCGGCGGGGAGCAGTAGGAGGAGGAGGCGAGGCGAGGCGAGGAAACGAGGGGAAGGGAAAAGTGCGGGTGATATTAATAAGCGATAACCACCAGTGCCGAATTAGAATTGAATTTAGATTTAAGTGTGGGTTTAAATATTTTTCTGGTAGCTGGGGTGGTTGTGGTTGCAGGCCGTCGTCACGGGGCCGTCTTTTCCAGCGGCGCCAATTACTGTTCTGCCCCCCATTGGCCTGGGCAAGCGGTGTTTCACGAGTGTTGGATAATAGTACAATGAGTGGTAAAAGGTCCTATTCTTACATACTTTTGGTTCGAAAAATTAAAAGTCAATATAAATAACTGATTTTTTAAATTCTTTTATTTTTGTCTCCTTCCAAAGATAAGTTAAGAGGTCATAGATGCATCACATACCCTATTTCTATCGCTCCCATCTCGCGCACTCACATCTCTATCACTTTTTGCACTACTCGTTCCCATCTTCTAAAAACCACTTTTCAACCATTACTATTTATTTTCAAACAAAATCTTTTAGCCATAGCCAAAAGTCTCTGCTAAGTTACAACAACATTAAGAAGGCCCTAAATCTTTTGCTAGCAAGTTTGAATATTTTGTGCGACAAGTATCAATCGGCTATGCAATGAAGATACTTTTTATAACTTTATGTGATTTTCATTGATGTTTTTTATAACTTTATATTAAGATATACTAATAAAATTATAGTATTATAAAAATATTTTTTAACAATAAATCTAATGATATAATTTTCATACAGCCAATCTAGATAGTTTTAAATCTATTGGTGATAAAACTTTAGAAAATTTTATAGCGCTAATTCTAGGAAGTCAAGTAAAAAGAACGAAAGGAGTATCAAATTTCCAAAAATCCTTCAAAACTGTCATAGTATTAGTAGATCTTTAGTAATAAATTTATGATTAACGTGGTATTCAAGGCTCAGTAAAACAAACTTTCGGCAACAAAAGGCAAACCTTGCAGGGCAAAAAAAGGGGTAGTTTGGGAACGGGGACGCGTATGGCGCGCACGGAAAGGTTAGTTACGGACACTGAGGTCCCCATCGCTTTATCAACAGACAAGTGGGACCACAAAGCAAAACCTCACACAAAATACTTGCCAGATTTCGCTCTGTCAAATTCAGGAGAAAAAAACGGCCCGTACTACTCCGGGTTATCGGGCCCGACCCGCGTCAAGCATACACGTGTCGAGCAACCAGAAACCTTACGTGAGATCGGACGGTCTTAGCTTGGACACGTGGCCTACGGTGTTCCAGTTGAGGCAACAATGGTGGAAGGGGAATAGCCGGTGCAGTTCGCAAGAATGTTCTGGAACTCTCTAGAACATTTGCGGCCTGCCCTGCCCCCTGGCGCTTTGGTACTAGTACTACTCCACTAGCAGTATCTTTCAACTACCACTTGGTGCTGCAGTTCAGTAATGTTAGGTAACGTATCAGTGTAATTAATTTGACTGCATTTATGAACTGACAAGGATTTGCTCTTACTACTACGATAGTTGTTAGCTTTTTTTAGAAAAATAAAAAGTAGAAAAATAATTATTATGTCATCACGGACAATATAAAAATTAGAAAAAAAATACAAAAAGCCAAAATTAGAAACCGATGTATTCTAAGTAGGCTTAAATAAAATAAAAAACAAACAAAAAAACAGAAGCTGAAACCGTTTGAAACAGGATCCTAAACCCTCATTTGGAACACAGAAAAATCCCCATTCTCACAAGAATTGAACTGTTTCCATGAAATTCCAGTGTTTTAAATAGGATTCCGTAGGAGTATACTGTTTCCCATAAACTTCTTACGTTTTAAACGACCCCTTATTAATTTCCCACGAAATTCATGCAATATTCCCATGTTACAAAGCATACCTATCTACCGGTGGTGCTCATAGCTATAACCAGGTTCCCCTTTTTATCGAGTCTTAAGTTGGTATTCTAACGCTAGGCGACTGGAATCAACCTACTAATGACACCGTGTTCAGCTCTTGGGAGCGCCAAAAGGTGACTTAGCCGAGTGCGCGAAGGCGACACACGGAGAGGAAGGAGGAGGAGGCAAAGCATCTTCTTACCACCGTTGCACACGTTCTTCTTCTTTCCCACATGTTGGTACTTGACAGCGTTTTCCGATCTCTCTCTTATCTTTCGTTGTGTGCTGATTACGATGCTTTCTGCACACGAATTGGCGAAGGACAATTCAGTCCGGCAACACCATATCCTGGCCGAAAATCGGCTTGTCGGCAGCGAATCCTCGCATCCGTTGCCATCAGATTTTGGCAGCTTGGGGCTCCCTACGGCAGGGTCTCCATTCAAAGAAAGCAACCTGTTGGATTAACCATTCTCTTTTTTTTCTAAAAAAAAAGTTTGACTGACCAAAGATTAATCCCACGTGTGTTAGCAGCGTGAGAGTAAACTAGATGCTAGATCCACATTTGCTGAACCTGAAAACACAGGTGATTTTCGCTCGATTTAGGTAATATATGCATACTAGTGTAGCTAGCAAAATGGCCTGCGCAAAAGGGCGTACCAGTGTTAATATGCACTTATTGTTTAAAATACTATGAACTGGTCCCACTCCATAAATGTTAGGAACCTTTTTCTCTAGTGATATTTGTGTTTAAGTAATAGGGCTGTTCCGATTAATCAAAATAGAACTAAAAATATATAGCCGAAAAAAAGAGCAGACAAAATGAGATGATGGGTTATTTCCATATGAGGAAATTCCATGGTAGAACATCCTTATATTGACTTTTGTAGGATATGTATGGCGTCAAAGGAAATGAACGGTGCCTTCAAGGATTTTTCCTCTATTATTCACTAATTCTTCACTCCGGTAACTACTGGAACCCAACACTAAAGCAATCAACTCAAAAACCCGAGAGAAGGTGAAATCTGCTCCTCACCAGTCTGACCGCCACATGGAGGCCGATTTGACCGGTGAGCGGTTCGACCGGTGGAGCACCAGTGGTTTGACCGCTGATCGATGGTCGGTCTCATATGTCATAGCAAACTAATCCTCCCAAAGATTTCAAGTAAAAATTCAGGGATCAAGAAATCTCAAGATGAAATCAAATTCAAATAAAACTGGGCAACATTGAAATCTTGCAAGACCTAGTGTCTAAATAGATAGGGATTAATTTCTATAAGTCATTTCTATCACTTACACGTCTTTGGTACACAACAAAATCAAGAAGTAGAGAGAAAAGATCAAAACCAATAAGAACAAGAACAAATCAACCAAATCAAGAAGACTCCATAAGTAAAAATAGAGTTGATCTATCGCTACTTGATGATGAGGATTTTTATAGTCACTTCACCTAGAGGACAAGAGAACACAACACAACACTCATACTTCACAAACTCTAACCCTAGAGTACTTGATTAAAATAATTGATGGTTGGATGGTTAACTAGTAAATCTCCATCTCAACCCATTAAATAGATGAGACAATCATCCCACATCTAATCCTAATGGATACTATTCGTTAGCACATATAGGGGAAACTTGTTAACTCCACATAACACGGGTTTTACTCACTTAATTCATGCACGCTTTTAAAGCACTTGAGCCCGAAACAGCTAAGTCCTTAGCATTTGATTCATTTATTTTTTTTAGCAACTCTTTGACCTAGACCGTCTTCCCAAGTGCCGTTCGAGCTTGATTCATATGGTTTTCGGTATTTGTTCTCCTTACCAAAATACACTTCCTTGATTTGGTCTTTATCTTCCCTTACAAGCAATCGCTATACGCCACATATAGGTGCATCACTAGCTTACCACGCATAGTAAGTCTTTTTCATTCTAGTTCTATCAGACCATGCCTCACTTGAACCGACCAAGTTATTTGATGCAACTCGTCGCTCGACTATTCTCTTCAATATTTTTTGCCTTTCTTATGCCATGCTTGAGCTTAGCCATCTCACCCGGCATTCTTGATTGTTTTGGACCTTGGCTCCTCGATAAGTATAGCCCTAATTCTTTCCGTTGACCATGGTCGACTCCAAGCCTTCCTACATATCTAAAGATAAAGAAATCATTTTCGGCCATAGTTTTTCACAACTTGACATATATTAGTCAAAGTATGTTTCATGCAACATAAATGCACTAACCTAGATCCAAATAAACCAAACCAAGACAAATGTCCTAAAATATAAAGTTTGAGCCAAAATCACCCTCTGCCTGGTTAGACCACTGCCTCCAACCGATCTAACCACTGACGGTTATCGGTCAAAACGCTGGCATCGGCCGGTTTGACTGCTCTAACTCTGTGCTTCTTGGCCCGGCTTTTGAACAGGTTAACAGCATATGCTAGTTAGGGCCTGTCACCTGTGCGCCAATTTATCTTGACGCGGCGGTCTTGCGACTAATTAATCGCTTCGACGTTCCAGCGTGTAATCTGCAACTTCAGTGGTCGTCATCATCTCCAAACGTTGGACTTGGACTCCAATGCTCCAACGGACTTCAATGTAGATGGCTATAAGTTCATGCAAGGTTACTCTTTGGTATGTGTGACAGATTTTAAACACAAATGCTCATCTCTTTCTTTGACATGTAAACCGTGGAAGCAAGGCAATTGGTGCAGCAGCATTGTGGCTGTTAGATAGGGCGGCAGCAGGACGAAGATGGTGCGGCGAGAAGAGTGGCGCGGCCACCACGATGCTAGTCTTTTTCTCTTACTAGTCATCTGTTCATACGTTATAACAAAATTTATTAGATATATAGCAAATTGTACTATGAAAGAAGGTTACTTTAATCAGTTAAAAAATGAAGAATGATGAAAAGTTAAGAATAAAATAGTTAGAGAAGAAAGATCGTGCGACCACTAACTTATTTTTTTATAATAGTAATGATCATCTTTCTTGGTTTTTCTCCCGTACAGAACTCGGAGGCTGGGTATCAATTAAACGGATATGGCTTGCCTAGTCTTAATCACGTAACAGTCGGATTACGAGATCATTTATTTCTCTTTTAATCTATTTTGACTCCTTTCCTAAGTTATTTAGTAATATACATATACAATGCAATCTTATATCTTTATACTTTAGTTCACCAAATTAAGGATAAGATTTTTTTAATTTCTTGTATATTCCTTTTTTTTGGCTAATATCTATCGGTTATGATTTAGGTCCAGCGAACTAAGGGTCGGATATTTTTCTCTTTTTGGAGAATTTTTTGAATTTCTATTTTTTTACGAAACAGTAGGAGCTTTTTACTAAAACTTTTGACCACGAGATTTTAATATACGATAGATTTCTTTTATTTTGATCGAGAACATTGATTATTACTGGACTGCTCCTGTTATGACATTATGCCTTTTTAAATGGCACGACAAAATGTACGAACCTATTTTTATTCTGAAGGACATGTACTTGGATACTTCACTGTGATTAGGGTAGGGATAGTACGTTCTAATTCTACTAGCATTACTTAGCAGCTAGCTAGGCTTTTAACAAGGAGAGATTCCATACTTCGAGTAAGAGGAGGTGACGTGGGTGCAAATAATTGGAACTGGGAGCTAGTGCATATCTTTGCATTTGATATGTTGTTTTCTTGTTTCTTTCCCTTTTAACTTTATTGATGATTGAGCACGCAACCAAACTGGCCAACTCAATAGGTCCTTTATTATTGGCTGCAGTTAATAACTTTTAACTGTGGCTAATAGCCTTTAACTGTATTTTTAATATAACGGTGGATTACGGAGATATTGATACGGATATCGCACATAGTTTTGAGCTCTGGAAGCTATTTAGAGAATCCGCTTTAAGAAACCGTCCAATTTATTTCGACTTTTGGAGAAACCAAAACTAAAACCCAAAAAAACACAGTCAACAAAAATTCCAAAAGGAGGCTTTTGATGTTAATGGCATCCATTGACTTTGATCCCACCATATGTACATAAACGCATGGTTTTATCCCTCTCACAAGTTCAGTTGTACATATGTACTTCATAGTGCCCCTCCCCTTCTCTCTTGTATCAATTGAATTTTTTTGTTCATTCATCTATGTGAAACCATGTGGAGGTTATCCATATTGTGTGATGAGTATTTAACTTTGCTTATACTTCATTGTTGAAATTTGAGTCGGATTTTGTGCCATTTGCACTATCTGGTTTTGCTATCGGTGATTGGTGGTTTGACCGGTCGTGGGTGTTGGTCCGACCAGCAGTTTGGGCTGACTACTCATAGGCGGCGGTCCGATCGAAGGTTTGATGTGATCGATTTCTAGTTGGTGGTGCGTTTATTCCAGAGAGGTGCTCGTTGCGTTGTGCAGAGTTTTTTAGAGTGGTATGACCGGCCATATAATGACGGTCCGATCGACTTGGTTGCCACAGTCAGACCGGTCCCCTGTTACTGAGATATTTTAAGTCGGTTCTCGGTGATCAGAGCAACCATTGGTTGGTGGTCAGACCGGCCTCTAGTGAATTGAGTGAGTTGAGTTAGTTTTCAGTTGTGTTAGTCATGACAGGAGTCCATGCATTGTCATATAAATTGATCACCACGGTAAAAAGAGATCGTGTCTATTGTGGTTTATTTTATTGTGCTCAATTTAACTTCAAACAATTTACTTTCTTAGAATTAAATTGATTGCTTGTCATATAAATTTGAACACATTGACATAGCCTAAAATTATTGGTGCACTTAGGTGAACTTAATTTATATAGGCGTTGTTTGTGCTAAACCAAATTGATTTAAACTTCTGTATTATTTATTGGTTTAGACAAATAGAAAAAGTCTTGAATTGTTAATAATAATTAGAAGAGATTTTTAAATCGCCTATTCACCCCCCTCTAGTCGGGCTTCTTAATCTTATAATAAGTTAGTTGTAGTAGATACTGTACCGAATTCATCTACATCGGCCAAAATCATATGTGAATGTCTCTTTGCACTCTCTCTTGCAAATAGTTATAATTCAAAATTTAAGACAAAAATCATAAACCATAGGCTAAAAAAACCAAGCACTTACGATACATGGGAAAAAAAGCAAGCAAAGAAAAGAGTAATAGCTTGACCACCAATCTTCCTCTAATTAAGCTATGATATGAAGATAAGGGCCTGCTCTTTACCTCACAAGCTAGCGGCTTTTAGCTTTTGCTACAGTACTTAACTTTTAAACAAAATATTTTTTAAAGGCGGGGTCTACAAGTTAAACGATCTACACGTTAAAAGCCTAATATTTGTACCAGCTAAAATCACAAATGAGTATCTCTCTCCATAATCTGTACCTAAACAAAATTAAATTTAAAAATTTGGTCAAAAGCCAAAACCGCGAAATTAAAAGAACAGACCCTAAAAGCCCCCGTCATCTAACTAACCGAGCTGATAAGGATCAGCTCAATACTAGGTTAGGTCAAGAGTTCGATTTTACAGCGCATCATAGCACAACAAATCCAATACCTAGCATAACATCAGTATACTTGAATTTGTTCCTGGAAATTAGAAGTACAGCAGTGGCCTTCGATTCATAATTTCACCATTCATTCAACAGGTTAAAAAATGCTTCTTGTTTTGTAAACTGCAATGTGCATCAATATAGTTTTTTTTTTACAAAAAGAGAGCTAAAATTAGCAAAACAGGCAGGTGAAGAGTGTAGTAAACGATCAAGTTGGCACCATCCAATCGCTGCCACACAACACGGTTTAGTTAGGTCTATCGGCTTTGACCAGTCCAGTCCAAACTCCGTGCAACGTCGACGCCCGCTTCAGATCATTCCTGGTTTCGTTGGCCGATGGATCTGCCTGACCCCGGGGAATAATGGCTTTCACACACACCTAACCTGTTGACTGTCGGTTTATCTTATGAATAGTACCAGTTTATATAAAAATTTATAAAAAAAGAAACACATCTGTATAATTTTGATCGATATAAATAAAATTATTGTAGTATGTACTACAATTAATTAGTAGATCTCGTCTTAAAAGATACTCCATTTGAAAGTTAAATGTTGTAGAAAAGTTATTTTCTATAGAAAAGCAGCTATTAGAAACTAATATAAATATGGCCTAAGCGGCTCATCGTTGAACAGTAAAGGTGAGGAGGGGATCATTCAAGGCCGTGAAGGTGACAACAATTTAAACCACAAACATCCGACCTGCTCGAATCGTTGACTCAATGTTACAATAGTTTTATCATGCACACTTTGTTGTCTAGCTTGATAGTGCAACGAATAATTTACGAGATTTTGGGTAGTCTTTTTTTTGTCTGCGGCTTATGTTTTTTTATCACGAATGTTGTGTGAATAAAGCAAATATCGATAATTCGCTTTAAAAAACTGTTCGATAAGTTGTTTCGAAATAACGATGAAGAAAATATTTAATTTTGTTTTAAAAAAGTCATAAGCCGTAAGTTAAAAAATTTTGGCCTTATGCAAGTCTACACCCGAAGATTCAACTCACTCATTGTCACGTGAGAAATATCCTTTGAAAGTTTTCCTAGTTCCTGGGGGAAAACGCACACACAGGTGATGGCGTACTATCGCAATCAGAAGTCTGCTCGTGTGACAATTTCCAGTCTCATGAAAAAAACCCAAGTAGAAATGCAGAACAATCTGCACCAGAAAATGATACTTTGTACGCCACAGAAGACTGGCGTGGGGGATCAGTACAACGTGGGGATAAGGAACCTCACCTAACACTCTTTCTTCTTCCTCTTCTCTTCAATTGAAGGGCATTCGAATGGAAAATAAACAAAGGAGCACGATGAGACCTGCCAGAGTTCAATAATTCCAGTCACATTCCATTCCCTGAGGCCCCTGCTGAACAGTTAGGGATCTCTTACTTTTTCCACTTTGGGGAACTTGAGATCACCATGTCAAAAGTTCCCTTGGCCGGTCTCCGTTGTCGCCGTACTTTTGAGCTAAACTTACACTACACTACACTAGTCCTGGCACTAGAATCAGGTCGTGTTGTTTTTGCCTTTTATCTTTTCAAAAATCGAAATAATTATCTAAACAGCTTCCTGAGTCTAAAATTGTATATGCCGTTCACATCGATACCTCTACTATTCATACCGTCTCGAAAAATACAATCAAAATCCATCGGCCATCGATCGCAGTCCAAAAAGCATAACCTTATGTGCCGCTCGGTTGGGCTAAAATAAGCTGGCTTATGACTAAAATTGTACTGTAGTTGACTAAAATTACAATGTAACTGATGATGACTTATTTGGCGTAACTAAAATTTAAAAAATTAAAAATAGAAAAAAAACAGGTTAACCCATCACAGACAATTCAAACGAATACAAAAAAAAGAACCAACAAAAAAGTAAAAAAATAAAAAAGATAAAATTTATACATAGTAAAAAATAAACCAAAAACCAGGATCTTAAACCGAAATAAAAAGGCCTAATATGTAACTTTCCGTGGTGCAAGCGTTTGCTGGTTGGATGGCCCAGAGCAAAGACACTCAGTGCGTTGGGGGAAAAGGGGAAAGAAAGCTGATGTAGCGGAAGACATGCATCAATCATGGCAACCAAAGAATCGGCAGTACGATTCGTTGCAAAGCGAGCGTAGGAAGTACCGAAGTAGGAGTAGGATCCCTCGAATCCTCAAGCGTGTTCCGTCGTGCACAGTGCTGAGGACCTGAGGTCGTCCGATGTGAATTTGCTCTGCGGTTCTCATGCGCTTACGGAAGTACCGTTCAGTTCAAGCCGGAAAGGTTTTCTTTGGGAAGGCTTGGTGATGTCTTAGAAAGCTTAAGCGGGTATACATTTCGGCAGACTTTAAGCCTCTGGTTTTTTTAATTTTATTTTTTTCTGGCTTTTGGTTTTTGAGCTTTTTTTAATTCAAAAGCCCAAATGAGCCCAGCCCAGGAAGTTTTTGGACCTGGCCTTGTTGAAGGCAGGGGGGAATAATTGACTCGGCTATGGTATGTGCCCTCATCGAAGCTGGGCCACCAGCAGATTTTTTACCCGTCGGCTATTTTTTCATTTTCCTCTTTCCGGGGAAAGGCGTCGCACGAATACACAACTGCTGTGACAAAAAAAATATTGTAACGCTGCATGGATGGCAGACGTTCTACTATTGTGCAATTTACCTATATATATATGACTAGTTACGTACATATGCGTTGCAACGAAACTTATTAAATGTATAAATAATCGTGCTATAGAAGAGAGTTGTTCTGATCGGTTGAAAAGTGAAGAATGATGAGAAGTTAAAAGAATAGAGAAGTTGGAGGAGAATGAACGTACAACCATCAACTCCTTCTTTTATAATAGTAATGATTTTTAGGAAGCTTATTCGATCATAGATCTTTCTGTAGCTGTTTGCTCTCGATCGATCACTGATTTTTTTTAGGCGTGGGTGCAAGATCCAGTCATGTGAGCCGCCGGCACAAAACGAAGAAATAACGGGAAAGGTAAACGTGAAGAACAAGAACGGGTATAAGTGCAAGTTTCTGGCGATCATACTAGGTGCTAGCGTTGTACGTCGCCAACCGGATTTGGTACAGTGAAAGCATGGGTTTGGATTTGGTCCATCCACATCTTTGGTGGATTTTTACCCATCTCTTGGGTACATACACAGCCGGTGGACAATCCAAGTCCTAACTGCTAGTAACACTGTAGACCAGGGGGAGGGCCACACTGTACTCTGCACGATGAATGATTAAAACGAACGGAAGAAGCAAACGCAAAACACCAATGTCTCCAGCTGTCACCGTGCTGTCCGTTTCTATCCCAGCGCCAACTCCAAATCCCGTGATTATGGCCCGCTACAAACGATTTCTGCTTCTGTATTTTGAAACACACCGGCCTCTTAATTTTTTTACCTTTTTTTATATATTTTTTGCTTTTTCTCTAATTTCTTTACATTATTTGTAATAATATAACTTTTTATTTTTTTATTTTTAAATTTAATTATTAAAAAATAATAACGCTATAATATATTTTCCGCCTAATACTAGACGTCGCTGTGAGCACTACCGAACTCAACATGCTATCGACACCTTTATGCGATGATATCCGTGTACGGGTCCTGTCACGTAGAACAAAATCTTCGTGAACATGGTGTAGTAATAGTTTGACCATATTATTGGGTGCTATCCAACGAATTAAAGAATAATAACGAATTAATCCCTACGCCTAGCTTTACTTTACAACCTGTACATACATGGAACAAAATCATATTACAATACCCAAATTTTAATCGAATCTCTTAGTACAACCATTGTGCCGCTAGCCTCCCAAGACCTCAGCTGCTCGCCACGTCGGCGCGTCCCCTGGCATCGGCGCCGGCCCTGCGTCCCCGGCGGCGCCCGCGGCCGCGCGGCCTCATGACGACGGCCTTGGACTCGCCCCAGGCCCAGAAGGCCTCCCTCTCCTCGTCGGAGTTGTCGCACTCCGGGAACGGCCCGGCCGCGTACCGAACCGCGTCGTAGCACACGGTGTAGGTCATGTGCCGCGCCCGGAACGCGCGCATCGCGGCGCGCTTCTGCGGGGTCATGACGGCGTAGTCGGCCGTCACGAGCCCGAGGAGGTCGGGCTGGGCGCCCCCGCCGGCGCCGCGCGGGACGCGGAGCACCGGGTCGGCGCGGCAGCCGAGGAGGGCAAGCTCGGAGAAGTCGGACGCGAACGGCGCGTACTTGTAGTTGACCTTGTACTTGCCGCCGTCCGTGGCCCACGCGGAGCCGTCCCAGATGGTCGCGTACACCGCCATCGGCTTCGCCGGGAAGTCCCCGCCCATGCCCGGGTGACGGATCACCTCCCGGATCGGCGTGTCGTCGATGTAGAAGCTGCACGCGCACGTACCCAACTCACTCCATCAGTCGTGCGCGCGCGCGCGCGCAAATCAACGAACAATTCATCATGCAGAGTGACTGGCGTACGTACATGATGTGGGTTGGGGCCCAGAGGACGGCGTAGCGATGGGCCTCGAGGGTGGGGTCGAAGGGGAGGAGGTAGCGCTCCTCGCGGCCGCGGTCGGTGCTGCCGTTGCCGTAGACGTTGGTCTGCACCCGCCATTGCCCGCCCCACCGGCTGCCCAGGAACTCGAAGTCCAGCTCGTCGTGCGTCTTCTCGTACACGTCCCCATTAGACAGCTGCAACATCAAAATATTTACGGACATTATTAAGCCGCAGGACAGTAATCTTTAGGGAGCCATGCTAATACCGTTGCCATGTGTTGGCTGGAATCTCTTCAAGTACGTTGCAAACTTGAATGAAACTACGGAACAATTGAATATTCCATCTACTACATCATTCACTGGCTTGTGCACAGCAACTTACCGACTCGTCAGTAGTACTAGTACGTACGTAACTCATCTAATAAGGTACGTCTACTCAACAAAATTTACTGGTGACTAGTATATCTCTGAGTCGGGTATTAACTTCGCTTTGGTGAGCCTGATCAATGTGGTGACTGGTGAGGAGCGTGTGACAGGGAAGGGAACATTTATTCCCGGGGGGCAGCGGCGCAGCCTTTTTGGGCTTGAAAGTCCAAACAGCCCATGTGGCTCGCCCTGTTGGCCACACTGCGCCACCAGGGCATGGGCACGCAACTTGCGATGGTTTTCCGGTTGACACGCCGCGTGACCAAGCAAGGACCAACGGCTCGAAAGAACAGCAGGGATAAGCTAAAAGAACGCTGCGTTGGATAGGAATGTTCTCAGATCAAGCACTCACGTAGAAGGCGACGACGACGCCGGCCGTGTAGTCCTTGGGCAGCTTGATGGACGCGCTGAAGAATCCGTGGAGGTAGTAATCTGAGGAGATGAAACCAGAACCTGCAAAGAAACAGCAGCACACAAATACAATAAGAACAGGAAGAGCAGAGCACAAAGGGCTTGTACTAGTAGAAATATATGAGAGGAAAGAAAATTAGAAAAATGAATGGAGTATGCAAGAGGCGGATTACCGGAGCGCCGATCGAGCAAGAGGCGGGCGGTCCTGCCATCCGGCGCGCGGACGAGGTTGCCGTCGCCGAACAGCGGCGAGAACCCTTCGTCGAAGGAAACGCTCGGCACGTCGAAGGCAGAGGCCACCGCCGATAAGCGCACGCACGTCGCGGCGGCGAGCAAGGCCGCCAAGAACCTCCTGGCCTTCACCACCATGGCTGGCTAGCTGCTCTCGCAGTTTCTCTCCCCTCCCTCTCCCACTTGTCAAGGACCAAAAACCTCTCCCTGCTTAGGCGCTTCTTGGGTTCTGCTGCCTCATAACCTTTCCCTCGCATCCTATGTACGCGGTACCACTATTGGCAGGAACCGGAGGGTGAGAGAGAGAGATACTCCTGACTATTGCCACTTTCGCTAGGTTGCACTGCACATGCAGAGTTGGTTCGTTTAGTGCCGTGTAAGTCCGTCGTGTGTGAAAAAGGCTCCACTAGTGTGGCCTATATGGCTTAAGCAAAAAAGAAAACTTGGAAAAAAATCAGAGCAGTAGGCTACCAAGGAAGAAAAATAGAAGAGAATTTTATCGGCTTAACAAGAAAGGGGAATTGAAGGGATGGTGGTGGGTAACAACGGGTGGATTTTTTTTTGTTTGATGGTTTATGAGTTATAGTTTAAATATTTAAATTTTGGCTGTTCATGAGAAGTAGTACACAGAGGAAAATAGTCATGTATGATTTTAGCTGGTATAGCTAAACTCGATACACTTTTTACTATAATTTTTTCATTGACTTCATCTTGAAAAACGTATCGTTTAAAAACTAGTTAATATAGACGATACATACATAAGCCACAAAAAAAGCTGAAACGAACCAGCCAACAGAGCTTTGCTGGTGATTTGGGAGGCATGGTCCTAATTGGGGTTTCCCGTTGCCTTGTCCAGTTTCAGCTCATCAGAATGCGCTAATGCAATCATGTGATGCATGTACGCACATTACTGTAGCAAAGAACCGGAGCAGCAGTACTTACTACTATAATCCTGAAGGTACTGGTACTACATTTAGATTTAGCACCGTTTCAAACAAATTTTGGTTCTTTTCTTACATTTGGATTTAAGTCATATTTTAAACAATTTTTTGTCATATTTTTTGAACTACAACGGATGGTTTTTAATTACGGCTTATCGCTTTTAGCTATGCTTTTGAAACATTAGCGGACGACAGAGACACTGACACAGACGACACAAACACCTGGCAGCTCGAAAAATCATTTGAAAATAAGGCTTCAAGAAACCATTTGGAGAAGATATCCATTTGTTTTAGCTTTCATAAAACTGAAACCAAAAGCTCATAAGAACTGGGTCTTTGGCTTTTAGCTTCTAGTTTTCATAAGCTAAAAGCTATTTAGAATGCATTAGATTCTTAACGTGGCTTTCATTTTTCTTTGTATTGTTTGGATAGATGTAACGGTGTTTTTTTCTTAATTAAATAGCAAAAAGTTTTTTTATTTTTCTTAATTAAATAGCGAAAAGCTAAGTGTTATGTTAGCTAAAAGAAAAAAAGAAAAGGTCGAATCGAAGAAGGGCTCAAGAGACAATGGGGACGGGTCACGTGATGTGTTTGGGAAGAGGGTGCTGGTGTTTTTGGCGGAGCGCGCCATTGTTAGTGTCTACGTACCTTACCTGGAGGGTGACGTGAGACCCGCGAGCACTTGAGCGAGGAACCGCATTTTCCGGACATGACCATGCATTTACTCCGACTTGGACTGAATTTACTAGACGTGCTGTCTTCCACCTGCCAGTGTGGCGCGTACATGTCCAACAAGGCACCAGCTGTACAGCAAACAAAAGCGTTCCCTTTTTTTTCCTTACCGTTTGTCCAGTTGCTTACTGTACCTAGATCTGACCAAACAGGCCGTCTGCCCCAGCACGGGTCTGGCTAGAACATGGCCTATTAAGGCGCAGTCTGTCTAGCACGATTCTCAACACCATCTAATCCTTATCATTTTATAAAAATAAAAATAAAAATTTATAAATTTATATTTTTCTAGACATCTTGTATAGGGGACGGTCTGACCGGTCAACTTGCATTGCTTAAGCTAAAATGGATTATTTTGAAAAGTTTTAGTCATAGGATGATTTAGTTTTATTGCCATTCACAAGTACTTTTATTGTCTGGCAAAAGTAATAAGCCATTCAGAAGTTGAAAGATCATTTGAGAAGGTCTAGGGTTTTGATGTGATGAACCATTGTCAGTTTAGAGAAGTGAAAATTTAGAATTTTTAAATTTGCATTTTTCTACACTTCTTCGAGGCAGCATATCGACCGCCGACTTGTATTGCTTCAGCTTGAGAATTATGCAAACCAAATAACATCAAATAATATATATCACAATTGGCTGACACATGTCACTTCAAAATATGTGTGAGCATCATTAAATTCATGATGAAGTTAATTCAAATAAACATGCCAAATTTGGAGTACATAAAAATTCCCAATAAATTACGCAATAACTATTATTGTATCGGAAGGCTTCACATAAAATTTCGTAATTTTTGGAGATCGTTTGCTACATATAAAAACTCGTAGAATTATCAAAATTGTACTGTGAGGTACGTTGTGTCGGGAGGTTGTGCATACATTTTCGTAATTTTTAGAGCTCATTTGATATATTTAAAAATTCAAACAATCACTAAATAAAAAAATTAGAGCAGATAATTAGACCAGCTAGGCTAATTAGCCTGCCACTCCTCTCGGGCGCAGGCAGTTCGCCATCCGCCCCGGCGACACGTTTGCCGCCGTCCAGTGAGGGTACGATAGACGTCTGCCGGCGGCAGCAGCACCGTGTGTTGTCTCACGACGCTGCCGTCCGGTTCATCGACGGTAAAATAATATTTTTATCAATATATTTTGTATGCTGGTTTTTTTATAAATATAATTGAAACAGTGCCGTAAGTGGATTTGGTTCGGCACTTGCATGCGCGTACACGGTACTGATGTGTGCACGCTTCTTGCTCGTAATGGAAAAAAATTATCCAGCGCACCACAGGAAGAACACCCAATAAAAAATGGCCGTAAAGGCACGGACATGATGTGACTAATGACAGGTACCTTTTTCATGTGCACCGTCCCCAAAACGCATAAACACGCACACGCAGACCGCAGACGCCAAGCGGCGTCGAAACAGCTACAGGAGGGCCGTGCGCGCGCGGTCTCACTCTTCGCCCGTTCCCGTCGTTAGTTTCGGCCATCATCCCCGCTCTCTCAGGTCGGGTTAAAAGTGATATAGTTTATAACTAAAATTGTATAATAATGGTTCAAATTTTACTGTAGCTGAAGATGACTTATTTAGCGTAATTAAATTTTAAAAAATTTAAAAATAGAAAAAAAATATACTAACTCATCACAGACAGCGCAAATGAATACGAGAAAAAAGACAAAAAGCTTTAAAAAGCTAAAAGTTTATAAAAAATAAATTTTATAAATAGTGAAAAATAAATCAGAAATTATAAGCAGAAGCCGAAACGACCGAGAATATCATGTGTTGCCTCGTGTGGACGGACTGACGGTACATGCACTATTGCATGCCCAAGGAGAACCGCATCAGCTGGTTTTAGTTCACGGGTGCCGAACTGTGGATAACAAAACGCTTCTCTTTGGCTGTTTTGCCCAAGTACTAATGCGTCTGACCCAAGGCCTTGGCAATCTTTTGAAAAGTGATGAACATGCCATGTCGCACATGGGAGTTTGATTCCTTCTCAATCGCCGAAATGTATTGGAATCATCCTGTATTACACCCGAGGAAAGCGATGGGAAGCACACCACGACAGCAAATTTGCAAATAAGCCTTTCAAATTTTGCAAAATCACGTTTAGATCTTCGGCTCGTGCAAAAAGGCCTTGTCACGTTCCCCCGAAAACCCCCTCCACATCTCCAAAATTGCATACAGGTCCTCTGCATTTTCATAAAGGTTCTCTTTTTGCACCCTACGGTTTTTCAAAAATTACATACGGGTCCTTAAATTTATGCAAAAAAACCTTCATTTTCGCCGAAAATACATATGGGTCCTCACCTTTTTAGATGACCCCCTCTTACGAATTTTCGTTTCTTTTACTTCAATCATATGATAGTTAGCGCAGCGTGGCGCCGCGCTTATGCTGCTAGTTGAGTTACGTCAGGTAGCTAGCTGGCCTCGTAGACGCAACTACCATCTTCGTGTTTATTTTGCCCTTTCATTTTAGTTTCAGCTTCTAACTTTTAACTTCTAGTTCATTATTCCTTAATTTTATCCTTTTCTAACTTTGTTAGGTTTTTTTGCTTTTTCTTTTTTGTATTCATTTGTATTGTCCGTGGTAGGCTAACATACTTTTTTTATTTTTATTTTTTTAAATTTAATTACGCCAAAAAATTACCAACAGCTACAGTATAAAATAAGCTATAAGCCACTAAAAAAGCCTAAATGAGCAGCCGTGATCTACTCCGTAACATTTATTTGTCCTATTCTTTTTAACTTATGGCTTATGATTTTTTAAAACAAATGGAATAGCTTCTGCGTTATTTTTTTAAAGTGTTTTATCGATATTCAGTTCGTTCATACAAACGCTCACACTAGAGAAAACAACAGTTACAGTTATAAATTATCAGGCCCAGTGGAAAAGAACACATCCGTAGACTTGTTTCGTCGTAGTCTTCAGGACTTGTGCCTAAGAGTGGCAATACGGCCACAGGGGGTCCGGGAAAGGTCCTATGGCACTGACATGACCCTGTTAGGTCTATCGGGGGAAGTTACCCTCTGTTCACATGGGATCTCCGTAAGGATTAAAAACATGACAAGTTATTTTCAAAAATAATAATATGATTTTATTTATTAATTTATAATTATTTAGGTGTATTTTTTAAAATATAGTTTCAAAATATGTATTCATATATTCAAGTTTTAGTCTAAATATGCAAGAAAAGAACAGAATATTCTATATTTTAAAACTATAATCTGTTATAATAAAAGTATTCTATATTATTTTGTGTTGTTGTGTGTACGATCAGCTGTATTGTGTCATTGTTAAGTGACTGCCATTAGAAGCTTCTGCTGTGTAGTGTATGGAACTGCATTTCCTGTGGAAATACTGGTTGTTAATATTGACGCCTGCTTAAAATTCCGACCGAGCTGGTCCATGCTTGCGAACGCAGCTGGAGACGCTTTGCGAGGTTGGGATCAAGGGCGTACTGCGGGCTTGGGGCCTGGGGGGTTCCACCTCCCTACAGCTATGCCATGTGCAGCTGTGCGGGCCGGGGCAGCAGCCGGTTGGACAGCTTGTCATAATGTCATTACGTGGATTACACGTAACTGGCCCTTTCGCTCCTACAGATTCATCGTTAACGCCGTCCGCTAGGCGACACGCCGATGTGTGTCCAGGGCTCCAAGCGTATTAGCCCGGTGCCAGCGAGTTGTGGTGCGCCCAAATCGAACTCACAAACAGTCGTCACGACGATGAGACGCAACAAGGCCGATCAACAGATAAGCTACTCGAAGGGATGGAACCAAGCGGGAAGGCAGAAACGCGCAGCTGCTAGTTCCCAACGGCCAGAGCCGACGAGTCTCGTCGTCGTGCCGTGCCGTGCGGCCTGTGACTCTGCATTGGTGGTGCAACACACACACTCTCAAAGCACACGTCGTACACACTACTACTCAGTACGCACACACATGTGTCTACGTCCAGAGGCAGAGCTGGCCCTCAGGCCGCCAAACCATTGGCTCAAGGTTTAAATTAAAATTGTTTACTATAACGCTGTAGATGTATCATAGATTCCTAAGGTCCAATGTTATTTTCAGTGGACTAGGTCTGAGCTCACCCGTTGGTTAGCTACGCCATTGTTTGCATCTACTACATATATCTATACTTCTATAGATAACCGTTGATCAGAGATAACACGGTCTTTAAAGTATGGACACGTGTTGTTCCACTTAGAGCTCATGTGTTAACCATTTTTATTTTGACTAGTTAGAGAACTGTGTGTTACAACGGAGTGATACAAATGATGAGACGGAACTTACTGTCTGACCAACTTCACACATCAAACATTAGAGAGCAAGCGACAGAGAAGGATGTCCAGAATGCACGAGGAGATGAAGAAAGTAGAGGGAGTGGGCAGTTGTATCCTGAGAGAGAAAGAGAGGAAAGAGATGAATGGTCCAGAGCAAACCTGATGGCTATAGAGGGAAAAGGAGAATACCGACAACCATCAACTCTTATTTATATAATAGTAGATGTGACAGAATAGGAGCCAACGAGAATGCTTGTATTCATCATAGAATATATATAGATGTACAACATGAGAGATGCTAACAGGCTAACGAGCGTAGCGTGAATCGACGGAGCGGAAGGTGCGCGACGCGAGGCGCGGCGGGCGTGGACGCCGTGGCGAAGCGCGATCCGGCGTGGCGCCGGAGAACCGCCCAAAGACCGCAGCCGTTAAGGGATCATGTACACGTCTTCAACACCCCCCCGCAGTCCTATGTGTGACCGGCACGACACATAGACTGGATCGGAAGGCCTCAAAAGTTGTCGTCGGGAGCCCCTTCGTCATGATGTCCGCGTACTGCTCTCCGGTGGGCACGTGCAGGACGCGGAGATCGCCGAGCTGAACTCGTTCGCGGACGAAATGGATGTCGAGTTCAATATGCTTGGTGCGCTTGTGGTGCACAGGGTTGGCCGACATGTAGACGGCGGAGACGTTGTCGCAGAGGCGACGGTGGCTTTGGAGACGTCACACCGGAGTTCGCCGAGGAGTTGCCGAAGCCAGATACACTCTGCGGCGGCGTTGGCCACTGCTCGATACTCTGCCTCCGCGCTTGACCGGGAAACCGTAGGCTGCCGTTTGGACGACCAAGATACCAGAGATTCGCCCAAGAAGACGCAGAAACCCGAAGTAGATCGTCTGGTGTCGGGGCACCCGGCCCAGTCGGCGTCGGAGTAGGCCGTAATGGAGAGGTCTGCCGAGCCGCGCAGGTGTAGACCGAGCGTCGAGGTGCCTCGCACATAGCGAAGAATACGCTTGAGTAACGTCAGGTGAGGACCGCGTGGATCGTGCATGTGCAAGCAAGCTCGCCAGACGGCAACGCGAGGTCGGGCGTGTCACGCTGGCACCGAGCGCCCGGCTAGGCTTCGATAGTTCTTGGTGTCATCGATTGCGGGCCCGTCGGCGGACGGTTTTCCTTTGGTGTCGACGGGCGTGGACACCGGCTTGCAGTTCGCCATGCCGGCACGATCGAGGATGTCCTCGGCGTACCGTTGCTGGGAGAGGAAGAAGCCATCCTTTGTGCGCTGTACGTCGATGCCGAGGAAGAACCGAAGCTCCCCGTGTCCTTCACCGCGAACTCGGCGCGCAGACGGTCGACGACGAGTTGAAGAAGGGGCGTGGAGGACGCGGTGAGCACCATATCATCCACGTACAACAGGAGGTATGCGGTGTCTGTGCCGCGACGGAGGACGAAGAGCGACGAATCGGAGCGAGTGGCCGCGAACCCGAGGCTGATAACGAAGTTGGTGAAGCGACTGAACCAGGCCCGCGGCGCCTGACGTAGGCCGTAGAGGGATTTGTCGAGGAGGCAAACGGCATTTGGCTGAGATGCGTCCACGAAGCCGATGGGCTGCTGACACAACACATGCTCCTGGAGGTTGCCGTAGGAAGGCGTTGGAGACGTCGAGTTGCCGTAGGCCGCCACCTGGAGGCGGCGATGGTCGCGATCGGCGGATCGTCACGGCTTCACCACCGGCGTGAAGGTTTCGCCGAAGTCGACGCCGGCGCGCTATGTGAACCCGCGAACCACCCACCGCGCCTTGTACCTGTCTAGAGTCCCATCAGGATGAAGCTTGTGTTTGAATACCCACTTGCCGGAAACGACGTGGGCGCCAGGTGGTCGATCGACGAGGCGCCAGGTGCGGTTCGACTGCAGCGCGGCGAATTCTTGTTGCATGGCCGTTCGCCAATTCGGGTCCCGTAGTGCTTCTCGAGCGGAGGACGGTACTGGCGAAATGGGAGTCGAGGCAGCCGCGAGCGCGTACTTGGGGTTTGGCTTGATGATCCCTGCGCGCGCTCGGGTAATCATGGGATGTATTGGTGCCGGTGAAGAATGCGCGGAAGTCGTTGTACTGACGACGGGTGGCGGGGCAGGTGTAGGGGACGCCGGAGAAGCCGTGGCTGGTGCAGACGTCGGTGAGGCCGCCGCTGGTGCAGACGACGGGGTGGAGTGGAGATACGGCGAGGACGTCAGGCCAGCGGGGAGCACCGCCGATGAGGGAGGTAGCGTAGCCGTAGGCCCTGGATCGGTACCGGGAGCCTCTTGTTGCCGCCCGCGACGTCGCTTGGGTGTCCGTGGAGGCAGATCCGCGGAGAGAAGATGCGAGGCGTCATCATCCGGTGCGGCGACCGGCGAGACGTGAGACGGGGCGAGCTCAGTGGCCGCGCGGAATGGAAACGTGTGTTCGTCGAACACAACATGCCGGGACGTGATGACGCGACGCGTGGCGAGATCGAAGCAGCGATACCCCCGGTGGTCAGCCGGATAGCTGAGGAGGACACATGCCGTGGAGCGAGCCCCAAGTTTGTGAGGCGACGTCGCAACCGGTTGGGGAAACACAAGCAGCCAAACACTCGTAAGTGATTATAGGTGGGAGGAGCTCCAAGCAGGAGCTGGAAAGGAGTGACCGCACCGCTAGCTTGACACGGGCGCCGATTGATGAGATGCGTTGCCGTAGACAAAGCTTCTGCCCAGAAAGCATAGGGCATGCCAGCATGAATGAGAAGGCTACGGACGCAGTCGTTCAGAGTTCTGATGATGCGTTCGGCCTTTCCATTTTGTGCCGAGGTATATGGGCAGGAAAGTCGAAGTGCTATGCCGTGTTTAGCAAAATGGCTGCGCAGGGTGCTATTGTCGAACTCCTTGCCGTTGTCGGTTTGGAGAGACATGAGAGGGAGTTGAAATTGTGTGCAGACATAAGCGTGAAAGGATAGCAGGCAGGGTAGGACCTCATTCTTGGAGCGTAAGGGGAATGTCCAGACATAATGAGTGCAGTCATCAATGAGAACGAGATAGTATTTGAAACCTGAATTGCTAATGGCTGGAGAAGTCCAAACATCGACGTGTACAAGCTGAAAAGGAACATAGCTCACTGAAGTGGAAGAAGAAAAAGGTAATCTAATGTGTTTGCCAGTGTGACAAGCATGGCAAACGTGATGATCTGTCTTATTACAACTGAAGTCAAACTGACGTAGGGTCTGACGTAGGGAGTCGCGACCCGGGTGGCCTAAACGTTGATGCCAGAGAGTGACGGTGGGAGCGGCGGCAAACAGAGCTTGATGTGATGGCAGCTGTAGAGGATATAGGTCACCGCCACTGTTACATCGGAGTATCTCCGTTCGGGAAGGAAGATCCTTAATGGAAAACCAAAAGGGTCAAACTCAACAGTAACATTGTTATCACGAGTAAGAGAGCGAACTGAGATCAAGTTTTTAATAAGACCAGGAGAAATAAGAATATTTTTGAGATGAAGGGGTGAGGAGTTTGTGGAAATGGCAGCAGCAGCCTGGTGGGTAACAGGTAGAGTAGCGCCATTGCCGACCATGATGGGAAGGGAACGGGGAAGAGGATGAGCAGAGGAGAAGGTACCAGGGTTGGAAGCCATGTGAGATGAAGCTCCGGTGTCGAGGAACCGCCGAGGCAAAGTTGACCACGGGTGGTGGCACGCCACGGCCGCCAGAGCGGCAGCCAGGCTCGCCGGTCCCATGCCCCAACGGCGGGAGGCGGCACCGAGGGACTGGCGACGTAGGCTTGGTGCTGTTGTGTGCCAGGTCGTGGTCCCAATAACCCCGTAGCAGGAACACGGAAGGGCATCGGCCAGGCTTGGACCATGCCGGTCCACGGGTTGTAACCAGTGGTCCATGCCGATTGTTGGGGGCGCGACGTGGATCCTGTGCTGGAGCCTCCGGAGGGGTTGGTGGCGCCGCCGGCAGCGTTGTTAGTGGCGCTGCCAGAGTTGCCAGGGACACGACCGCGCCGCTTCTTGTTGCCGTAGTTGGAACCGGAGTTGTGGCCGGGGCGTGATGCGGCGGACTTGGAGTTGGAGCCGTCTTGGCCGGTGAAGGGGTGGCACAAGGGCGTGTGCCGGTGGCGACCAATACCGATGAGTCTCCATCTTGGTGTGTTCCTTGTCGTAGAGTTCCTCGAGGAGGAGGTAGGAGCGCGCGGAGAGGAACGTGTGCGGGGGCTGTTTGGCGGTGATGACGGGTATGGTGTGGCGGTATTTGGAGTTAAGCCCCCGCAGCAAGTTCAGTACCTGGGAGGTTTCGCCGACGGGCTGGCCGACGTCGCGAAGAGAGTCGGCGAGCTGCTTGAGGCGCCCGCAATACTGGGTGATCGTCATGTCACCCTGAAAGACGTTGCGGAACTCGGCCTCCAGGTACACCGCGCGGTGGAGCTGATTGTCGCGGAACAGGTCGTCGATGGCGCGCCAGACGGTGTACGCGGTGGCATCGGGGACGCGGACGATGTCGAGAACGTCAGTGGATACCGTGTTGTAGATCCAGCTCAGAATGCACTGGTCCACCATGCACCAACGCGGATCGCGACGTTGTGTAGCAGTCGGCGAGGAGAAGATGTGGGAGCTGAGGCCGAACTTGCCAATGACGCTGTCGAAGAAGCAGCGCCATTGGGCATGGTTGGGCTCGGCAATGTCGAGGATGACGGCAACGTGAGACTTGATGTTCACCGTTTGAAGAACTGCAGCAGAGGGAGCAGCGACGGGAGCAGCGCCGTCGAGATCGTGAGAAGAGGAGGCGGTTGTAGACAACTCGTGGACAGAGTTATCGGACTCGAAGAGAGGGTTGGCATCCATGGCAGCGGAAGAGAGAGCGAGCGCAGAGAACAAGCAGAATCACGCCGCGCTAGCTGATACCATGTGACAGAATAGGAGCCAACGAGAATGCTTGTATTCATCATAGAATATATATAGATGTACAACATGAGAGATGCTAACAGGCTAACGAGCGTAGCGTAACTGACGGAGCGAGTGTGCGGACGCGCGAGGCGCGCGGGTGTGGACGCCGTGGCGAGCGCGATCCGGGCGTGGGCGCCGGGAGAACCGCTCCAGCACTGCAGCCGTTAAGGGATCATGTACACGTCTTCAACAGTAGAGATAGCAGTACATTGAACCTTAGGGTTCAAACGCAGGTGGACCAAAATCCAGTGGGGGGCCTCGCGCGAGGGCCCCATAGAAAAGTGCTTCCCTGCGGCCTGTGACTCTGCATTGGTGGTGGTATGTGGGCCTCCGCCGTGCGCGCTTCGCAGAACTGTGGGCCTGGTTGGCCAGCTGCGCTGTTGCGCGCCTCAGCATGTGGGCTGTGAACGGCTGAACGGTCGTGGAGACTGGGCCTCCGTTTAGACGCCAACGCGGGCCCGTCCGTGTCTGTTCACATGGGATCTCCGTAAGGATTAAAAACATGACAAGTTATTTTCAAAATAATAATATGATTTTATTTATTAATTTATAATTATTTAGGTGTATTTTTTAAAATATAGTTTCAAAATATGTATTCATATATTCAAGTTTTAGTCTAAATATGCAAGAAAAGAACAGAATATTCTATATTTTAAAACTATAATCTGTTATAAAAAAAGTATTCTATATTATTTTGTGTTGTTGTGTGTACGATCAGCTGTATTGTGTCATTGTTAAGTGACTGCCATTAGAAGCTTCTGCTGTGTAGCGTATCGAACTGCATTTCCTGTGGAAATACTGGTTGTTAATATTGACGCCTGCTTAAAATTCCGACCGAGCTGGTCCATGCTTGCGAACGCAGCTGGAGACGCTTTGCGAGGTTGGGATCAAGGGCGTACTGCGGGCTTGGGGCCTGGGGGGTTCCACCTCCCTACAGCTATGCCATGTGCAGCAGTGCGGGCCGGGGCAGCAGCCGGTTGGACAGCTTGTCATAATGTCATTACGTGGATTACACGTAACTGGCCCTTTCGCTCCTACAGATTCATCGTTAACGCCGTCCGCTGGGCGACACGCCGATGTGTCCAGGGCTCCAAGCGTATTAGCCCGGTGCCAGCGAGTTGTGGTGCGCCCAAATCGAACTCACAAACAGTCGTCACGACGATGAGACGCAACAAGGCCGATCAACAGATAAGCTACTCGAAGGGATGGAACCAAGCGGGAAGGCAGAAACGCACAGCTGCTAGTTCCCAACGGCCAGAGCCGACGAGTCTCGTCGTCGTGCCGTGCCGTGCGGCCTGTGACTCTGCATTGGTGGTGCAACACTCACACACTCTCAAAGCACACGTCGTACACACTACTACTCAGTACGCACACATGTGTCTACGTCCAGAGGCAGAGCTGGCCTCAGGCCGCCAAACCATTGGCTCAAGGTTTAAATTAAAATTGTTTACTAGCGCTGTTGCGCGCCTCAGCATGTGGGCTGTGAACGGCTGAACGGTCGTGGGAGACTGGGCCTCCGTTTAGACGCCAACGCGGGCCCGTCCGTGCCGCGAGGCACCAGATCCGCCTCGACGGAAGCCAACCCGTAGGAAATGTGCCGCGGACCCGCGGTGAAGTAGCCTAGGGTTCGTATGCGCCAGTTGTGCTTGTGATCTGATCGTGTGGTCTGATGCGATTACGAGGTCGAGGGTTGGGTGCCGGTATGTCCTGTTTTGTGGTTAGGTTTGGTTCCGTTAGATTACCGATTTCGATCTGGTGGATTTTGATTATGACGTAGTTGCTTCAACTTCCGGTCTATTTCCATGGTCTGGTGCACCTGTGAGATTAGGATTTTTGGTCTAGTTTTTCTGCGATTTTAGATAATCAGTGGTAAGGTGCCATCTAAATTTCGCGTTTTGAGGCAGATCGGTGTTTCACGCCTACAATGTATCGTAGTTTTTTGGTCTACTTGTGTAATATCCTTGATCATTGGGTGGTTGATTTATGCAAAAGCATTGGAATAGAGTATGTTTCTTTGATGTGATTGTAAGTTAGTTTTGATGCAGAAGCTGGCTTGAAACTAAGCTATTCACCAATAACCCCTAAACTTGCATTAGCATTGTTTACCTTAATCTGTCTTCTGGTATTTCAACAATCTTTCTATTTTATTTATGAAATCATAACATTGAGTGCAGTTGAAGTTTTAGTTAAGGGATTACAATGTGTTACTGTTGTAATATTCTTATCAGCTACAAGTGCTGACGAATTTTCCTATAGAGGAAAAACAGATGCATGGATTCTACATAGTAGATACACTTAAAAAGCAATGAAAGACAACCTTGGCTTCTTGATGTGGATTATGCCCTTTAGAGTATGTACAATGCATGCTCTTAAAGAGATGCTTACTAATGAAAAACTGATTTTTAATACATAGGATAGATAAGGTGTTTATTTTGAAGCATCGATGTTTAAATAAGCATCAGTGCTTAGTAGGTGCTTATGTGTATAACTATATCTATTAATAGATAATATAGCATCTAAGTACACATGGAAGTGATGTTTGCATTGGAGGAAATAACTATTATATAGGTGCTTGATGATGTAGCTATATTCTCTCTCTTTAAGTATTCATATATAAGCATCTTGTATTGTACATGCCCTTAGGTGTTGTTATGTGCACTCAAGATTTCTCTCATTGGGAAGGAAAAATTCTAAGTTGTACATATAACCGTCTACTGTCATTCTTTGTGTGAATGTATTGGTTTGTTTCTTTCTGTATGTTGGAAAAAAGTTCATGTACTTGTATTAGTTATAGCTGCATGAATACATATTTTCTGTTTCATATGGATCTCTGTGTACGTTCTCTGCTGCTTTACCTGATTGCGAATGAATTTCTTCTCAAACTGTATTTTTTGTAGTCTTTGACATATCCTATTTTTATGAAACAGATGCAGATCTTTGTTAAGACCCTGACTATCAAGACTATCACTCTTGAGGTTGAGAGTTCCGATAGGAAGTACCATGTGAGAAGATTCATGATATTGCTGTGATGAACCATTACAATGTTTATAAAGTTTCAACATGTGAAAATACTGCTATGGGAAGCGTTAGTACAGCATTACGAAGTACCAGATGTTAGGCGCGATTCGATCTTCCCAGAAAAACAAGGGGTTTAGGGAATTGAGTCACGGATCGAGTTGGGATGACCTGGGTCAATGAATTAAGGTTGCATGATGCATGTCTTGACTAATGTAGGTTAAGTTGTGAAGAACTTATGGTGGAAACGATTTCTTTATCTTTGGATGTCACGGTCCGATTTTCCTAGGTTTTCGTGTTTGTAATCGCTGATTTTGTGGTGGCCTTCCATTCTAATCTTTATAGCTCGTAGCTATTGAAGTGAAGGATTTGTGAATATTTGGGAAAAATTTCAACGCACCATTTACCTCTTCTCTTGTCATCTTCGGTCTTTCACGACACCATTGACAATATTAAAGCCGAGATTCAGGACAAGGAGGGTATTCCCCCAGACCAACAGAGGCTCATCTTTGCTGGCAAACAACTAGAGGACGGCCGAACATTAGCTAATTACAACATCCAAAAAGAGTCTACCCTCCACCTCGTTCTTCGTATGCGAGGTGGGATGTAGATCTTTGTGAAAACTCTTACTGGGAAGGCCACAACTCTAGAGGTTGAAAGCTCCGACACCATTGACAATGTCAAGGCAAAGATCCAGGATAAGGAGGGCATCCCGCCTGACCAACAGAGGCTTATCTTTGCTGAGAAGCAGCTTGAAGATGGTCGTACGTTGGCTGATTACAGCATTCAAGAGGACTCTACCCTCCACCTTGTTCTTCGTTTGAGGGGTGGGATGCAGATCTTTGTGAAGACCCTTACTGGGAAGACCATAACTCTGGAAGTTGAGAGCTCTGACACCATTGACAATTGGGTATCCCTCCTGACCAGCAGAGGCTCATCTTTTCTAGGAAGTAGCTTGAGGATGGGCGCACATTGGTTGATTACCATATTCAGGGGTCTACTCTTCACTTGGCCCTCCGCCTCGGAGGAGGGATCATATCTTTGTGAAGACACTGACTAGAAAGACCATCACGCTTGAAGTCGAGAGCTCCGACACCATTGATAATGTCAAGGCCAAGATCTAGGACAAGGAGGGCATCCTGCCAGACCAGTAGAGACTTATCTTTGCCGGAAAGCAACTAGAGGATTGGTGCACATTTGAAGGACTATGTGAGAAGATCTAGAATAATATTGTGATGAATCATCACAAGTTTTATAGAGTAGTTAAGTGTTTTTGTAAAGATCACATTTTATCTAGATTGTTTTCTGAAAGTGTTAGTAAAATCGGTAGTACCGCAGGTGTTGGTGTGGTCATACCTCAAAGCGTTAGTACCGACGTTGTGAGCGTGATCATACCGCAAGAACGGTAGTTCTGGTCTGAGTTGTGGTACATTTTTTGTCCAAAGAGGTCCAGCGCAGGGTGTGATAGTACCGACTTGAGAGAAGCTGGTCAATTGGTTTTGTAAAGATTGTATTTGATTTGGACTGTTCTCTGAAAGTGTCAGGAAAATCGGAAGTACAGTAGATTTTAGTGCGGTAGTTCCTCTTTGCGGAAGTACCGCATGCATAAGTGTGGTAGTACCGCTCGGATAAAATACCGGGTTGAGTTACGGTATGTTTTTTTAGAGAGGACCATGTGAGGTTTTCAACATGTGGAAATACTGCTATGGGAAGCGTTAGTACCGCATTACGAAAGTACCAGCGTGTTAGGCGCGGTACTTCCGATCTTCCCAGAAAAACAAGGGGTTTGGGGAATTGAGTCACGGATCGAGTTGGGATGACCTGGGTCAATGAATTAAGGTTGCATGATGCATGTCTTGACTAATGTAGGTTAAGTTGTGAAGAACTTATGGCTGGAAACGATTTCTTTATCTTTGGATGTACACGGTCGCTGATTTTCCTAGGTTTTCAGTGTTTGTAATCGCTGATTTTGTGGTGGCCTTCCATTCTAATCTTTATAGCTCTGTAGCTATTGAAGTGAAGGATTTGTGAATATTTGGGGAAAAATTTCAACGCACCATTTACCTCTTCTCTGTTGTCATCTTCGGTCTTTCACGACACCATTGACAATATTAAAGCCGAGATTCAGGACAAGGAGGGCATTCCCCCAGACCAATAGAGGCTCGTCTTTGTTGGCAAGCAACTAGAGGATGGCCAAACATTGGCTGATTACAACATCCAAAAAGAGTCTACCCTCCACCTCATCTTCGTCTGCGAGGTGGGATGTAGATCTTTGTGAAAACTCTTACTGGGAAGGCCACAACTCTAGAGGTTGAAAGCTCCGACACCATTGACAATGTCAAGGCAAAGATCCGGGATAAGGAGGGCATCCCGGCTGACCAACAGAGGCTTATCTTTGCTGGGAAGCAGCTTGAAGATGGTCGTACGTTGGCTGATTACAGCATTCAAAAGGACTCTACCCTCCACCTTGTTCTTCGTTTGAGGGGTGGGATGCAGATCTTTGTGAAGACCCTTACTGGGAAGACCATAACTCTGGAAGTTGAGAGCTCTGACGCCATTGACAATTGGGTATCCCTCCTGACCAGCAGAGGCTCATCTTTTCTAGGAAGTAGCTTGAGGATGGGCGCACATTGGTTGATTACCATATTCAGGGGTCTACTCTTCACTTGGCCCTCCGCCTCCGAGGAGGGATCAGATCTTTGTGAAGACACTGACTAGAAAGACCATCACGCTTGAAGTCGAGAGCTCCGACACCATTGATAATGTCAAGGCCAAGATCTAGGACAAGGAGGGCATCCTGCCAGACCAGTAGAGACTTATCTTTGCCGGAAAGCAACTAGAGGATTGGTGCACATTTGAAGGACTATGTGAGAAATCTAGAATAATATTGCGATGAATCATCACAAGTTTTATAGAGTAGTTAAGTGTTTTTTGTAAAGATCACATTTTATCTAGACTGTTTTCTGAAAGTGTTAGTAAAATCGGTAGTACCGCAGGTGTTGGTGTGGTCATACCTCAAAGCGGTAGTACCGACGTTGTGAGCGTGATCATACCACAAGAACGGTAGTTCTGGTCTGAGTTGCGGTTCATTTTTGTCCAGAGAGGTCCAGCGCAGGGTGTGATAGTACCGACTTGAGAGAAGCGGTAGTTCCATTTTTGGTAGAAAAAAAATAAGAGTATGAGAAATTGAGTCTTGGATTAAGATGGGTTGACCTAAGTCCTTGCATTAATGTTGTATGATGCATGTTTTGACTACGTGGGTGAAAGGTGAACCCGGTGTACTCACCCCGTACATTCAGGACCTATTATCACGAGCAACGTTTCGGGTGAGGGGGAACGATATCGTAACACTGACAAATGTACAAACGAGGGAGCGAGCGATGGGGGACGACACGTAAATAATGACATTAGTGCAAATGAGAGACCGCGCGAGGGGGACACATACATAGCGAGTGATAATTATGTAAACCAGATAGCAGGAAATAATATATACCATGATTGGCCGACACATGCCACTTCAAAAGATGTGTGACGATTGTTAAATTTATAATTAAGTTAACCCAAATAAATGTGATACATTTGGACCACATAAAATTTCTAAAAAAATACACAATAACTATGAGTATATCGGGAGATTTCAGATAAAATTTCATAATTTTTGGACCTCGTTTGCTATATGTAAAAATTCATAAAATTATCAAAATTGTATAAATTTTTTAGCAATATTCGTAATGGATAAAATTATCTAAAAATTACACTACAAGGTACGTTGTGTTGTTAGGTTGTACATAAATTTTTATACTTTTTGCGCTAATTTGATATATTTAAAAATTCAAACAAACACTAAATGATAAAAAAATTAGGACATGTAATTAAGCCGGCTTAATCACTTGCCGCTGGCGGCCACGCCACGTGTCACCTCGCGGGCGCTGTCGCCCGCTCACCGGACGACAGAAGTGATATTTTTGTCAATACGATGCGTATACGACTATTTTTGTAAATATGATGCCAAACAGTGCCAAATTAGGGCTGTTCTTTTTGACTGAAGTTTATGGTTTTTGGCTGCGGCTTGTGGCTTTTGGGTTGTTCGTGCGGAAGATTATAGAGTAACATAAACTCATGTGTGATTTTGCCGATATAAATGAAGTCGGTATAGTATGTACTAAAATTAACTAGTAGAATCTATTTTAAAAGGTATTTTGTTTAAAAGTTAGTTACTGTAAAAATACTAAGAATCAGTTTTTAGGGACTGAAAAGAACATGGCCCGTAGCTTTTAACTCACCTAATATAGCTTTGAAGAATCCCTGTCCGTCACACGACTTTCCACATTCCATCGATGTCCGGATAGGCGTTTTTTTGTCAATGCTAGGCAGACCGGTCAGTCTTGTATTTCTGCAAGTATACGATATGCCAAAATATAGCTTTCAAGAAACACTGTTCATCGCACGAATTTCCACGTTAGATTCTTCAAATATAACACTGTCCGGATGGGTGTTTTTTTGTCAGTGCTAGACGGACCGATCAGTCTTACATTTCTGCAAATATACAACGACCCCTGCAATTCGCACTTGACCAATAATATTGCAGCCTCCAGATGAATGGATTGGCAGTGCGTGATGTGAACATATTTTTGACAATTCTCCGTGTTTGAAAATCGCGCGCAATTGGATGGACGCAGTGCTGCAGTAGTCGTGGTTCCTGCACATGCTTACAATCCTGCATTCCTGCCCATGTGTCATGCTTACCGTTTTGACTAATCTGATCATATGATGGATTACAATACATGAAGGGAGATGAAGAAATTGGAGATCTCATAAGAGTGATCTTGCCGGCCGGCCGCCGCCGGTGCGAAGCAACCTCCTAACCCAAGAGTGATGGGAGGCCCCAAATCGGAAGGAACTGGGCGGCCGCCGCATGGAGAAGTCGCGGCCACCGCAGTCACACGGAGATGGAGCCACCGCCACCGGACGATGTCGCCGCCACTCGCGCACCACAGGGTGGGGGGGTTTTCATAAAAACGACAGGGTGTGGCGGGACGATTTTTGGAAAAAAAAAGCCAACACCTACGTGTTGTCTGTTGGATCGCGTTCAGAAGGACGAGCTTGCATGAGTACATGCAGATGCGTGTGGATAGGATGTGCTATCTATTATCTGCTATCATAATCTAGTATCTACTACCAAAATAAATAGTACATATCATATAATCCTAAATCAATTAAATCAAAATTAATTCTAACAGTGGGCACCACCTAGCCAGTTAGGACTTGGTTAAGCCACGGCTCAAACTCCGTCCCATATATACACATATGGATACGGGCACACGCGCGCACACCTCTACTCCTAGAGACATCTCTCGTAGAGCAAAGCACGCGCAGCTATAGCCTGGCTAGCTAGCCGGCGGTGGCGACGAGGAGGAGACGTCTATGCCAATTAATCATAGAAAAAAGAAGTCAAGCATCTCTGGACAGCCAAACGTCATATCTTGGCCTCCAAATGTTGTCCTAAAAGGATGTTGCTACTCTTAATATCTCTGGATTATCGCTAGTTTGCAACCCTTATGCTTGTGCAGATAATCAAGTCCTACATGTCCAATCCACCCGTTGTCTATCATCTGCTACCATAATCTGATATCCACTACCAAAATAAATAGTACATATCATAAAATCCTAAATCAATTAAGTCAAAATTAATTCTAACAGTGGGCACCCCTAGCCAGTTAGGACTTGGGGACTTGCCCAAGGCTCAAACCCCATCCATATATGCACACACAAGCACTGGGCGCACGCGCACACATCTCTGCTCCCAGACCACCTCTGTCGTACAGAGCAAAGCACGCGCAGTGCAATGGGTGAGATAGCGGCGGACGAGCGGGGCCTCGCCGCCAGCGCTGGCGGTGGCGAGGAGGAGGAGGAGACGTCGCCGATCGAGGAGGTGCGGCTGACTGTCCCCTCCGGCGACGACCCGACGCTGCCGGTGTGGACGTTCCGGATGTGGAGCATCGGCCTTCTGTCGTGCGTGCTCATGAGCTTCCTGAACCAGTTCTTCTCCTACCGGACCGAGCCGCTCATCGTGACGCAGATCACGGTGCAGGTGGCGTCGTTGCCGCTGGGCCACTTCCTGGCGCGCCTGCTACCGCGGCGCGCGTTCCGCGCCCCCGCGCTGCTCGGCGGCGGGGAGTGGAGCCTCAACCCGGGCCCCTTCAACATGAAGGAGCACGTGCTCATCTCCATCTTCGCCAATGCCGGCTACGCCTTTGGCAATGGCAGCGCCTATGCCGTCGGGATCGTCGACATCATCCGCGCCTTCTACGGCCGCTCCATCTCATTCCTCGCCGCCTGGCTCCTCATCATCACCACCCAGGTTATTTGTCGCTCGCTTCTAATTTACTTGATTATCAAGTGCCATTGATTCTGACGGCTCTTGTTGCGATTTCTTGATTGAAATTTAGGTGCTCGGGTACGGGTGGGCGGGGCTGATGCGCAAGTACGTGGTGGAGCCGGCGCACATGTGGTGGCCGAGCACGCTCGTCCAGGTCTCCCTCTTCCGGTGAGCAGTTAATTCCTACTTACTCTACTTCAGTAAAAACAAGCTGGTTGCTTCCTTCGCGTCGTTGCCTTCGGCTGTCACGTTTTTGTTAACCGCGTAAGTCGATTTGGTTGGGTTTTGGGGCTCGCTCCGAGCTTACACTTCTGCCTTATAACTTTAACTATTAATTTTTGTCTAAAATTAAATTGTAGTGACCGTTAGTTTTTAGTCTTTCAATTAAATAAATAAAAAAATTAAAAACTGTTATACAATATAAAAGTATGAAAAATAAAAACAAAATAAGCGAAATTAGGACTTAAAGTATTTCAAACTATTTATAGCTTAAATAAATCAAAAACTAAAAAAAGTCAGAAGCTAACGTTTGCAGCGGGCCGCCCAGCAAACAAAGCGTGCGTTCATATACTTTACCCATTTAAGATGCTGCTCGGTTGAATTAAAATAAGTTGATTTATAGATAAAATTATACTACAGATTGAAATTATATTATAACTGGTAGTGACTTATTGGCGTAACTAAATTTAAAAAATTTTAAAAATAGAAAAACAGATTAATCCATCACGGATAACACAAACGAATACAGAAAAAAATCGAAAAAAAATCAAAAAACTAAAAAAACAAAATTTATAAATAGTAAAAAATAATTCAGAAACCATAAACTCTAACCAAAATAAACGGATCTAACTCTCGGTTGTGTTGGTTTGTCCTCCAGTTTTGTAGCTTTGCATAAGGCGCATAGCTGGTTGTAGTAGTACAACTTTAACATTTTTTATAGTATTTGCTCCCCTGGTGTCTCGGTAAAGTCGATAGAGAAAGCTATGGACGCATGGTAAACTGACAAAACACAACATGAACCAAAAGCTGGGCTAGCTTGTTTCACACGAGGAACAGTACGGCTCCGTTCAAAACCGCTTCAGTTTTCTTTTTAATAGAATACCTTACGAACAAAAAGCTGATAAAAATCAAAGCAAGAAACTACCAGCCACGGAGCTGGGGTGGGATCCCTCCGAGCACTTCGGGAGTGGGAACAGGTGGACGTCAACTTTGGTAGGCGTTATCTAGCCGACTGATGTGGTGCACGCATGGTTTAAAGAAAGCTAGTAGTAGGATCTTTTGATGAACGCGCAAGAAAAAAAAAGGAGTAGATCGACTCTGTTTTAGACTTAAATGGAGTGATTACGGGTCAGACATGGACACGTCACTAGACACGCGTCCACTGGTCACTCTGCAATTTTGCCTGCCAAAAAAGAGAGTTTTGTTTCCTCACCATGAAGTACAGTAACCTTTTGATATGAACTAGCGCGAGCCCTTGTTTTGTGAACTAATGCTAGTTTTCTTGTCTAGAACTCTAGATCAACCTCTTAACTCACCAAACAGGTCAGGGATATCTGAATCCAGTCAGCCTGCGGTTGAATTTGCGGTGATACATACACTGCACTGGTTAGAGCCCCCCTATCATTTATTATTATCTCCTAAAGTGGCCACCGGATACTAGTCCTTTCATCAGGAAGCGATATTCCAAAAATGTCACAGTCGTCACTCATAACCTTGCATTTTGATGGCACCATTCTGACGCCCGCCTGCAGTTCATTTAAGACGCTACAAATCTGTCACTCTGGCAGTCCCACTTGCAATATTGTTTTACTTTTAAAAAAATGGCAGTCGTTTTCTCGTGAAACCAATAACTTGTGAAAGCCACTTAAAGTTGTCATCGCGTTGCTCCTGTGGTGGAAGTATACAGTAAGCACAGCTTATGACTCAGCTAGTCAACTTATCTTCTATACCACATGACCGGATAGCCAATAGAGAGAGATAAATAGTATTTTTTAATTTTTTTTCTCGAAATATTCAAAATCCTTTACTCCGATAGATACAAAGGTATGAAGATCAGGAAGTAAAGGCCACATAAAAAACCAGAGAGGCACATAACTCAGAACGATCAGATCAGAGTACAATGTGGTCGAATTACGATCATTCGGCGGAAACATAACATGGTCAATAACGACTACTGGACGGAAAGCACAAGACAGCCAAACAGTACGCAACCAATCTGCAGAGAAAAGCAACGAAGTTGAAATTCAGACAACGTGGTCGACGGGCAGACAACGTGGTCAAAGCCATTGTGGTTAAAACCAACGTGGTCGAAACCAGCGTGGTTGTAACCAATGTGATCGAAACCGACGTGGTTGTAACCAACGTGGTTGTAAACAACGTGGTCGAACGTCAACGTTATCGAAGATCGACGTGGTCGATACCAACATTGTCAATGTCCAATGTGCGGTCGAAAGACTAACGTAGTTCAGAACCAATGAGTAATCGGAAACTAGCGCTGTCAAAGACCGATGTGATCGCAAACTACGTGGTCGAAGACCAATATGTAATGTGTGGTCGACACCACCTTAGTCGATGACCAACGTACGCACAGGAAATATATACAGTTGAAAACCAGTACATAGTCGTAACAGATCAGAATGTAACCGAGAGATCTACGACCATTGTGCGATCGAAAACAAGTGCGGTCGTAAACGACTAGAGGTTGCAGAGAAGGCGCGCGACCACATGACTTAGGACCATTGGGCAATAGAAAGCAGATGTGGTCGTAAACGACTAAAAGTACCAGAGGCGCTCGACCACATTACTTAAGGCCATTGAAGAGATTAGTTGTGGTCGTGAACAACTAGAAGTAACAAAAAGGCGCACGACCATCAGATCTAAAAACATCAAATCTTTTGATTTAGAGATCAAATGGCCACCTAAATTTGTACGCAAATAACTTAAGGTCTCAGGAAGCTAATCCCATCTCAGATTGAAAACTTAGTATGTAAGTTGAGACCTCTTTAAGATTTGATCAAAGGCGCACAAGAACAGTGACTTGAGATCGAACAGATGAGCCGACCATACTCGTGGGAAGATAATAGCCAAGATAGCTTCGAGTCCAATCTCACATGTCGCAGCAAGCAGCTACATCGAAGAAATCAATCAAAACTCTTAGATCAAGAAAAGATCAAGAGAAAAGAGAAGTGCGGTCGAAATCAGACGCGAAGTGATATGAGTCTTGACCGCAGTCAAAACTAGAAGCGGTCGTAAATGATTCGGAAGAACAGAGCAACGCACGACCGCATGATCGGAAGATCTAAAATTCACATATCTTTTGATTAACAGATCAAATGGTCATGAAGCTTTGTACGTAAATTACTTAAGGTCTCAAGAGGCTACTCCAACTATGAATTGAAAACTTATTAATGAAATTGAGACTTTTTAAAACTCAGAACAGAACAAGCTCAAACAGAAAGATACACAAAATAATGGATCAAAGATCACTAGATTTCTCACTTGAGATATCGATTTCACGCCCACTCCCCTTAGAAGGATCAAACTCTAAGCCTAGAGTCACACCCACTTTCTAACCTAACTCCCATGGGAGGGAGAGGCGTCAGCCACCAAGGCTAAGCCAACCGTCTCAACCCTAACTCTTGCCTCCTATCCACTTTTTATAGGTTTACAAACGAACTCTAGACCTAATGGATCTAACCATTAGTCCAAACCGAAAACAACCCGTTAACCCCACCTAAAAAACTAAATTCAACCTTTACATAAACTCTAATCCAAAGATCAATTACCCATCATAACCATTATAGTCTCACACATAGCATCTAGATTGTATAGACTATTGATCAAGTCGCCATGATAACGACCCGACGAAGCCAAATGCTTTCGAAAAACACTGTTCATCACACGAATTTCCACGTTAGATTCTTCCATCGATGTCCGGATGGGTGTTTTTTTGTCAGTGCTAGACGAACCGATCAGTCTTACATTTCTGCAAATATACAACGACCCCTGCAATTCGCACTTGACCAATAATATTGCAGCCTCCAGATGAATGGATTGGCAGTGCGTGATGTGAACGCCCACACCAGCACGCATGGCTGCAGCGCCTAACTTGCACTGCACATATTTTGACAACTCTCCGTGTTTGAAAATCGCGCGCAATTGGATGGACGCAGTGCTGCAGTAGTCGTGGTCCAGCCGTCCAAGTTGCCCAGAAAAGACGCGATTCGTGCACATGCTTGCAATCCTGCATTCCTGCCCATGCGTGTGAGCCTTGGACTCGGATATTTGCTTCCTTTATATGAACTGAATATCCTGACAACAGATAAACAGTCAGTGTGGCAACGAAATCAATTGTTATCTGATCTTAGTGTTTCATACAATGACTGTTTAGTTAGCATGCATGATAGTCGGCCGGGGCATGTGATGAAGGAATTTGCATTTTGTGCCTTCCATAAATGGTACCAACGTGTCATGCTTACCGTTCTGACTAATCTGATCATATGATGGATTGCAATGCATGAAGGGAGATGGGGAATTTAGAGATATCATAAGAATGGTCTTGCCTTCTGATTCCCCATTTTTCATGTGAACAATATATCACGCCATTTGTGATTTGGCGTTTATGTAGGGAATACCGTCAATGATGAATCACTTTGTTTACATGGCAACCTTTTGAATCAGTAAAATCGTAGAAGACTAAAAGACTCCATTAATTTACGAGTTGGATAATATAGCATGGGATTAAACAACATATTGATTCTTAGTAACTAATCTGATTCAACACGTTGTACGTGATAGACACAGGGCAGACTAAAAATTGATTTCATATATTCATTACATCATCATATTTCAGTATATACGTAGCATTGCACTAACAACACCGTGAATATGTGACCATGTCTGTTAGAAATAATCTTTGACTTAGAGTTTAAGACGTAGTAGAGTTCGTTTTCGTGTGTAATTTAAGTTAAAGTTGAAATTGTGTTCAACTTGAAATCCGAATATGTATGCTAGTAGGAGAGTATTAACTTATATATTGAGAAGACTTGTAGCCAGTTTTGTAAAAATAAAAGTAAGGAAAATGGGGAGCAAACAAAAGAACAGAGAAATTCAGAAATTTTCTTGTGTTCTCTTAATTTATTTACGATGTGTGTATTTTCTCGTGGAACAAAGCTAACAGTGTCCTTGTTGTACCAGGGCGTTGCACGAGAAGGAAGAATTCCCCAAGGGCTCGCGCCAGATCTCCCGCTCCAAGTTCTTCCTGGTGGCTCTCATCTGCAGCTTCGCGTGGTACGCCGTGCCGGGCTACCTCTTCCCGACGCTGACGTCCATCTCATGGGTGTGCTGGGTCTTCTCCAAGTCCGTGACGGCGCAGCAGCTGGGCTCCGGCATGAAGGGCCTGGGCATCGGCGCCTTCACGCTGGACTGGACCGCCGTCTCCTCCTTCCTCTTCAGCCCGCTCATCTCGCCCTTCTTCGCCACCCTCAACATCTTCTTCGGCTTCGTGATCTTCATCTATGTGGTTGTGCCCACAGCGTACTGGGGGCTGAACCTGTACAACGCCAAGACGTTCCCCATCTTCTCCTCGCACCTGTTCATGTCCAACGGCACAAAATATGACATCACGGCCATCGTGAACAATCAGTTTCAGATCGACTATGAGGCGTACCAGAAGCTCGGCAGGATCAACCTCAGTACCTTCTTTGCTCTCGCTTATGGGCTGAACTTTGCCACCATCGCCTCCACCATCACGCACGTCGGCCTCTTCTACGGGAAGTACGGATTCTCGACTCTGTACATGAATAAACAAACACAGGCTGTGATTATATTTTGTTTCTGAACACAGGCTGCGATTATATTTAGTTTCTGAGCTGAAAGATAGACGATTCATGTCTGAAATGGGACACACCTATGTGCAGGGAGATCTACCACCGGTTCCGAGCTTCGCAGAAGGAGGAGCCTGACATTCACACGAAGCTGATGAAGAAGTATGATGACATACCAGGGTGGTGGTTCTACTCGATGCTGGCGCTGTCGATGACATTGTCCCTCATCCTCTGTACCGTCCTGAAGCATCAGGTCCAGCTCCCATGGTGGGGTCTCCTCTTCGCCTGCTGCATGGCCTTCATCTTTACCCTTCCCATCAGTATCATCACTGCAACAACCAACCAGGCAAGTATATTTTAGAATGATTAATGTATTCTCCTGCACTTTGATGATTTCTGCAAGAAAAACTGACAAAGCATCTAAAATTTGACGGACAGACGCCTGGTCTGAATGTCATCACCGAGTATGCTATTGGGCTGATAATACCTGGCTACCCCATCGCCAATGTCTGCTTCAAGGTGTACGGCTACATGAGCATGTCGCAGGCCGTTGCCTTCCTCTCGGACTTCAAGCTCGGCCACTATATGAAGATCCCTCCCAAATCCATGTTCCTTGTTCAGGTAAATAAAACTCTTCGATCCGCTCATCTTGCATGTACGAAGACAAAAGTTTCTAACCTTCAGGTTCTGTATTCACTTAGTTTGCCGGTACAATTGTGGCCGGCACGGTCAACCTCGGGGTGGCATGGTGGCTGCTTGGCTCCGTCAAGGACATCTGTCAGGACTCACTCCCACCCAACAGCCCATGGACGTGCCCCGGCGACCGTGTCTTCTTCGATGCGTCAGTTATCTGGGGCCTTGTTGGCCCAAAGCGCATTTTCGGGTCACTTGGCAATTACGGTGCCCTTAACTGGTTCTTCCTCATCGGCGCAGCCGGCCCTGTCATCGTGTACATCCTCCACAGGATATTCCCCAGCCAGAGGTGGATACCAATGATCAACCTGCCAGTGCTCATCGGCGCGACGGCCAGCATGCCACCGGCGACGTCTGTGAACTACAACTCGTGGCTGCTCATCGGCACCATCTTCAACTTCTTCGTGTTCCGGTACCGGAAGAAGTGGTGGCAGAGGTACAACTACATCCTCTCCGCTGCGCTCGACGCCGGCGTGGCGTTCATGGCCGTGCTGCTGTACTTCTCGCTGTCCATAGAGAACCGGAGCATCGACTGGTGGGGCACGGCCGGAGAGCACTGCCCTCTGGCCTCATGCCCTACCGCTAAAGGGGTGGACTTGGGTCCAGATAGCGTCTGCCCTGTGTTCTAAGCTAAATGTCTCTATCATGCCTCAAGGTACAGCTGCAAGACTAGTTATGGTCCATCCCAATTGTCTGAGTCGTATATTTGTATTGTACGAAATACAGCTTCTCCTATGTATAAAAGTCATAGTCGATTGTACAAAAGGCCAAAAGCCAAAAACTAAACACTAGTTCAACAGCAATGGTTAATACATTTGTCATTTGGGCAACGCAAAGGAATGCTACAAGTTTGCTACTTCCCTCAACAATACCTTCCAGAGCCATATATCTGATTATCTCAAACTAGCAGGCTGCCCCATGCATTTGCATGGCTAAATTTGTTTCAAAGTTTGTAGTTTCAAATGATATAATTTAGTAAAATACAAGGAAAATATAACTTAAAGAACGTAATTGAAGTTTGAGCTTTGATTGAAGAAAATCATTGATCATAATAAATTATTAGGATTATTAGAAACGTAATCACTCTTCATCATGCATAGATCATGTAGCTACGTGATCTTATTCTTCCTCCACTAGTTACTCTTTTTCAAAATATATGCATGCACATATATCCTTATTTAAGTTCAAGCAATATGTTGATTATGTATGCGGCAAATTATTTTATTAGTTTACATGTTAGTAGACTATCTTGTTTGTGCATATATCGATGCACTATGACAATGCCCTTCACGACAGCTCCCAAGGAGAGGGTACGACCTAATGTGTCCAACCAAGGAGAGGCGAAGGCTTCTCGACAGCGCCCTCTAATCACTCGACAACAAGACAAACAAACAAATGTTGCATGACACACCTTGTCATCAGAGAATCAGCATATGCCTACTCAAATGGCCACTCCAATGGAAGGTATTGAGCAAACATAATCTATGTTACCTACCCCAAATGAAAAGCATCATCATCGATAGTCGCTGACCCAGAGCAAAACGCGATACAAGTCATGGAGATTGCTTATGACCAACAAGGGGTGAACAACGTGATAGAAGCAATCAGAAAGAATGTTGCGGTGTGTGGCACTCTAACAACTTGCTCAGAACATGTGGTTGACAGCGAGTGGGAAGCTCCTCGCATCACACAAGAATTTTCGTATCCTTCCGATGAGGACATTGCTCCTAATCCAAAAGCATGTTTTCCTTAGATGTTTCTACCTCATTTTGGGCAAGTACGCACATGGTTTAAAAGCACCGATGAGCCAACGAAGATAAATGAATCTGCACCTTCAGAAGAAGCTAGATCAGTGGCACCTTGCCCCCAATAACCTCTGGGAGAGGTTCTTTATCCGAGGGCAACATGTATGCTCGTTCCTACATCGACATCACGGCTTGGCTTCCCCAAGATCATCAGAAATTGCAACAGGTTACGAGGTGGCCCGGAGCAAATACTCGGCTGAGGTCTATTGCCCTTCAAAGTGTGGGAGGGACCTTAGTAGAAACGATGGCTGAACATGATATTCAAAGCGATGATACTTCCAACTCTGATTCTTCTTCACTAGAGAATCACCTGAACTCACCTCCCTTTCGGGAGCTCGAGCCATCCATCTCATCAGATGGGGAGGGTCACTCCAACGATGTCAACACTAGAGCAACACATATGACCTTCAATGAGCAGAATAAAGGTATTCAAATCAATGAAAATCCTATCTCACCAACAACTAGCGGTGTCACATCTAATGTAGGAACATTAAGGTCGCAAGGAGCCAGCTTACAAGAACAAGTACAGGAGTAAAGACAAATGGTAGAGCAACTATCTGCCAAGTTTGAAAGTTTCCTTGAAGTCATGATGGGTTTTGGTCAAAGGGTCCCACAACAAGTATCACTTCAAGTTGGAAAGGACCCACAAATTGAAGAACTAGAGATTGCTGCTCATAATGATGTTGCAGCTCACAATGAGCAAGCACACATGTCTTCTAGTATTCATCCTGGACCCCAAGCTGTTCCTGTGGCTTCCACGAGTATGGTGCCATCCCCGAGCACACTTAAAGGCTATCACGATATTGTGGAAGATTTGGTGAACAAGAGGCTCAAACATATCGCCACTGATCAAACACCTCAATCATTTGAAAGCAAAATAGAGAAGCCATATGAAGCATGTCACGGCATGGTGTCCTTCCCAACGGCTTGGCATTCACCAAAGTTCCACCAGTTTGATGGAATCGGTGATGCAAGGGAGCATTTGGCCTAATTTGAAGAAGCTTGCAGTGATACTACCAACAACTCGTCACTTTTATTACAATTGTTCTTCGGATCATTGATTGGTCTTGCCTTCTATTGGTATAGTCACTTACTGATTAGGTCTATTAGAAATTGGGCGGGTATGAAGGAAGTCTTCAAGAAACACTTCGTCGCCATGAAAAAAGATTTCTCAGATGTTGAACTAATGCAAGTTCGCCAGAGATGAGACGATGGCATTGATGATTATATAATTCGCTTCCATAATAGCTATGTGCGCCTCGCTAGAGGATGCATCTAGAAGATGCCATTGAAATGTGCATCCATGGGATGCAACAACATTGGTCGCTGGAAGTGTCTCGGCGAGAGCCCAAGACGTTCAGTGCCCTCAGCTCAGCGGTGGCAGCTGCAAAGTTAGAGTTCGAGAAATCTCCTCAAATTATGGAACTCTACAAAAATGCAAGTGCTTTTGATCCTACTAAGTGTTTCAATTCGACGGCCAAAGTGACCAGCAATGGGGGCAAAACTAAGGCGTCAGCGGAAGCAAATACAACAAAATGTCTTTTACATCACAAGGCCATGTCCCAATCTTGGGTGCAAACAATGAACCACCCGGGGGCAGGCAACGTCTGTCCATCCAAGAATTACTTAAGAAGCAATATATCTTCTGGCGGGAGTTGGTAAAGGACATGTTTGAATAGTTAATGGAACATCATGCCTTGAATTTGCAAGATCTGCGAAGGCCTGAACAAGTAAACATGACCGATAATCCTTTGTACTGCTCATATCATAGGTATGTTGGTCATGTGATTGAAAATTGTTTCGCCTTTAAAGAATGGCTCCAAAGAGTTGTCAATGAAAAGACGATCAATTTGGATCCGGATACTATCAATCCAGACTATCGTGCGGTCAATGTGGTGACCATGAAATGACCACGCTCTCCATCAAGAAAAGATGACGAAGTGCATAAAACATCATGGATGCCACTCAACGAAGTTGAACATTTATTAGCTAACATAGTGTTCGCACTAAAGTCAAATACCATAGTTCACAAAGATGCATACTCTGAGGAGCCATGGAAGGTGGTGTAGTGACGACTACCTTTAAAGAGCTCATCTACACGATATCGTTATCCAAAGACATCAACATATGATATCCCAATGATAAGGAGGCAACCTGATCCAAGTCAACGATGATTCCCTCCCAGGTTTGTCTTGAAATCAAAAGGAGATGAACCCTTTCCACGTTCAAGCCGTGCGCTTCCTACTTTGGCATAATTCATGCCAAAAGTTGGGGCAAGCAACTTCGAAAACAACAGAAGAAATGCAAGAGAGGACAACTCCACTCCATAAAGCAATATTGATATATGTAATGTCATCTCATACTTGCCAAGCTCTAGTTCTGAGGAGTTATTCACCCCTCATGAACATGAAGTATTTTGATGAAAGTTGATCCCTGTTGCATCGACCATCATGAAAGTGATGCCAGCCTGTGCCCAGCTCCGGAGCATTTGGGTGGGATATGTGGCAACATGGTGTAGCCGAAGAATGTCGTCCTTCCACTACCATTCGAATGAAAATTCTAATGACAAACCACCCGTGATAACATTGATGACTCAACGTGATCCTCCATCATGGGCCTGTATGCGCAAAGCGGTGGGAGCAGATTGGACTAGCTGGCCCTCCGAGGGCTGCTGTACATGTGCCACCATCGGCGCTCTTGCCTCAAGGGCGCTGTCCCTGATGACGCTCTTTTGGAGTGTTGTGATGGTCGGACAATGCCGAGCGATGTGGTTGCCATGGCCGTGCACCACAACCCCTGCTATTGTCCATCCTCATGGCCCCATCCACCGTCCTCGCGGGTGTGGCCTCTTCCGCGACCACGACCTCTGCGGCCATGCCCCCGGCTAGCCGAGGTGTTATTGCTGTCGCCACCACCCTCGATGTCAAGGACATATTTGGGTCGTTGGCCCTTCCACTGATTATGGCTGGAGCCATCCTTCGAAGGATCGGACGCTTGCTTTGACTTGGAAGCATCACCCAGCATCGTTGTGCATCCTCTTCCGTTCTTTCATACTCCTTCATCTTGTCAAAAAGTTTTGCGACCACTTTTATGGGCTTGCGTGCGTTGTATTCGACCAACAGCCCCAAACGAAGACCCCGTATTACTGCATTGATGATGGTGGTCTCGTTTACGTCCTTGACTTGACAGCGAACTTTAGCGAAGCGCTTGAAATACTCCCGATGTTTCTCCAAAGGCTTTTGCTTGATGGCGAAAAGCTGGTCTACATCCACCGTTCGACGTAATTTTCTTGGAAGTTGTTGTACATATAGTCCCGGATTTGCTCCCACGTATATATAGAGTTCAACACGATGGTTAATCCCTTTGCCTTTGTCAAGTCGTCACCCCCAGCCGATTCGATGGTCGTCTCGTAGACACGTACGAACTCCCGAGGGTCCGTGTCACCCTTGTACGGTTTGACACGGTGGGTATTTTGAAATCTTCTGGCCACAAGGACTTTTGCAGGCTAGCAGATAGAGGAGACTCTAGATCCATGTGATGGAATGTACTACAAGCGGGGGTAAGGGCCTCACAGTTGTCTGCCCTCTTGACAGCGACCTCCGCCACTGTTGTCGTAGGTGTTTATTGACTCCGAGCCTCTTGCATCTCCCGCATGACACTTGAGGTCTGCTAGCTCACGTTGCAGCGCTCCGAGAGCCGCCACCAGAGTGCCCTTCGCCGCATGTGTAGCGGGGTCTGTTAGCACGAAGGCGCATGCCACAAGGTTGTTAGCGATGATGGTTTGGACGTCAGAGTCGGTATGCGTGCTGGTGCGATAAGTGTGGCGGTTGAAGATAGGGTCGACATGAGCGTCAAGGTCGACGGACATGTCGGCCTGAAAGTCGGGGTGGATGGTCGTGCTTGCGTGGGCATCGTGGTCGATGGCTGCACCTACGTGGGCGTCGGGGTTGACGGTCGTGCCGGCGCGGGCATCGTGGTCGATTGTCATGCCGGAGCGGGCATCGTGGTCGACTGTCATACCGACGCGGGTGTCATGGTCGGTGGTCGTGCCGGCGTAGGCGGCTTCACTGACGGTCGTGCCAGCGTTAGCGTCGTAGCTAGCTCCTCACGTCGGTGCCAACCGCTCACCCCCACAACGCTAGGGCATCGCTGCCATGGGGGTGGCAGCCTTCGACCATCGGCCCTTGTGAGCTGGCCTCGGTGGTAGCTGCCATCGTACTTCTCTTTCGGTTGGTTGTCGTTGTTGCTTTTTTGGGCGTCGTTACTCCTCCCAAGCTCGTAGCTTGCTCGTCGTCCCTATGGACAGCGCCAACTATTGTAACTACGGACTAAACATTAAATAGGAGGACTAGTAGAGTGAGTGTAGGAGAAATGAGTTGTCTATGCCCTTCCTTTCTCAAGGCTGCATATATACATGGCCATAAGGCCTGATTACAATAGTATCCCTACAATGGCCTACTATGCTAGGGGTATAAGTGCATTTTTAAATGCCTTATTAGGCCTCTTGGTCCAGCAGACCGAATGATGTAGGTGAGGGCCACCCCTACAACACTTTCACTATTAACGTGTCTCTACGGTCTTTTGACACGGTCCATAGGGAGACGCTTCTAGGACACTTTACAAAACGACTCAAAGATTGTGAAATGAGTAGGTGGATGTAGCTGAGAGTGATTTTCTGCTTGTTTTTACTTATGGTGAGATTAATGGTTGTATGCATGTATCTAATTTACGGTGAGATGAATGGATGATTCTCAGTTGTAACAATTGAATGCTTGTGTATTGTTGAGTGTGTAACCTGTAACCGAATGTTTGTAATGGGAATCACTGAAAGTATCGGGTTCTTCTAATGGAAATCAGTGAATTGTGTGTGTTAGGTTCTTGTAATGGAAATCACTTATGTACTTGTGTCAGGTTCTTCTAATGGAAAGCACTGAATTGTATTTGTGCACACACCCGATACTATTCACTTGCCAATCTTCAAATTAATTCTATTTGTGCTAGCTGCTTGTTTCTTCTCCATTGGATGTCAAGCGTACACCTGATGCTATTCACATTTCAAAAGCAAATAAGAACTGTGTACTTTGTGCTGTCATTTTGTCACTTGATACTATTCACATCATACAAAGAGATGACACATCAATCCTTCCATAGCATTCACTCGTTTATCCATCGCAAGAGCAAGGCCTCTTACAAACCTTACAAGAACAAAGCTTACATTTTTGCCAATCTGTTATGGAACATGCCCCTATGCTGCTTGTAGTGATGATTCCATAACGGTACATTGGTACTAAGATGTATCACTCACCTTACGATGCGGTGGTTAGTTCAGGCCATCTGCCAATTAATCATAGAAAAAAGAAGTCAAGCATCTCTGGACAGCCAAACGTCATATGGATTATCGCTAGTGTGCGATCCTTATGCTTGTGCAGATAATCAAGTCCTACATGTCCAATCCACCCGTTGTCTATCATCTGCTACCATAATCTGATATCCACTACCAAAATAAATAGTACATATCATATAATCCTAAATTAATTAAATCAAGATTAATTCTAACAGTGGGCAGGGCACCCCCTAGCCAGTTAGGACTTGGGGACTTGCCTAAGGCTCAAACCCCATCCATATACGCACACACAAGCACTGGGCACACGCGCACACATCTCTGCTCCCAGACCACCTCTGTCGTACAGAGCAAAGCACGCGCAGATATATAGCCTGGCTAGCTAGGCATTACGCCGCCTCACGTGCGATGGGTGAGATAGCGGCGGACGAGCGGGGCCTCGCCGCCGGCGCCGGCGGTGGCGAGGAGGAGGAGGAGACGTCGCCGATCGAGGAGGTGCGGCTGACTGTCCCCTCCGGCGATGACGCGACGCTGCCGGTGTGGACGTTCCGGATGTGGAGCATCGGCCTTCTGTCGTGCGTGCTCATGAGCTTCCTGAACCAGTTCTTCTCCTACCGGACCGAGCCGCTCATCGTGACGCAGATCACGATGCAGGTGGCGTCGCTGCCGCTGGGCCACTTCCTGGCGCGCGTGCTGCCGCGGCGCGCATTCCGCGCCCCCACGCTGCTCGGCGGCGGGGAGTGGAGCCTCAACCCGGGCCCCTTCAACATGAAGGAGCACGTGCTCATCTCCATCTTCGCCAATGCCGGCTACGCCTTCGGCAACGGCAGAGCCTATGCCGTCTGGCTCGTCGACATCATCCGCGCCTTCTACCGCCGCTCCATCTCATTCCTCGCCGCCTGGCTCGTCATCGTCACCACCCAGGTGATTTGTCGCTCGTTTCTGCAATATTCACTCGTCTTACGGTAATTTACTTGATTATCAAGTGCCATTGATTCTGACGACTCTTGTTGCGATTTCTTGATTGAAATTTAGGTGCTCGGGTACGGGTGGGCGGGGCTGATGCGCAAGTACGTGGTGGAGCCGGCGCACATGTGGTGGCCGAGCACGCTCGTCCAGGTCTCCCTCTTCCGGTCAGCAATCCCTTTCATCAGAAAACGAGATTCCACAATGTCACAGTCGTCGCTGATAACCTTGCATTTTGATGGCATCATTCTGAAATTCTATAGTAGCGATTGTCTGTCACCCCCACTTGCAATATTGAGCACTACCAAAGTTTGTCTGTCACTCCCACTTGCAATATTGTTTTACTTTAAAAAAATTAGCAGTCGTTTTCTTGTGAAACCTATAACGGTGCGCCTCCAACCGCTGCCGGTTTCTAGTTGAAATTACACGATAGCGATTAAAATTGTACAGATAGTAATTGTTAGTTTTTTAAGTAATTTAATATAAAATAATAAAAATGGAAAAACACGGTTATATCATCACAACAGTTCAAAGAAATAAGTAGAAAAATTTTAAAAATTAAAAAAACCAAAATTAAGAAGATGTATTTCAAATGACTTCTGAAGTTGGAAGTCAGAAGGCGAAGTTTTTAAGTCGGTTGGGGCAATGCTACTTTGTGAAAGCCACATTAGCTACGTATACATACATCTACGACTGGGTTAGGCTATGCTCCAAGCGGTTTGGTTTCTAGTTTCTTTTGGTTTCTGGTTTTTTAAGTCAGAAGCCACTTAGAACGTGCCAACTTCTTTTTTTTTTTTGCCTTTTTGGCTTTTTATTTTATTTTATTTTTCTTTTTCTTTTTCTTTGTATTGTCCATGGAGATATAACGATGTTTTCATTTTTTCCTTTTTTTCTTTATTTTTAATTAAACAATGTAATTTCAGCCAACAGTCAGAAGTCGCAGCCATAAGCTACATTGAGCGGCCCCTAATTATATGCATTCTTAAGTTGCCATTACGTTGCTCCTCTGCGTGTACATATACAATAGTGGCATCTTATGGCTCAGCTTTTCAACTTATCTTCTATAGTATCTAGATTTTCTAGAGTATTGATCAAATCGCCATGATAATGGCCATGTGAAAGATCAAGCTCTATTAAGTTAGTTTTGGTGATAATGATAAATACAATTATGAGGTTTTGGTGATAATTACAAATGCATTTGTGAGACTAACCATATTCATTGATTATGATATTGCTTAGTCTCATTTGAATGAAAAGGTAAAATAAAAAATGTATACATTCGAAATCACATTCTTATATATTAGTACATTCCTTGAATCCAAAATATAGAATGAACTCCACAAACAGTCTAAAATAAATATGTACATATGTCTTCATTACACATACTTATATGCATATATTTGGGGTGAGTTCACTCTATATTTTGAGGTTTCATAAGTATTGATCTATATTTCCTTTAATACACATATTTATAGTCTTTGCTTTGAAACACATCCTTTAAGTATATATAACATCCTTTAAGTATATATAGCTTATGTAGTTTATATATGCTCATTCGCAATCGGTTGTCATCTAACCTCTCCATTTATGTATTAATGGTTGGATGATTAATGACAACCGGATAAGTAAGGTTTACTTTGAAAGTTTATATTAAAGTATACAAGTGTTATGTACATATTGTATACTCGTAAATACAATCTTTATCTCATTATTTGTTGAGATTGTCATGAATTACCAAAATAGAAGATTGTAGAATCTGGTCCCTACATTATGTATTAATGGTGAACTTTGGTAATTGATGGCAATTGATTTGTGGTCTAACAATTTCCATGAGTTTGATAAATAAGTTAGATTCCACAAATGAGGATGACTTGGGATGACTTCATGTATTGAAAATCATCAAGTCTAGATGAAAGATGGTTTCATGTGTTGAAGACCATCAAGAAAAAAATACATCATGAGTTGATGCATGTCCAAGAGGCTATAATCATGTGTTGATCATCAAGTCAAGTGAAGACCCATTATGTGTTGATGGAGCTCAAGTGAATGATGCATCATGGGTTGATGCATGTCAAGACGATGACCCGGACTTGAAGTGATGATGTGCATTATCAACCTTCAAGAGGATGCTCAAGGCAAAGGCATGACTAGCCAGGGCTAAAAATGTGTTTCTAGTCTTTACTGGTCTTGGTGTTTGGTTGAAAGACCGGGTTGTTAGTATAGGTTGACGTACTATTAAGATGGGTCATGTCTAGTAGCTTGAGTCTTATCATGTGTTGATAGCGCAATCTCACTTGCTCTATCTCTCTTTAACATGATGTTTGTATTTGCGAATGTATTTTGCAAATAGTTGAAGCTCATGTGTTGAATCCTGTAACATGGGACTATACATTGCAAATGTGTTTTGCAAGTGTTCGAAGTCCATGTTTCCTACTCCTTGTGGTATGAGACTTATATTTGTAAATGTGTTTTGCAAACAGTTGAAGCTCATATACAATCCTTGTAGCATGTGACTTTGGGTTGCGAATGTGTTTTGCAAACACGTTAAATCCATGTACATATTTCTTGTGTCATGATTTCAAAAATGTGGAAATGTGTTTTGCAATTTGTTGAAAATCATGTTTAATCCTTGTGTGCATGATACTATAGCTTGCAAATGTGTTTTACAAAATCTATTGAAGTATATGCACTTGTTAGGAAAATCGAACTACCGCTATGTATGTAGCGGTACTATCGGAGGTCGAAAGTACCGGCTCTATGTGAGCGATACTATTGGACATCGAAAGTACCAGTATGTGTTATGCGGTACTATCGGATGAGCGGTCCGAATAGCTCTGTGTGAGTGGTCCAATCGGTCGGCGAAAGTAACGACTCTGTGTGAAGCGGTACTACCAGAAGGCGGAAGTACCGGTGTGTGTTGCACGGTACTACCGGACTTCGAAAGTTCTGAATTTTCCTGCGGTACATTTTTTCCTGAGATACACTTGTGTGATGGTCTTCTCCTTCCCGCAAGAGCGGTAGTTCCGCATGTGTGGAGCGGTTAGAAGTACCAGAGAATGAACGGCGGAACTTTCGATTTTGACTGTAATAGCTAGTTTTTTTACCGTTGCGCAGGGAGCGAAGTATCGGTCATATAATAGCGGTACTTCCGATTTCCTTGATGTTTCAGGAATTTGGCTCCAACGACTAGTTTTCTTGTGTAGGAGTATAAATACTCCTTATGGTCGATTGGAGACATAGTTGCTTGATCTATTTCTATTCTCTTGAACTAGTGTGAGGTCCTTCTCTTAATTGTGCATGTGTTGCACCTTCTGAGTAAGAAGAGTGATCTAGAGTGTATAAGTTGTATCTAGAGTTGGACTTAGTGTCCATTTAAGCTTGTGTCGTTGCATATGGTGAGAGTCAAGCGAGGGTCTTGACTTATTACTCTTGGAGTTTGCCAATTCCTAGACGGCGTTGGAGGTGTTGTGCAATGTGAGTTTCTCAAAGAAAATTGTGAGAAGTCCCGACAAATTGTGAGTGGTGTTGTACTCGCTATCTCTAGAGCGGAGAAAGATCAACCTTAGTGGATTGAGGTGTTTCGGCTTAATTTGTGGAGTTGGTCCAATTCGTTTGGGTTAACCTCAACGTGGACTAGGGGAGACCGGTAAGTCTCCGAACACCATGGTAAAAAGATACCGTGTCTTTGTGGTTTGTTTTCTTGAGTTCAATTTACTTTCAAGCAATTTACATTCATAGAATTAAATTGATTGCTTGTCATCTTAGGATTGCAAACCCTTGATATAGATTTAAGGTGTTGGTGCACTTAGGTGAACCTAGTTGATTTAGGCTTTGTTTGTGCTAAAACCAATTTGATTTAAGCTTCCGCGATATATTCTTGGTTGTAGCCAAATAGCTTAAATAGAATTAATTTAATCAAAATTTTAGAAACGACTATTCACCCCCTCTAGTTGACCTCCTCAATCGTACACCGTGTTCTTTGAGCTTTTTTGGGTAGTTTTTGGCTTCTTCTAAAATCGACATAAACATGACAGTTTTTAAACGGTTTTTCAAAGTCGCATCTCCAAACGGCTTCTCCAAACTTAAAATCGTGTGAGCCGTCCATATCGACATATCCACCGTTTAAAAAAAATGCAGACAAAAGTCATAGCCATAATCAAAAGTTATCAGCGCGGCAGGTCAAAAAAAGGGTCAACAACTCGAGGAATTGCCACATTATATTCTTTCATGGATGTCCGGATGGGTGGTTTTTTTTTCAGTGCTAGACAGACTGATCAGTCTTACATTTGTGCAAGTATACGTCAGACCAAAATATAGCTTTCAAGAAACACTGTCCGTCGCACGAATTTCCTCATTAGGTTCTTCCATCGATGTCCGGATGGGCTTTTTTTTGTCAGTGCTAGACTATATATGAGTAGCTTTCAAGAAACACTGTCCGTCGAACGAATTTCCACATTAGATTCTTCCATCGATGTCCGGATAGACGTTTTTTTGTTAGTGCTAGCAGACCAATCAGTCCTAAATTTCTGCAAGTATGCAACGACCCCTGCAATTCGCACTTGGCCAATAATATTGCAGCCTTCAGATGAATGGATTGGCAGTGCGTGATGTGAACGCCCACACGCATGGCTGCAACTCCATTAATTGTAGAAGTCTAAAAGACTCTATTAATTTAGGAGTTGGATAATATAGCATGGGATTAAACAACATATTGATTCTTAGTAACTAATCTGATTCAACACGTTGTACTTGATAGACATAGGGCAGACTAAAAATTGATTTCATATATTCATTACATCATCATATTTCAGTATATACGTAGCATTGCACTAACAACACCGTGAATATGTGACCGTGTCCTTGGTGTACCAGGGCGCTGCACGAGAAGGAAGAATTCCCCAAGGGCTCGCGCCAGATCTCCCGCTCCAAGTTCTTCCTGGTGGCGCTCATCTGCAGCTTCGCGTGGTACGCCGTGCCGGGCTACCTCTTCCCGACGCTGACGTCCATCTCATGGGTGTGCTGGGTCTTCTCCAAGTCCGTGACGGCGCAGCAGCTGGGCTCCGGCATGAAGGGCCTCGGCCTCGGCGCCTTCACGCTGGACTGGACCGCCGTCTCCTCCTTCCTCTTCAGCCCGCTCATCTCGCCCTTCTTCGCCACCCTCAACATCTTCTTCGGCTTCGTGATCTTCATCTATGTGATTGTGCCCACAGCGTACTGGGGGCTGAACCTGTACAACGCCAAGACGTTCCCCATCTTCTCCTCGCACCTGTTCATGTCCAATGGCACAAAATATGACATCACGGCCATCGTGAACAATCAGTTTCAGATCGACTATGAGGCGTACCAGAGGCTCGGCAGGATCAACCTCAGTACCTTCTTTTTCCTCTGTTATGGACTCAACTTTGCCACCATCGCCTCCACTATCACGCACGTCGGCCTCTTCTACGGGAAGTACGGATTCTCGACTCTGTACATGAATAAACAAACACAGGCTGTGATTATATTTAGTTTCTGAGCTGAAAGATAGACGATTCATGTCTGAAATGGGACACACCTTTGTGCAGGGAGATCTACCACCGGTTCCGAGCTTCGCAGGAGGAGGAGCCTGACATTCACACGAAGCTGATGAAGAAGTACGATGACATACCAGGGTGGTGGTTCTACTCGATGCTGGCGCTGTCGATGACATTGTCCCTCATCCTCTGCACCGTCCTGAAGCATCAGGTCCAGCTCCCATGGTGGGGTCTCCTCTTCGCCTGCTGCATAGCCTTCATCTTTACCCTTCCCATCAGCATCATCACTGCAACCACCAACCAGGCAAGTATATGTTAGAATGTTTAATGTATTCTCCTGCACTTTGATGATTTCTGCAAGAAAAACTGACAAAGCATCTAAAATTTGACGGACAGACGCCTGGTCTGAATGTCATCGCTGAGTATGCCATTGGGCTGATAATGCCTGGTTATCCCATCGCCAATGTCTGCTTCAAGGTGTACGGCCAGGTGAGCATGTCGCAGGCCGTTGCCTTCCTCTCGGACTTCAAACTTGGCCACTATATGAAGATCCCTCCCAAATCCATGTTCCTTGTTCAGGTAAATAAAACTCCTCGATCCGCTCATCTTGTAAGTTAAGGAGTGGCATGTACGAATACAAAAGTTTCTAACCTTCGGGTTCTGTATTTACTTAGTTTGCCGGTACAATTGTGGCCGGCACGGTCAACCTCGGGGTGGCATGGTGGCTGCTTGGCTCCGTCAAGGACATCTGTCAGGACTCACTCCCACCCAACAGCCCATGGACGTGCCCCGGCGACCGTGTCTTCTTCGATGCGTCAGTTATCTGGGGCCTTGTTGGCCCAAAGCGCATTTTCGGGTCACTTGGCAATTACGGTGCCATCAACTGGTTCTTCCTCATCGGCGCAGCCGGCCCTGTCATCGTGTACATCCTCCACAGGATATTCCCCAGCCAGAGGTGGATACCAATGATCAACCTGCCAGTGCTCATCGGCGGGACGGCCAACATGCCACCGGCGACGGCTGTGAACTACAACTCATGGCTGCTCATCGGCACCATCTTCAATTTCTTCGTGTTCCGGTACCGGAAGAAGTGGTGGCAGAGGTACAACTACGTCCTCTCCGCTGCGCTCGACGCCGGCGTGGCGTTCATGGGCGTGCTGCTGTACTTCTCGCTGTCCATAGAGAACCGGAGCATCGACTGGTGGGGCACGGCCGGAGAGCACTGCCCTCTGGCCTCATGCCCTACCGCTAAAGGGGTGGACTTGGGTCCAGATAGCGTCTGCCCTGTGTTCTAAGCTAAATGTCTCTTTCATGCCTCAAGGAACCATATATTTGTATAAAGGTTATAGTCGATCGGCCAAAAGCCAAAAACTAAACACTAGTTCAACAGCAATGGTTAATACATTTGTCATTTGGGCAACGCAAAGGAACGCTAGTTCTTGAATGCTGCAGGTTAGCTACTTCCCTCAACAATACCTTCCAGAACCATATATTTGAGTATCTCAAACTTGCAGGGTGGCCCGCTCATTTGTATGGCTAAATTTGTTTCAAAGTTTGTAGTTTCAAATGATATAATTTATATACTTTAGTTTGTAATATCATAAACACCAGAAATGACGATACAAAGGTTGAAAGAAAATACAACTCGAGGAACGTAATTGAAGTATGAGCTTTGATTGAAGAAAATCATTGATCATAATAAGTTATTAGGATCATGGTTGTCACGGCGTCGTCTAGGCGACACTAAGTCGTCCTGGTGGCCGGAGGGGGACGCCGAGGTTGGTCGCCTCGCCTGCTCCCGCCGTTGACGACGATTTTTGGCCTGCTCCCGCCACCGGCGTCGATCTCCAGCCTGCTTCCTCCGCCGGTGTCGATCTCCAGTGGCGCGGGAAGGGGAGGTAGCGGGGAGAGATCGGGCGCGGGGAAGGGAGGCGGCGGGAAGAGATCGGGCACGGGGAGAGGAGGCGGGAGAGAGAGATGGGGGAGAGAGCGAGAGCCAAAGAGCAGTTGGGCGGACTGGCTGGCGACGGCTAGGGTTAGGAGATCGGGCGCAGGGAGCTGGAGGCGGTGGGGGGAGGAGGCGAGGGGAGAAGGTGTCGGGAGAGGATGCGGCGGACGGGGAAGGCGGTGGCGGGGAGAGGAGGCGGCATGGGAGAGACGGGAGAGAGAGGAGGTCGGGAGAGACGCGAGAGAGAGGAGGTCGGGAGAGGAGTATGAGGGGTATGACTTATGAGAATATGAGAGACGGGAGCGGCATCATATACGTTACCGACTTACCATATGCATGTAGCCATGTACAGTGTACATGTTATGGCGCTCGCCTTGGCGTCGCCTAGTGGCGCCCAGGCGCCCCTCACTCGCCGTGGTCCCGACTCCGCCATGACAACCATGATTATGATTATTAGAAACATAACCACTCTTCATCATGCATAGATCATGTAGCTACATGCCTTTATTCTTCCTCTATTAGTTACCCTTTTCCAAAATATATGCATGCACATATATCTCTATTTAATTTCAAACAATACATTGATTATGTTTGCGGTAAATTATCTTATTAGTTTATATGTTAGTAGACTATCTTGCTTATGCGTACATCGATACACTATGGACGACCTATCTTGAACTTATTTTTATTCACATGCTGACTGCCCCACCAAATCGGGCGTCTTCTATCTCTTCTCGCCACCACATCTTTTCTTCTTCAACCTCCAACAACAAGTCCAATTCTTGATCGATTCCTCATTCCAATGCAATACCCTACCATATAGTTATCTTCTACTTCTCTCTAATTATTGTTTAATGATGACCGTCGCAACATCAAACACACACATGTGCTATTGTTGCCAATCCGTGTCAGGGACACCCATCATGTTCTTCCTGGTGGCCCTAAGCCTATTCCTTACGGCTGAGCCATCTCTACTTAAAATTATTTACTCCTCTACTTTTGTACGCTCGAGCTTCTATTTGTAAGGATGCATACATATATATACACATGTATGATGTTATACACGCTCGATGTCCTCTTCTCCCATGTCGAACGCTCCTCTTCTTTGACGTTTACCAACTCAATGTTGTGGCTTTCTTACAAACCGTGGTGACCTCCTATCTTTACTGATGTCGACATGTCTACTTTAGTTACTGTCTAATGATATAGATAATCTTCTCACGATCGCCAGTGACGTTGGGCCTCTCACCAGTAATTGCACACTTATAGCTACCAAATGGTCTCATATCATCCATAGATCGTCTTCCATGCAAAACTTCATCTCCCCTCTATCAGGGCTTTTCACCATCGAGCTTCTTTGGCCACTAACTACTCCAACAACACTGACACTCACCACTCGTTGTCGCAGCCCTTGGCTCATTCTACTCTGACCTATCTCTTCAATTGTTCTGGTGAGCAACATGATATTATCCTCGTGGAACGGCTAAGGTGAGCAGCACGCTATTGTCCTCATCTCTGCCACTAGTACCTTAGTTCTTCACTTTCCACGTGGCAATGTTTTCTTGCAGGATAAATCAACGCCATTACACTCTTTGTGGTCTTCTCCCGACATCATTCGTATTACCATCGTCATAACTTTTATTTTTATTAAAAATTTTAGTTGTTTTTATTGGAGTTTATACACAAATTAAATTGATAATTTTATTTAGTTTATTCCAAATTTTAGTTATTTAGGGATTTTCTTTGGACTTCGTATGGAAATCAAATTGTAAATTTTATTTTATTTTTATTCTAAACTTTAATTAATTTTTTGTTAGAATTCGTATACAAATATAAATGCTAATTTTTTATTTTTTTATTTTGAATTACAGTTATTTAGGATTTTACTTTGGAATTTGTATCGAAATCAAATTGCTAATTTTATTTTTATTTCAATTTTCAGTTAATTTTTTATTGGAATTCATGTACAAATCAATTGCGAATTTTTGTTTATTTTTTATTCTGAATTATATTTGTTTAGGGATTTTACTAAGGAATTCATATGGAAATCAAGTTGTTAATTGTTTTATTTTTATTCCGAATTTCAATTGTTTCTAGATTGTACCTAGCATGGACTCTTTATTTTAGTCTAACCGTTATAAACTAACCCTCGATGGTGCAGACCTTTTTTTTTCACCAATTAATTCTGACCCTTAAGAGCAAACATGATGACTTCTTTTTCTACCACTTTAATAATATGATAGATAGAGAGGTTGAATTGAATAACAATAACACAGACTGTTCAGTAGCATCATTCAATGATAGCAAAGCCATAAGAACAATTTCTTTTCTTTTCGATTGCAACATATATGTTCTGCAGTTTACATAGAGAAATGGCTAGGCATATGGAGTAGTTCACAAGAACAAATGACACCAACTTATGCCACATACCAGTAACCATTCCCTGACACAAAAACAAACCAGATCTTACAATTGAACGTAGCAAAGGAAACTGAAAGAGACGAGATACCCATGGGGGTTGGGCGCTAGGCTCGAAGTCGTGGTAGCTCGTAAGCTCCGATCTTCATACGGGAGGCGACTGCGGTTGAGGAGGCCGAGGGTGTGGCGCGCGGCGTCGAGGAGGTCTCAGATGTTGTGCAGCGATCTCCCTCGGCGCCGCAGATGAAGACTGCTCGGACGAAACTTGCGGCAAAATGCGCACAACGGATCCATTTCCGTCGCCCTTTTCTTTCCTGTTCCCAGTTCGGATTAGCGATCGGAGTCCGAAGCTATTTGGATCGCATCCGTGGAGGTGAGAACCCAGGTTGTCTTATACTTTTTCATTATTACATTCCCAAAGTAACGTGAGCAATTGAGATCGGAATGTATTTCTTTTTTCTTGGGGTATTTCTTGATTTTTTGGGCTTCGTATTTTAGGTTCTTTGTTAGAACTCATCTGGTTGCATGATTACACATCACGTTTGTTGTATGCGATACTTTTGGCGTCACTGGCGGACCTAGGACTAAAATATAGCTAAGGCAGAATCGTAAGCGTAAAGCAAACAATATTACCCAAAATAAACTAAATGTTGCTGGTTCGCATAAGACAGTAGAGCATAGCTGTCAGATATTCCTGTCGAGATGCTTAAGTTCCTCCTGGTAACTGGATTGAGTTGTACTGAAATCTCTGACACCCAAAGTTAGACGATCTTGATTGGTTTGAGAAGGCTGTTTCAAAGAATACATTTGATTGGTCTCTAGTGTCTACATTATTGAAATTTGTTGGGAACTTCTTTTGTGAAACACAAAACTTACATGTATGATGTTTTTAGCATCTGATAGCCCATAATGTCAAAATGTCCAATGTTCCCCTTATGGTCTAGACGATCCAACGTGGTGTAGAAGGGATAGTTAGGAGCATGTTCCACCTAAATAGACAAAAATTATAGCATTAAGCATATAAGCAGAACTTCCAATAGAGACAGGAAATCCATGAAAGTACCTCTTTAAAGAGTGGAGTTCTTTGCACCGCACTAGAGTTCAGTTGTTCCTTCGGTAAGCAACCTGACCAGGTTCCTATACTATCTAGAATCAACTCATTTTCCGAGATACTAACTTTTGAAGCCTTGCAATAAAGATCTTGCGTCATTCAAAAATCTCTGAAGTGAGTTACAGAAACTAGAAGCTTCAGCAACATGAGACAGGCCATCTGCACCACGTTTTCAGGTGGATCAGTGACTTGAAAGAGAGACCAAAGAATCAAACTTAAAAGAAGTTAACAAGGAATAAATCCAGCACTAGGTACATAATTCTGTATTTCATAGACCAGATACAGTAGAAACCAGATAGTCTAGATAGCCAGCATAACATGTACAAGATGTAAGCTGAAAAGGAGCATCTAATCCATATTTCATATTTCCTTCAGACTCTGCAAAGCAAAAACAGCATCTAATGTCGGCATACAGATGATTCCATATTTCCATTCACGATATTATGCTAGCTAGAACATGAATTCCAGTTTCTCAACAAATCATTTCGACGTGCTAACGCAGTAATGCCCACTGGCCACTTCCCAGCCAGTATCCTTCAGACTTCGGAGTTTTAGTTTCTCAACAACTCCAGATCTCCAATTAACAATCAACAATCTGAGCCAAAATTTAGAGCAAGAACCCCACTTATCCTCTAATCCTCACAAACCTAAGCTCAGGAAACCATGGCCAAAGAATTTGTTCTTGGCAAGGATGCTGTTGAAAGAGCAAAGGCTTTTGATGAAAAGCATCAGCTCACATCGACCGCAACTGCTAAAGTCTCTTCCATTGACAGGAGGATGGGTCTAAGCCAGAAGTTCAGCACTGGTACCTTAGTGGTAAACGAGAAAATGAAGGAAATGCATGAGAAATACCAGATTGCAGAGAAGACCAAGTTAGCATTGGCAGCAGCAGAACGGACTAACAGATATGTCCTTACAGGAGCGGCATGGGTAATTGATGCCTACAACAAGGTTGCAACCACTGCAACTAATGTTGGGGCGAAGGCAAAGGAAAGGATGATGGCTGAGCAGGATGGTGAACTCGCAAAGACCCATTTGCCTGAAATCTCTGAAGAGGCTGGACAAGAGCGCAAGCATCAGGAAGGTGACCCAGCAAATACCTCCGTGCTAGAAAGTTCTGGGATGGCTGAGAAGGAGTAGTGCAAGCATCAGGAGGGTGAACACCCAAAGACCAACATGCCAGAAAACACTGAAATGGGTAAACAGGAGCTGAAAAATCAGGAGAGTGAAATCACAAAGGCTCATGTGCACGAAAACACTAAAATCGATGAGGAGCCTAATATTCAGGAGGCTGAATTACCCAAGGCTAATTTACCTGAAAGCTTTCTGATGGCTGAGCAGACTGAGCAGGAGCACAAGCATCAGGACAATGAATTTGCAAAGACCCATATCCCAGGAAACCCTGTAAATATTCCTGTCTGCATGGCCACTACTGATGGGAATTCTAGTAATACTCCCAAAAGCTTGAACCTACCCAGGGATTCATCTGATGAATTGTTTGATACGATGAATGTAAATATGGATGTGGGATGCCAAATTGCCCATGATAGTTCGATTCAGGTTGTACTGTTGAATTTGCCATCCTTTCAGTCCTGCTTTAAATTTGTTTTGAGGCACAACAGGGATCATAAGATCGTAATCATCATGTTTTCTTATTATTTCCGTACAACTGCAGCTTATATCTTGTCTTCTATAGTTTCTTTTTGTGATGTATTTCTTCCTTGTCTGTGAAAGGAAGTGTCCTAGAAACTGTATTCTTTGTAAATTAAATTTAAAAAAATTAAAAATAGAAAAAAAATATGTTAGCTCATCATGGAAAATACAAAAAAAAAAGACAAAAATAGCCTAAAAAGCCAAAAGGACAGAAAAAAATAAAATTAAGGGATAGTGAACTAAATACCAGAAGTTTAAGCCGAAATGAGTAGGGCTAATCCTGATTTGTCTGGACCGATGTGAGATGAATTGTGGATAAGACTTAGCTTTGTTTGGGCATCTCCTTCCATCAAGCAGGACCTTACATGGCCAGACAGTGTAATTAGGACATGTATGAATGTATCTGTTCCACCTAAGGTCACATCAATTATCAACACATGGTATATGTGCCGCTCGATTGGATTGAAATAAGTTGGCTTATGGCTGAAATTGCATTGTAGTTGACTAAATTTACACTGTAGCTGATGGTAGCTTATTTGACGTAACTAAATTTTAAAATAAAAAAAAACAGGTTAGTCCATCACGGTCAATGCAAACGAATACGGGAAAAAAGATCCGGCAAAAAAGTCCAAAAAAGCCAAAAATCAAGAAAAGACAAAATTTATAAATAGTGAAAAATAAGTCAGAAGCGAGAAGCTCAAGCCGAAATGAGCAGGACCAGGTATGCTTTCTTCCTCTCTTTATGTTCTGTCACGTTTGAAGCATGTTAGTAGAGATGGCAATGGGTACCGAAACCGAGTATCCGATGGGTTTTACCCGATAAGGAGGTGGGTATGGAAAGATATCTTCACCCGCGGGTATACTGATGGGCAAAAATCTCTACCCATCTGATAGAGCGAGTGCGGTACGGTCAGATATTATTACACACCGCATACCGTGGGTAAAATATACCCGCATACCATATCAATAAAGCATGTATGCATGTATGATGTATACAAATATATAACGTGCAACAATACAGATAATGCACCATCCACATTTAATTTTGATGCTGGTTGCTGGTGTAGACTTGGTAATATGTCTATGCTTTTGATTTAGTCAAAAACTTCTGTCATATTTTATTTAGTCTATCGGGTATGGGTTACCCATCGGGTATAAATACCTGTGCGGGTGCGGGTACGGGTAAGTTTCTATACCCGTGTGCGGGTACGGGTATCGTAGCGGGTAGACTTATATATATCGGGTACGAATATAGAATGACTATATCCGTTGGGTATGTACCCGTTGCCATCTCTACATGTTACTCTCACTTTCTTCAGAGGCAACTCAAATGATCAAGAATTCTGATATTACCAAAGGGCAAAGGCAAGAATAACAATTCCAGATTTCCTTACTGTTGCATGAGTACAATATGCAGCTGTGAATATGTTTGAGCGCAAAGTACATTGCAATATCGGATTGAAAGTTTGAAACTGACAAAAGAACCACAAAGACAATAGATATATGAAGTTTATAGCATCATCAGCCTCCGGTTGCCAGCCTTCCCTCCTCCTCCGCCACCGCCGCCGCCGAAGCTCGACATATCTCAAGAGAGAGAGAGAGAAAAAAACAAATGCAAAGAATTAGCACATACACACTATCACGAGATCTTTGATATTTCAGGCGCAGAATGCACGTATAGCTACATCCGTATCTATGCATAGGCACATATGTATACGTACCGGAAGGGGAAGGGTCGTGAGAGCATAGGAGGAGGAGGAGGAAGCAGAGGAAGGTGAGCAGCGGGATGAGGTGGATGGACCTCTCCTCCCTCGCCGACCGGCCGCCGGGAGCCCTGTCGGCCTTCGCCACCGTGGATTCCTCGGGCACCGCCATAACCTCCGCCGTGTCGCTACCGCCGTCGTCGTCGTGCTGCTGCTGCTTCGGCACCAGCGAGAGGCTGAGCTGCCTCTGCATCTTGGAGGCGAGAGTGGTGCGAGGTGGTGCGAAGCTTTCGCGTTTGGTTGGTTGGAGCAAGTTCGGTAGGCGCTTAAATGCATAGGAAAAAGGAAAGGAGCGGGTGTTTGGTTTGGTTTGGTTTGAATTACAAGCAAGGGAACGCAAATATCTACATAAAGGGTTTGTTCTTTTTTTTCTTATGGCTATAGTTTATAATTTTTAGCGGAAATTTTTGAATTTTGAGTTGTTTGCGATAGAGATTCGGAGAGAGATACTCGCTTGCGATTTTAATTGGTACAGATGTTGGGTTTTTAACGTATACTAAAATTAGATACTATTATAAAAACTAAAAATTATTTTTAGAAACCACAAAGAACAGACCAAAAATAGCTGATGTCTAACGAGAGCTGTAAAAACATGTGTAGCAGACTTACAACCATGCCGCATGATGAGCTGATGACAGTGGACACCGACATGTAGCGTAGCTACTAGCTAGTAGGTCATCCTCTCTCTCTCCCAACCTTTACACACACCTCCACACAAGTACAATAATTCCCAAATGCACAAGTTTGAAACCTCCACACAAGTACAATAATTCCCAAATGCACAAGTTTGAAAATGCAAAGATAGACGACATATGTGGTAAATGATGTCTTCAAATTTTTCTCTAAGTATTTGCTAACCCTTCACTCAATAGCTATAAAAAGTTATAAAGATCCAGAACCAAAAATTCTGAAAATCGCTAGACCACCGTAATTTAAGCCCCATGAATAGTAAATCGAACAATATTTCAAAAACGAAAATACATGAAACTTTTGATCTATAGATCCAAAAGGCTTGAAACTTGAAGCAAGACTAGATCATGACCTTATGAACATATCCCAACCAAAAATATTGAAAGAACTTGAGAAAATTGGGATCTTTTGTTCGTGAAGCTCTGTTGCACTAGAACCGGGCCAAAACCTAAAATTAAGCTAACTCTCAAACCAAAACTCTAAATCACTTGAAATTTTGTATACACCTCCGATAAGATGTTAGGAACCTATTCCAACCAATAATAAAAAAATACTTGCAGAATTTCTAACATTTCTCCGTTTGAAAGAAGGTTGCACAAAAAGGGCCAAAACTAAAAGCAGTGAATATTACTTGCTCGTGAGTGAATGATGGCTAAGATAGTTTTAAATATATTTTCACATATCATAGTAGACTAGAACACAAAAGAAATTACGGTAGAAACAGCTAAATCAAGAAATCACTCGGAGAGACAAAAAAGAGCAAAAATCGGGTTTCTTCATAAGCTTGGCATGTAAGTGTCTAGACGGGTGAAGATTGATTTCCAGAGGTTATCTCTATATCTTATACATTATTGGCATAACAAGATCAAGAAGAAAAGAGATAATGGAAAAACTAACCAAATCAAGAACAAATCAATCAACATGAGACATTCACGGAGATAAACAAATATTGATGTATTGCTACTTAAGAATAAAGGTTTTACAGCCACTCCACCTGAAGAATAAAAGAGCACACCACAGTAATCAACTTCTCTCAAACTCTAACCCTAGAATTCATGAACATTTGATCTCAAGAGAGGATAGTTGGATAGTTAACTACAAGTCTCCATCCTAACTCATTAAATAGATGGGCTAGCTAGCCCCATCTAAGTCTTAATGGATACTATCCACTTTGCACATAAGGGAAACCCGATAACTCTACACACATAGGTTTTAACTCACACACTACACTTATACACGCTTTTCAAAGCATGTAAGTTCGAATCCGCTAAAGTCATTAGCCTTGATCCAAGTTGATCTTCTCAGCTTCTCCTTGACCTTAATCGCTCTCCCAAGCATCGCTTAAGCGTCGTGGTTTTGCTCTAAGGTAGTTTTCGGTATTTTGATCAAACTACCAAAATACCCTTCTTGACCCAATCATCTCCTTCCATTGTAAGCAATCGTCATGCTTGTCATATGTTTTTGACCCGATCATCTCCTTCCATTGCAAGCAATCACCATACTTGTCATATGTAGATGCACCACTAGCTTGCCACACGTCGGCAAGTGTTTCCGTTCTGATTCCATAGGACCACACCTCACTTGGACCAACCATGCCACATGATGTAACCCGTCACTCAAAACCTTCCTTATGCCATGCTTGAGCTCATCCATCTCACCTGACATTCTCGATTGTTCTGGATCTCGGCTCCTACATAATCGTAGCCCTAATCCTCGCTATTGACTATAGTTAACTCCAAACGAACATGTATATCCAAAGACAAAGAAGTTATTTTTTTGGCATGAATTCTTTACAACTTGACCCATATTAGCAATAGCATGTCTCATGCCATATAACTACTGACCTAGGTCACCAACCATCCCATGACTCAAAATTTTCAAATCATCCATTTCTGCAAGCTGTTAAGAAAATTCTGCAAATTCTAAATTTTCACACCTCCAAAATGACAATGGTTCATCACAGTAAACCCATAGATCTTCTCACATGGTCCTTTAATCTCTCCCATGATGAACCAATTGGCAATTTTTCAAAAATGTAAGTAGGAGGTGATTTTAAACATTAGAGATTTTTTTTTGCAAAATAAAGCTCAAAATGGTCACAAGAGGATTGCAAAGGCTGAAAATGATTATATGAGACAGAAATTGATTGAAGCTACTGAAAATAGTAAGTTTTCACAAAAAAGCTTCAAATTCACCAAATGAATTAGAAATCTGACTCTAAATCCATATAAAGAACAATTGTTCTATTTGACCTTGATCATGGTGAGAAGAGATCAAAACATCAAGAGAATCATAGCAAAATATTAAAGCTCCAACTTAGTAAGATTTTGCAAAATATTAAAGCTCCAACTTAGTAAGATTTTGCAAAAAAAACTCCAAATCATACTCGACAATTACATTTTTAACAATCTTTCTTCCAATTTGACAATAGAATCACCAAGATAAATGAAAGAAGATGGAGCATGAATAAAAAAATGAAAGAAGATGGGGCATGAATAAAATAAAGTGGCTATATTTTATTAATTTTTTGTGTTAGAAATTATAAAAAATTATCCTAAATGACTCTACAAGTATTACGCCATGCCATATTAAGTGAAGTAGCTATTCTAGATCATGACAAACCATATATAGTAAAGCTAAAACCAAATGAGAAATGATCTGGAATTAAATGGATTTTTTAGCATGTCAAATTACTCAAGATAATAGTTTAGCTAAAGGTGTAAAAAATTAGCCAAGCCATGTCAATAAACTAAATAGAACCAAGAAGCTATAATTGAGTCAATTAAGAGTGCTGCAAGTTCAATATTGAATTATTTTATTCAAGCACTTGGTATTGAGCATAATTATCACATTTAGCACTTGCTAAAATTTATTTTTGGTTTTATCTTAGCAAAGCAAGTCCTGTAAGGAGTATCTACAACTGTCTCCTAAGGTTCAACCATTTTTCACATTTTTGACTTTTTTAGCCATGTGCTACATCTCAAGTTGTGCTACAACCATCTCAAGCAAGAAACTTAAAAAAATGGGCTAGATTATCCAATACTCCCCTTGAGTTCATGCCTAGCACAATGACAAACCGTCTCATAAGAAAGAATTGGTGAGATTAGTTTTTCACACAAAAGGGACCATTTTGTATTTTCTTAACTTAGTTCAAGAATAAAGGTCTAATACTAAATCATGCTTCAATAAAGAACTAACATAACTCAATCTAAAGCTTAATTTATATTCAAGACTCAACTTAGCATATTTGACATGGTATAAATCAAGAGAGGATCACTAGAGCAAAACTAGTCACAAGATGTAATAAGACATGATTTAGTTCAATTTTTTCACGTTTAATAGAGCTAGCATAGCAAAAGCTATGCTACACATAGAAGGACATGATAGATCTAGCATACTAGCACAAAACATGACAAGATATAAAATAAGATATCATGTCACACAAGTATAATAGTCAAAGCTTCATGTATTTATATTATAATGTAAGTTACTGAAATTAAATATGTAATATGATACAATTGATGCAAAAGAGTCAAGTTCTCCCTCAAGATAGGCCAGAATGACTAATAACCCCTAACTCTCCGTGTAAAGAAGCGAATGAAAAGAATCAAGAGCCTTAGTGAAAATATGTGCAACCTACTGCTCGGACTTTACAAAGTGAAGTACAACATCATCCTTCTCTATATAGTCTTTAAGGAAATGGTATCTAATGTCAATGTGCTTAGTTTTAGAGTGTTGCACTGGGTTTTTAACAATGTTTATGGCACTAGTATTATCATAGAAGAGAGAAACACTATATTCTCGTAGAGTAGACAAGATTCAGAGAACCTGAGAGCAACTACTAGTTGCGACTATATACTCCATTTTGCCCTCTATAGTATGGCCATGAGGTCGGCCATCTCGCCCGGCAGCTGCCCCTGTGCCCTTCTCCACCGTGGCGCCACCTTTTCCTTCCTCCCTTCTTTACTCTTCCATCGCCCACATCGGCGCCGCCACCCGCCACTTCTTCCACCGCCACATCCTCCATCAGCGCACCACCAAGCGCCGCCATCCATCTCCTCCTCTCTCGGCCGCCCTTCTCCGCCCGCCGCATCCTCGCCTGCCTTCTCCACCGCCGCCTCCCTTCTCCGCACGCCACCGCATCCTCCATCTCGCCGGCCGGCCGCCTCCTTTGCCCATCTCCACCGGGCGCGCCACCTCGCAGCCGCCACCGCCGGCCGCCACCTCTCCTTCTTCTCCACGTCCTACCGCCTCCTACCGAGTGTCGCTCGCCGATCTCCTCCACCGGATCTTCTTCAACCCCGGTCGTCCGCCCTTGTCTCCACCACCAGATCGACGCCGGTGCGTCATTCATCTTGTTGTCATCACCGCCCACTACGCCTCCCTCACAACTGGCATCTCCACCGACACCGGCGACCGCGACCGCCGACCGCCTCTGCTACCTCCACTTCACCACCTTGGCCACGCAGCTTCACCTTCTCTCTGCGCCTCTACTACTCTACCTCCCTGCTCATCTCTAGATCCTCTCCCTTTATTTCTTTATTGCTCATTTGTGCTGTTGGTTTATGCATTGTGTTTGTGAGATGTGAACTCGGATGTATGCCTTGTGATGGCGAATTATGAATTTTGATCTATTGCACCGTGAATGTTAATCTGTGATTATGATATGTGGTCATTTGAAATACTTGAGAAATAGTGCGATCTTTGTGTGATGTTCTTAGTGATGAATGTTGGTAATATAGTTTCGATGCAGAGTATTCATCTTTGTCAACTTTGTGCCGTGATAAGGTTTAATAATAGTAGTATTTAGCTATTTGTGTGTATGTTTAGTTAGTCTATGCTTATGGTCGGTGTGTATGCTTCATGTGTATCAATGTCCCGTGCTTGCCCGCTTGGCTATGCAATAGAGAACTACTTTCTATATGATCAAGAGATAAGATATGTGCCTAAGAAATGATTGTTGCTAGTACTCTTCATATCTACTCTACACCACATAAAATCAGTGTCAGAAAAAGCTTGAATGGAGAGAGCAGAATCAGAAGAATACCAGATCCCAAAGTCAAGAGTGTCCTCAAGGTACCTGAAGATGCATGGCACTGCTTGACGATGAGAGACACGAGGGGAAGCCTGAAATAGAGCGCACATACACACAACAAACTATATGTCTAGCCTCGACGCCGTGAGGTAGAGGAGGGAGCCGATCATGCTATGATACTTCTTCTGGTTCATGGGCTCTCCACTCTCATCAGGATCAAACACGGTAGAAGTGGTAATAGGAGTAGACATTGGCTTGCTACTTCCCATGTCGAAGCGCAGAAAAATGTTCTTTGTACTTGTTTTGATGAATAAAGGTTTTTCTTTTAGTTGCTTAACTTGAAAACTAAGGAAGAAGGACAGCTCGCCCATCATACTCATCTTGAATTCCCTGCTCATAGAGTGTGCACAAGGGGTGAATGGTGCCTTCAATTTTTTTCCAAATATTCGTCAATTCATCACTCTAATTGCTATGAGAAGCTATAAAGATCAAGGACCTAGAATTCTAAAAATCGGTGTGCTACAGTAATTTCAGCCCTCGTGAACAGTAAACCCAACACTGTTTCAAATACAAAAATCCATGAAACTTTTAATTTGTAGATCCAAAAGATTTGAAACTTGAATCAAGGCTAGATCATGACCTTAGGAACCTATCCCAACCAAAAAACTTGAAAGAACTTGAGAGAATTGAGATCTTTTGGTTTGTGCGGCTCTACTGCACCAAAACCGGGTCAAAATATAAAATTGAGCTAACTCTCACACCAAAGCTGCAAAGCACTTAAAATTTTGTATGCACCTTTTCTAGATGTCGAAACGTATTCTAATCAATGATCAAGAAAATCGTTGCAACATTCCTGATCTTTTTCCGTTTGAAGGAATGTTGTACCAAAATAGGCCAAAAATAAAAAGCGATGAATATGACTTTCTCATGCGTGAATGATGGCAAAGGTGATTTTAGATGTATTCTTACATATCACAGTAAGATAGAACACCAAAGAAATTGAGGTAGAAACAGTTGGATCAAGAAATCACTCGGAGAGGCAAAAAGAGCAAAAATCGAGTTTCTTCATAAACTTGCCGTGTAAATGCCAAGATGGGTGAATATTGATTTTCAGATATTATCTCCATCTCTTACACATTCTTAGCACATCACGATCAAGAATGAAAGAGAGGAGGAAAAACCAACTAAATCAAGAGCAAATCAATCAACACAAGAGAGATTCATAGAGATGAATAAAAATTGATGTGTTGCTCCTTGAGGATGAATGTTTTATAGCCACTTCGCCTGGAGGACAAGAGAGCACACTATAACACTTAACATCTCAAATTCTAACTCTAAAACTTATTAACACTTGGTCTCAAGAGAGGATAGTTGGACGGTTAACTACAAATCTCCATCCCAACCTATTAAATAGATAAGCTAGCCAGTCCCGTCTAAACCTTAGTGGATACTATCCACTTAGCACATATGAGAAACCCGATAACCCCACACATAGGTTCTTACACACTACACTTATGCACGTTTTTTCAAAGCGCATAAGCCCGAATATGCTAAGTCCTTAACCTTGATCCAACTTGATCTTCTCACCTTGACTTGAATCGCTCTTGCAAGTGTCGCTCAAGCACCACAGTTTTGCTCTGAGGTAGTTTTCGGTATAGTCAAACTACCAAAATACCCTTTCTTAACTGGTCATCTCATTCCATTGCAAGCAATCTCCATACTTGCCACATATAGGTGCACCATTGACTTATCACGCATCGGTAAGTCTCTTTCGTTCTGGTTCCACCGGACTACGCCTCACTTGGACTGACTAAGTTATATGATGCAACTCGTCGCTCGAACTTTTCTTCAATATTTTTCACCTTCTTTGTGCCATGCTTGAGCTCATCTATCTCACCTAACATCCTTGATCGTTCTAGGGCTCGGCTCCTCCATAATTGTAGCTCCAATCCTCACCGTTGACTATGATTGACTCTAAGTGATGTCTAGGGCATACGGGTCATGGTTCTAGGGCAAAACGTCTTAACAACTTGACTCACATTAGCAATTATATATCTCATGCAATCTATAACCACTGATTTAGGTTACCAAATCATCCTATAACTCAAATTTTCTAAAATCATCTATTTCTGTGAGTTGTCAAAAAAATCTATAAATTTTAAATATCCACTTTTTTAAATAACAATAGTTTATCATAACAAAATTATAGGCCTCTCATATGATACTTCGATCAAAGCATAGGTATATACTTCCTCATTGCGACGCACTCACATGCGCATACGGGGAGAAAGTGAAACGCTTGCTGATTACGAAGTCGCACTGTAACCCCAGTGCACGAACTGGCCTGGTGGCAGTAGGTGAATCAATAATGAATCATGACTATGGCATTCAAAAGCCCGTTTGGAGTGGAAGGCCTAATAATTAACGCAGTGGCCAGCGGCCCACAATGACCTCCGCCCCCAGGTCAAACCCTGGCACTTCTCGTCCGGCCTACCGGCACCGAGCGAGCGACAAGCCCGGCCTCGCCACGCCACCACTTCACACCGCCACGCGCGTCATCCTGCCCAAACGGCGCCGACGGCCTAGCCATACCAGCTCCACACGCGGGCAGGCCGCAGCCTTCCATTCGCGACGCGCGCAGCGCGCAGCCCCATCTCTCCGCAGCCGCCCTTGGAAAGTTGGAATAGTCGCAAGCGGATTGATTCAAAGGGCAAGCTCCTCGTATGATAACATGAACATATTTGCATGAGTATACAACATGCAACACAATGTTTTTATTTACGAATATACAACACAAATATAAAACATGATTGACACATGCTAAGCACGATAACCTGCAGACCCTGTGGGTCGCTCACTGCTCTTTCTCGTGTCCTCCGGATCCGTGGCGCAGTCGTCCGTCCTTCGGCAGAGATCTAGTGCGGCGACGCCTAGCAGGGAGGGGAGGCCGGATGTAGGGGGGAGACCGGAGAGGTGCGGCGGCGGCGGCCAGGGAGGGGGAGGCCGGATGTAGGAGGGAGACCGGAGAGGTGTGCGCGGCGGCGGCCAGCAGAGAGGAGGGAGGCCTGATCACCGGAGGCAGGGAGAGGGCAGAGATCTAGTGCGGCGGCATCTAGCAGGTGGGGAGGAGGCCGGATGTAGGAAGGGAGACCGGAGAGGTGGCGGGCGGGCGGGCCAGGGGGGAGGCCGGATCACGGAGGCGTGAGAGAGCGCAGAGATCTAGTGCGGCAAGATCTAAAGGTGGGGAGGGGAGGCCGGATGTAGGAGGGGAGACCGGGAGGTGTAGGCGGCCGCGGCGGCTAGCGTGGGAGAGGGGAGGCCGGATCGTCTGAGGCAGAGAGGCGGCACAGAGGCCGGATCCTGTGGGAGGCCGAGGGGCATGGAATGGGAGACGGCGACGGGAGACCGAATGGGTTTCGCGGCTTACAAGATATGGGCCGTGAGCCCATGAGGAGGTCGAACCATGCGGTATTTTTACCCACGGGCATGCGGGTATGGGTAATATACATCCGCATCAAGATCCGCCTACCCGATGGGTAGAGATTTTTGCCCACAAATATACCCGGTGAAGATATCTATCCATACCCACCTCCTTATCGGTAAAACCCATCTGCACGGCTTTCGTGTACCCATTGCCATATCTAACCAGGACCCGTTTATATTAGGTGTTGAGTTTAGTTTTTAGCTTTAGCGTATAAATACTAATAGATTATAGAGATACTTATTTACAATTTTGATCAATATAAATAAAGTTATTATAGTGTGTATTATAATTAATTAGTAGACTATGTCTTAAAAAGATATTTTATTTGAAAGCTAAGTACTGTAGAAAAACAGTTTTTAGAAGCTAATATGAATAAATAAGCAGGACGGTTTTTTTTTCTGTCGTTTCAAAACGGCTTATCAAAATTTGAATTTATTTATATAAACACTTACGTTAAAACAAAAAATTATAAACCATAACCGAAAAGAATCTACAAATGGACAATCCCCCAACTTTCAGAGCAAAACGGCCCGCCCTAAGTGGTGTGCGCCGCGCGGCGCGGTACGCGCGCCGTACGCCCCCGGCTCGGCGCTTCTGCAGCCGGTGCAGCGATTAGCACGCCGCCCGCGTCAGCCACGCGACCACGGCCGTCACCCGGTCGCCAACGGCTGATCGGTTCCCAGGTATCGACGATTTCCTTCCTTTTGGAAGTGTAGCTTCTGTGCCATTCGGATTGGTTCCTCGACACAAGTGGATTATTGAGTAATTTCATCGCCGTGGCACTGCGTCTACATGTGATTCTAGCAGTATTCTCTGGTCACTAACATGTAGGTAAGCTGCCACGTACACATAGCGAGAACGCCGAGAAGCACATGTAGATCGAATGTACTCAAGCAACCCAATGGAAACTAGCAGCAGGTATGGCACGCTTAGTTAGTTACTTACCGCTACGTACATATACATACTTCATTTACATGTGGATATATGGATATAGCTCGTGTAGGTCAATGTCGATGTGCCATCACAAACAGGTAAAAGTAGCAAAAAAGGTAACGATCCAGAATTACCTGGAGAGAAAAGGCAGCGCTTTTAGTAGAACAAATAAGTGGTACACTAATTAAATCTGTGAGGCTCAAAACACACATCAATCTTCCACCGTGCCCCGCTCTAGTGGGCTTCAAGCTTCAGCCTTTTCACTGTGCTACATTGTTTGGCACTATGCTGCACTGATTAGGACTTATTTTTGTATTGAAGTTGCTGTGAGTTTTTCCAGTGTAAATAAATTTGAAAAAGTAAAACTGTTATATCAAATACCAAAGACAGAAAAAAAAGAAGCTAAAACTGAAACCCAGTGGAGCGGGGATACTAGGCCGTTTGTTTCGGCTTGAGCTTTTGGCTTCTAGTTTCTAGTTCGCTATTCCTCGATTTCGTTTTTTGGCTTTTTTCCTTTTTTCGTATTCATTTGTATTGTCTGTAAATGGCTAACCTATTTTTTATTTTTAAATTTTAATTACATCAAATAAATTACCATTAGTTACAATATAAAATAAATCTACAAACTAAGCAATAAAACCAGGCAAAAGGGCCTATCTATCCGTCTCAAGAAAGCTTCCCAAAGAACAAAAGAGTTGCCTTTGCAACCCTGCAAGCTACAGCCTCGTACGTGCACTATCAATCATGTCCTGTCTCCGTTTCGTCAGTTCATACGCTTGGCTTACAGCAGCACCATGTCATCCGTCCAACGAACTGCAGGAGGACACATATCTTACCAAATTCCTTAAAAATGACAGGGTCTTTGGACTTTGTCAAGTCGAAATCCCCGGCCCTTACCTAATTTCACCGATACTAACTGCTGGGTGGTTGAAAATAAAAGGGCAAGGCCTAGATCTTGCCTGAGCCTTTTCTTTTGAATCAAGTAAAATGAGTAGCTGATGACTTCATTTTTGGAGCCTTGCAACATTAGTACTAGTCATAGTTCAGCATGTCCTTACACTGAATTTCTATAAGATTCCTGTGTACCCTACATTGTTTTCTATGAAATTCACGAGGTCCAAATAGAAACTCAGTGTTTGATCTGCAGTGGACGCTCGTGATCTAGGGCGGGACTTCTCAATCTAGGAGCTAGAGCTCAATCAAACAGTTCCACAAGCCATTTAGTTCTAAAAACCTAATTGGACGTCAAAGATCGATCAAGAAGGTCATTAAGTAGATCCACACCTCAACATCAATCAACTAGCTGGATTTTGGTAAGCATTTATTTTGTGTGTGTTCGGTTGGTTGCGCAGCTATCTTCAACAGCGGAGTAGGAGTGATGGGTACCCACGATAATCAGGCGCAGCCACTATACCTTTGGAAAATATATAAATGGCAATCACATCATGATTGTACATGCAAACCAGCAATTTTGATGTTCGCAGACTCCTTCGACGGCGACAGGGCCTGTGTTCAATGTACTCTGATGGCCATTTTGGGCACGGCCGGATCCACAGGAGTCTTTGTTAAATTCGAGTCTATCCCAGACTCGTGCCGTGAAATTTGGAGATCCTGTACAAAGCTCTAAGTAACGACACGGCCCTGGATGAATGGACATTGGACGAACCGACTGTCCGGCGCTCGACGGAGACGAGACGAACACAAACTGACAAAGTCACGAATACAAGAGAGAATACGAAACGCCGTGAGGGCCTCGGGGCTCGGAGCCGAGAATACAAAGCGCCACGTATGCGAAGTATCCGGATTTTAGCCCAGTATACGAAACCGGATACGGATACGGATACAGTAAGCCTAGTATTCTTATGCTTATTTAAATTGCTATCATGGAGGACTTGGTGGATGAAATGGAGGAATGAAATGTTCTTATGCTTGTTCAAATTGCTATTATGTCATCATGTGTATTCTATGAATTGCAAGTTGTTGCTACTTATGTAGTTATGTTATGATCGACTATTGGGTATATTTATTATGGATAAAAAGACTATGCTTGTTTAGATTTCATGAATATTTTGACAAAATGAACTATTTATGTATTTTTGTTAATTTTGGATGTATAGTTTAAGGGTTTTCATGTTCGATAAATATTCAATCAGTATTCGTTTCGATTAGTATTCGATCCGTATCGTATTCGATATTATTCGTATTTGTATTCGTATTCGAGTTATCCGTATTTGTATCCGTATTCGAAAAAAAATATGAAAATAAATATGGTAGAGATATTATCCGTCCGTATACGATCCATTTTCACCCCTATCTGGCGCTCTGGCCTCACACGAATACATGGGCCTTCTCCTGCTGGGCTGATTTTTTGAGGCCCTAGAAATTGGGGGGCCTGTACGGTCGCACGACTCGCACTCCCATGGGCACGGCCGTGGTCTATCCTTTATCGATGTAATTATCTCTACATCCTATCAGTAGCCATGGAACAACACAGGATAGAGAAAGAAGAAGAATATAGGGCAGAGAAAAGAAGGGAGAAGAAGAACTGAGTAAAGAAGAAGAATATAGTTGCCTCACCCTAACATGCAACCCCACTATGCACACTCCCCAAACTGCCCACCCAACCAATGCAAGCCCTAGGAGGAACAAGAGGAGGATGCGTAAAAGAGCCGAGGAGAGGCGAGGAGAAACCCTAGGCGAGGCGGCGGTGGCAAGCGACGGCAGGGCGGCAGCGACACAACGTGACTCGGCGATGCCACGCGAGGAAGCCAAGGCGGCGGCGTGACGAGGCTGGTGCGTGGTCACATGGAGATGCGGGGGAGGCCAAGAGGGGGAGGACCAGCAGGCGGGGAAGCAGCGCGGCTGAGAGCCTGCAACAACTATCGAGCGTGGGAAGCATTGTGGCCGTGGCGGGCGATGGGCCGATGTAGGGAGGGAAGGAGGTGAGGAGGGGGCTGGGTTGATGCGGCTAGGGACTATGGAGGCTGGGGACTGGCAGACTGTTGCCTTATCTTGTTGGTAATTTATTCTCTGTTCTCTTGAATCATCACTCTTGTAGTCTTGTATTATTATATATATTTTAATTTGTATGTTGTTTAGTGAGTGATGATGGATGAAATTATTAGTTGGTAATCGTCTAATCCATAATTTCCCATGAAGTGATATAGTAGTTTGTAAAGTATCACTAATTTTTTTATTTTTGATATACAGATGATAGATCTGCTTACTGGAAGCATATTTATATGGTTTAGGATACACTTTCTATTAATGAGGTGACTTCATTGTATTTCTCTTTTTTCTTTACTTCTTTTCTATTCATGTGTTGGAATAGTCCCACATTGGTTGTGAAAGGGCAATGGACCTAACTTAAAAGTGGGGGAGTCCCTCACCTCATTGGCTAGCTTTGGGGTGAGAAGGCCTTTACGATCCACTTCTAGAAGAAATATATGCAACTAGAGACTTCTCTCCTTACTCACAAGGTGCAGCACATGTATAATTGAGAAGAGAAGCTCACATTAGCTCAAGAGATTGGAATGGGATGCATCAACCTTTCTCCAACCTCACATCTAAAAACTAGCCGTTAGGATAAGATTTCAACAAATTCAGCCTAGATTGGTACTACCGCTAACTAATGGCTGTCGTACCGCTCTCCTTTGCAACAGCTAGAAAAATAGCTGTTACACCCGTTGCCAATCCGACCGTCCACATAGGGTCCGGTTAAACTGCAACACAGGTCGTTCAGACTGCATGACCCAGAATCAGAAAAACAGCTCTTTGAAAAAAAAACAACCAGCAACAAAGCCTGGTTGGACCGCACGGCCACTCAGATTGCTCACACAGAGTCAGTCGTACCACCGGTAGGTCTGATCGCTCACACAAAGCCAGTCGTACCACCGACACAGAGCCGATCAGATCACTCACACAGAGCTGGTCAGACCGCCCTGACATTTTCATCAAAAGAGGCTTATCAAGAGTATGATGGATTACAGAGCACATTAAGTAGTGTTCATATTCGGCAACAAGTGAATGATACTTGGACCTATATTTGGAGCAATGCAATGTACACCTCAAGGAAATGTTACAACCATCAATTTAGTCATATTCAAAGACCTGAAGTGTATTTGCATATATGGAAGAGCAAATGTGTAATGAAGCTCGAAGTTTTTGCTTGGCTACTTCTAATAGATAGACTGAACACCGGAAACATCTTAAAGAGAAAACACTAAATATTGATGGCAATCCAAATTGTATTTTATGTGACAAAGGTGTAGAGGAGACTTCATATCATCTTTTCTTTGGATGTCCATTCAATATTCGGTGTTGGCAAAGTGTTGGGATTAACTGGAACTATAATGTTGAAGTAATAGGAATCGTCCAGCTGGCAAAACAAAACTCATGGATTGCTTTTTTCGTGGAAATATTCGTTATTACAGCTTAGCGTATTTGGAAATAAAGAAATGACAAAATTTTTGAAAACCTGTAACACAATTTTGATAGCCGGAAAAGGATTCAAGATAGAGGTAGCTCTACATTTGCACAGAGTTAAGGATAGCTCTTCTAACGACATTTGTAATTGGCTAGAGAATTTATAATATGATTTTTGCCCTATAAATATTGTAACATTATATTTATTCTATACAATTCTACCACAGTAGGAGTCTCTCATACCATTTTCCTTAAAAACACATTTGTAAAACAGATTTGCAAATCGTAGTACCGTGCAACTAAAAGTCAAAGCATGATTAACAACAAATTGCAAAACACATTCGAATACTTTAGAATCATGCCACAAGGTTTATGTACATGGAATCAAACCGTTTACAAGGATTATGTATGAGCTTCAACTATTTACAAAATACATTTGCAAATCTAAGTATCATGCCACAAGAAGTAGGTAACATAGACTTCAACCATTTACAAAACATATTTGTAGCTTCTAGTCACATGCAACAAGGATTTGGTGCATGAACCTCAACTATTTACAAAACACATTCAAGCTAATAAACCAGATCTCTCTTAATAGAATGGCAACTTGCACTAGCAATCTGGTCTCTCAACCAAACACTGATATCGATAAAAGACTAGAAACACATCCTTAGCCTATACTAGTTACACCTTTGCCTTGCACGTCCTCTTGAAGCTTGATAACGAACATCTTCACTTTAAGTCTAAGGCCTTTTCTTGATGTGCATCAACACGTGATATATCCTCATGACTTGATGGTCTTCAACACATGAAGCCATCAACCGGTTCGTGATTTTGACTTGATGGTCATCAATATATGATGTCATCCTTTTCCCAAACCTTGACTTGGTGACAATTAACTCATGACGCATTCCCAAATCATCCTCATCATAGGACCTAACCTTTTTTACTAACTCATGAAAATTATTAGTCCCATAAACGGTTGTCATCAATTGCCAAAACTCACCATTAACACATAATGGCGGGGCTACTAGATCCTTCAATCTTCCATTTTTGGAAAATGATGGCAACACAAAAATCTATTTGTCACTAATGACCAAATCTCGCCATTAACACATAATGGAGGGCCTAAATCCTTCAATCTCCCTATTTTTGGTGATTGGTGGCAAATCAATTCAGCACGTTTGCAAATAATTGAATTTAAATTAACATGAGTATATATGAACTATACAAACTTTATATACTCAGGAGATACGTTTCAAAGTAAAGATCCCCAATATGTGTGGATAAAAGAGAAGTATCAATATGAATAAAACCACAAAATATAAAGTAAACTCCCCCTAAATATGTGCATACATATATATAGGTTAGAACCATATGCACACGTCCAAGTTTGACTTGAAGCGGAGTCAACTTATATTTTGGATCAAAGGAATGCAACAAATTAATAAACAAATAATTAAGAAAATGAGAATGAAAGTATGTATTTACAAGACCCATAAACCATTTTTGAGAAACAGGTAAAATAGTTTTCCCAATATTAATATTTTACCCCTTTTTAAGCAAGCCCAAAAAGACGAATTTGTTTTTCACTAAGAAAAACCCTTTTAGAGACAAACCCCCCTTTGTCTTGTCGTACCCCCTTTGTCACATTTGGAATTTCAACTTTGCTAGTGACCAATTTGCAATTGTAGATTTCTCTCCCATTTTGTCATCAAATACTAAGACTTCTTATTTTCTCTATATTTGTCCAAAGGTGATTCTTGTGGTATTTTCCTTTTAGATGAAACTCTTTTCGACGATATCACTTGTAAGTAGCTTCCAATTTGACACTTATACCACTTGTAGGGTTAATTTGATTTTGGGCACTTGATCTTGTCTTGAAAGATTAAAATCCACTTGTAAGCACCACATGAAGATATCACTTGAATAATGAAGGTACCACTTATAGATATCACTTGTAAACCACTTGATAAATTTTCAAAGATCACCACTTGAAATCAAGCAACTTAGGAGAGAGCTTAAGCTTGGTCAAATAAATTTCCCCGATAAGGAAAGAATTAGATCAAACAAATACCAAGGTCAAGATGATCAAAATGCAACCACCTGAGAGAATACTACTTGAAATGATCACAAAATGATCACGATGACACTTGGAATCAAGAAAATTACTTAAGGGTAGCTAGTAAGGAAAATAATGATCAAGTTGACTTTGAGAAGCAATAAGAATGGATAAAGGAGTTAAAAAAACCAATAAATGAGACAAAATTAGTCAAACTCCCCTGGTCCTAACAGGCGTGGAGTTGTGGCGGCGAGCGGTTGCATGGCTATAGGTGAGCATATTGGGATTTTGCTCTTGCTTGATTTTTGTGAAACTTCTTGAAACTTTTAAAAAAAATTTGAAACTCTCTGGTTGAAACTTGAGTTTCAAAATCTGAAACTTGTTGAAACTCAGGCTTGAAACTTTCTTAGAATCTTTTGAAACTTCTAGAAATACGTGAAACTCAATGAAACCCAAAACTTTTAAAATGTTTCTATGAAACTTTATAAAACCTTTTGCTATACTATTAGAATGGTATACCACTCTCTCGCTGCTCCCTTTTTCTAAATGTAATCGGTAACCATGTAGATGTTGACATGGTTTTTGACTAGCACGAAAATGTCGATAATGTTCTAATTTAACTTGAACGAAAGCAAACACGGTGCTCATGCAACATCATTGGATCAGAGTACCAGGCTTGTCAAACAATAAGGTAGTGGAAGGGAAAAGGATGCCCAATTTGAGCATGAAATTATCTAAAACATCCAACTTTATATGGGGAGCTTTCAATATAGGAGCAAAACCCTAGAACTGATCAAATGAAGAAACAGATGCCTAAGAGTTACAGAAGCCATGCATATGATTCAATATCAGTCTAAGAAAAGACAAATGCAAATGATTTGGGATACTTATGTCAAAATTGAATCTCGCAAAGATATGCTCACACATGGCTTCAGTTTTTTATGAGAAATAAGGGTTCAATTAAATGTTTTCGGTCCTAGCTAGTTAGGAAAAAGAAGTAAACAAAAGAGAACCCAAGAAAGTGTAGTTGCAAGAACAAGAAAAGATTGTCGTCGGTACGAATCTGGATTGTAAACTTAGAAACACCCTTGGTCAAATACGGAGACCGCTAAGGATGCGAAGGGACCCAAAGAGAAGCGCACAACCACCAAGTGTGCTATGGTTACGAAATTGCCTCCTCCCTCCCATTACAAGGGATCCTATTTATAGAGGGAGAGGGGAGGTAAGTGAAGTTACAAGATTGCCCCTAGGGACTAGTTTACTCCTAGGGGTATTTACATCATCTTCCCCACATGGGCCCCGCCACATCCAAGGCTCCGGGGTTGATTCGAGGTCATCCCTGGACCTCGCCTGGGGTTGGCCCCGGACCCCTCCAGAGTTGGCCTCGCACACCTCACTCGGGATTGGCCCTAGACCCCTTCGGGGTTGGCCTACCTTGCCCAGGGTTGGCCCCGGACCCTTCCAGGGTTGGCTTGCATACCTCACCTGGGTTTAGCCTCGGACCCCTCTGGGATTGGTCTACCTCGCCTAGGGTTGGCCTTGCATACCTCGTCCGGATCTTTGCAGGGTTCACTTCGATCCCATGCTTCAACACTAGGAACCCGAAGGGTTTCTCTACTTGTACTTCGAAGACACACTTCTCTAGGTTAAGCTTCAGATTGGTTCAATGTAGGTTATCAAAGGTCTCTTAGATGTCGGTAGCATGCGCCTGCGCAAGGACGCTCTTGACAACAATGTCATCCGCATAAGCTTCCATGTTGTGGCCGTTCTAGGAGTCAAGCACTTTGTACACAAGCATGGCGAAGGTTGCACCAGCATTCTTCAGCCCAAATGCCATCCGAACATAGCAGAATGTCTCGGAGGGTGTGATGAAGCTGGTCTTCTCCTCGTCTTCCTTGGCCATCCATACTTGGTGATACCCTGAATAGGCATCAAGGAAACTCGCAAGCTCACACCCTAAAGTGACATCGATCGGTTGGTCAATCCTAGGGAGCGGAAAGTCATCCTTTGGGCATGCGCGGTTCAAGTTGGTGTAGTTCATGCACATGCACCACCACCCATTGAACTTTTCAATGAGAACGGGGTTGGCAAGCCACTAAGGGTGCACCCCCTCCCTGATCACGTCAGCATTGTGAAGCTTCTCCACCTATTGCCTTGCCACGACTTGGCACTCAGCTGACATTTTTTTGAGCCTCTGCTTGATGGGCTTGGCCTCAAGCTTCACGGAAAGCTAGTGCTAGAAGATTTCTCTCAGGACACTGGGGAGGTCTTCAGGCCCCCAGGCGTAGATGTCGTAGTTAGCCCACAAGGTGGCCAGTACGACCTTGGTCATCATGGGGTCTAGCTCCGTGCCAAGCAACACAGTCTTAGTTGGGTCAGCTTCTAAGAGGGGTTCAGCTCGGGTCTCCCCATCGAGCGTTGTCTTGGGGATCCATTTGCTGGAGGAAGGGGTCTGGGTTCTCATCACGGCTCCCTCAGCTCCCGGGATGACGGAGTGCACGTATCAAATTTTCGCTTGGATGTCCTTATCTATTGGTCATTACGCACCGTGATGACTCCTTCGGGGCCAGGTAGCTTCATACAGAGGTAAGCATGGTGCTGCACTACCCCAAAGTGGTTAAGGGCCGCCCTGCCCATGATCACATTATACTGGTATGGGATATCGACGATGTCGAAGACCACGCTCTCACTTCAGGTGCAAACCTCGGTCCTGAACCACACAATTAGCTTGATCCTGCCAAGGGCCGGGATCGGTTCACCATCGAACCCGGCGGCGGGACATCGAGGCTCTAACAGAGTGACCGTAAGACCTCAAGCTTGTCGAACATGGAGGCGAACATGATGTCCATGAACTTCCCCATCCACGAACACTCGTCTCACTTGGCACCCAACGATGGAGGCGGAGATCACGAAGGCATCATGGTGCGGGAGGCTGACTCTGGCTACGTCCTCGGGGCCAAATGTGATGGGAATGTTGACCCACTACGGGAGCTTAGTTGGGGGGTCGTGCTGATGTGGTGCACTTGGTGGGTGTAGGCCCGGCATTGCCGCTTTGACGTGAAGATGTGTGAGTTTCCACCAGTGATTGCGTGCACTATGCGGTGCGGAGGGTCGGTAGCTTGCCCTGTGACCTCCAGCTAGGGTTGTAAAAAAAGCTCGAAGCTCGCGAGCTACTCGAATTCGGCTTGTTCTAGGCTCAATTCGAGCTCGGTTCGAACTTTAAATGAGCCGAACTCCAACTTGATCTCGAGCTCGCGAGCTTCACCGAGTCGAGCTCGAATAGTTCGCGAGCTCCGATTCGAGCTTAAATAGTAATACATATTAATTATTATCGAGCTTACTCGAGCCGAACTCAAGCTCAAGCTTTTCTTATTGTTGAAAATTAGTGTATATTTGAATTATTTTGATTGTTATCGAGTTTATTTTGTTGAAAATTTAGAATAAAAATAAAATAAAATTACTAATTTGATTTCCATATGAATTTCAAAGTTGGGTCAGCTTCTAAGAGGGGTTCAGCTCGGGTCTCCCCATCGAGCGTTGTCTTGGGGATCCATTTGCTGGAGGAAGGGGTCTGGGTTCTCATCACGGCTCCCTCAGCTCCCGGGATGACGGAGTGCACGTATCAAATTTTCGCTTGGATGTCCTTATCTATTGGTCATTACGCACCGTGATGACTCCTTGAGGCAGTAGCTTCATACAGAGGTAAGCATGGTGCTGCACTACCCCAAAGTGGTTAAGGGCCGCCCTGCCCATGATCACATTATACTGGTATGGGATATCGACGATGTCGAAGACCACGCTCTCACTTCAGGTGCAAACCTCGGTCCTGAACCACACAATTAGCTTGATCCTGCCAAGGGCCAGGACTGGTTCACCACTGAACCCGAGCAGCGGGACATCAGGCTCTAATAGGAGTGACCGTAAGACCTCAAGCTTGTCGAACATGGAGGCGAACATGATGTCCACAGAACTTCCCCCATCCACGAACACTCGTCTCACTTGGCACCCAACGATGGAGGCGGAGATCACGAAGGCATCATGGTGCGGGAGGCTGACTCTGGCTACGTCCTCGGGGCCAAATGTGATGGGAATGTTGACCCACTACGGGAGCTTAGTTGGGGGGTCGTGCTGATGTGGTGCACTTGGTGGGTGTAGGCCCGGCATTGCCGCTTTGACGTGAAGATGTGTGAGTTTCCACCAGTGATTGTGTGCACTATGCGGTGCGGAGGGTCGGTAGCTTGCCCTGTGACCTCCAGCTAGGGCTGTAAAAAAAGCTCGAAGCTCGCGAGCTACTCGAGTTCGGCTTGTTCTAGGCTCAATTCGAGCTCGGTTCGAACTTTAAATGAGCCGAACTCCAACTTGATCTCGAGCTCGCGAGCTTCACCGAGTCGAGCTCGAATAGTTCGCGAGCTCCGATTCGAGCTTAAATAGTAATACATATTAATTATTATCGAGCTTACTCGAGCCGAACTCAAGCTCAAGCTTTTCTTATTGTTGAAAATTAGTGTATATTTGAATTATTTTGATTGTTATCGAGTTTATTAGAGCCGAGCTCGAACTTAAAATTTTCTTATTATTAAAAAATAGTGCATAATAAATTATTTTAATTGTTATCGAGCTTCACCAAGCCGAGCTTGAGCCCAGGTTCAAACTCGGACCCCAACTCGAGCTCGGCTCGAGTTTCTACCGAGCTCGAGCCTGGAAGGCCAAGCTCGCTCGAGCTCGGCTCGTTTACAGCCCTACCTCCAGCTAAAGTGGAGTGGCCAAGGTGGGCAATGCAGCCGTCGCTGTGGGCGCGGGAGGTGGTTTGTGTTGTTGTGCATTGGCCGTGGCCTGGGCTTGTTATCGACGAAGCTGCTGGGCAGAGACGACAAGAGTGCATCTCAAAGTCTTATGGTAAGTCCACCTATGGATGTCGCAGAAACGGCGGTTGTTGCCACGGTCAGGGCATTGCTTTTTCTATCTTCGACCGCCCTCTTGCTCACACTCACGATGGCGGTTTCAGTGGTCGTCGCGGTAGTCACCACGACAATCGTCATTGCGGTGGTTACGACGGTCATCGTTGCGGTCGTCTTGGTCATGGTGCGGGCAAGTGTCTTCAGACTTGACATGGTACATGGGGCGCTAACGCCTTTCGGAGGACTCAGGATCGGGCGGGTGCGTAAGAGCCGTGACAGCGGAGGCCTCCGCTCCCCGATGAGCCCTTTTCTCTTTGGACTTAGAGTACTTCTTCATGATGGAAAGTAGTTCTGCCATTATCTTCGGTTCCTTCCTGACCATCTTGTCGGCCAACTCCCCCTTATGTAGAGCCCGGCACGCCGCCTCGATGGTGCTTGTGTCAGAGATGCCTTGGACTTAGCAATGGATGTGGACGAATCAGCACATAAAGTCTTGGATAGACTCGTCCGACATTAGCTTGAGCGCATGTAGGTTGGAGGACGTGACTGGCTTGTTCTGGTTTTCTTGGAAGTTCTTGCTCAACTTCTCTTGAAGTTGCTCCTACAAGTTCACCGAGCATGGTGGGAGGGAGAGATACCAGGATTGAGCGACCCCTGAGAGGGCCAGGGGTAGGCTCTTTGCCATGATAACTTCACCTCCTCCCACCGCAGCTATGGTGGTCTCATACACACGAACGAACTCCACTGGGTCAGAGCCCCTTGTGTACTTGGTGACATCCGGCATACAAAAATGCACTGTCCATGGCATGGCCTGCAGGCCTAGGCTTAGCGGGTTCAAGTGATCAATGAGATGAATGACCTTGTTGGTAGGATCCCCTTGAGGTGGGAGGGGGCACGAGGGAGGTTCGGTGAGGGGTTGAGCATGAGATCTTGCATCTGGCCGACCTGAAGCAAGTCTGCCCCTTGGCGTCGCGGCTAGTTCTCGCACCCCCCGTTGAGGCCAGAGCTTCCCTCCACACTTGGTCGAGTTGTGCTCGGAGGTCACTGGCTTCTTGGACTCTGGCTAGAGGTTGCAAGTTGGTGCATGTCGTTTCCCGCGCCAATACACGTGCTTCCTCTGGCTGGTTCATTAGCTCCTTGGCTTCTCGAGCTTCCACGGGCAGCGGGGGTCTCGCCTCAGCCCACGCCCTCTCAAGTTGCTTCCAGAGTTTCCCTGCTTGGCGAGCCTCGGTCGCAGACTGTATAGCTTTGGGCTGCGACTCCCTCAACTGCCTCTGAAGATACTCCAACTCCCGTTCTACCTCCTCGCGAACATTCGGAGGGTCGGCCTCCTGGGAAGCCGCAGTTTCCCCGGCGACCTAGGCCTCTGTGGAGATGTTCGGTTGTGCCTCCGGCCTCGGGGCGACGCGAGCTACGATCTGGCTTGACTTTGGCCTAGGAGGGGGTTCACACCCCCACCTCGGTGACCTTCCCCTTCTTAGGCGGTATAGCTTCTTGCTCGAGTCCCTACGGACAGCGCCAACTATTGTCACTACGAATTCGGACAGTAAACTTAGAAGCGTCTCTGATCGGATACGGAGACCGCAGAGGATGCGTAGGGATCCAAGGAGAAGCGCACAACCACCAACTATATTTAATATGAGTGTTCTAGGGTTACAAAATGGCATCCTCCTATTTATAAAGAGAGAGGGGGGAAGGCAGGTGAAGTTGCAAGATTGCCTCTAGGGCCTAGTTTACTCTTAGGGATATTTGCGTCATCTTCCCCACGCGTGCCCCGTCACGTCCGAGACTCTAAGGTTGGCCTTGCGTACCTCGCCCGAGGTTGGCCTCTCATACCTTGCCCGCCTCGCGTACCTCGCCCAAGATTGGTCTCTCATATCTTGTCTGGGGTTGGCCCTAGACCCCTCCGAGATTGGTCTCTTATACCTCGTCCGGGTTTGGCCCTGGACCCCTTCGAGGTTAGCCTACCTTATTTGGGATTGGTCTCGGACCCTTTGAGAGTTGGCCTTGCGTATCTCGTTCGGTGTTAGCTCGGATCCCTCCGAGGTTAGCCTACCTCGTCTGAGATTGACTTGGTAACATGGCTTAGAGTAGACGAGTATCATTACTCTAAGGTGGTTATAGATTCGAGGTAACGCAGCACCGTCCCAAAACAAAGATACTCCATGGCCAAGTTCAAGTGGAAACTGATACTTACGGTTTGGCTGCTTGGCTGCTCTGGAATCTCGAAATGCACCGAACCAAGATGCTTTGCCCGGTGCAGGTCCTCGCGTTGGACTAGCTCTGTCGAAAAGAAACCCCGTTTCTGACTATTCTCAGTAGCCTTTCTCGGCCAGATACATCACGGTGCAGTCTGCCTCGATGACTTGCAAGTTTAACCAAGAGCCTAATGATTAATGGTTTTGTCATCAAAAGCAGCAAATCGTGCGTAGTTAGCAAGTAGGTAGGAATACAAACGGATGAAATAGAAACAGATAATATCTTTATTATATTTATTTTTATATTTTTTCTCGGATGCGATACGAATACTGATACCTCGAATACGAATACAAATACGAATAATATCGAATACAGATATGGAGCAAATATGAATCGAAACGAATACGGTCACGAATATTTATTGGAATATGAAAACCCCTTAAACTATATATCCAAAATCAATTAAAACATATAAATAATTTATCTTGTCAAAACATTAATAAAATCTAAACAAGTATAAGTATTTTTATCCACAATAATCATACTATTGTACAGATTTTAAATCTTCAAATGACAGTTAATTTTTTTTAAAGCCCTAAATAATTCTTAATGGATTTCTACCATTTACATGTGACTAATAAATTAATTAAGAATTTAAATTTGCATCAGAATGATTTAAATGGCAGTACATCAATTTAATCGATACAAATTTTAATCTACCGACAATACTAAATTTAGTTTTAATAAACATAAATATTTGCTAGTGGTGTTTGTAATTTAATATGACGAAGGAACCTAATGCCTAATGGTAATAGGGCCTTATGGCTCGGTTGGGCTAGTTGGCTGGTGGCAAGGAGATGAGAGAGGTTGACTTGGGCTGGGCAATGTTGGTGAAATCCCGGATATCCGATTCCGTATTATCCGGATAATCCGTATTCGTATTTGTATTCGCCGGACATCAGGCATGTTGTATTCGTATTCGTTTCCGATAAAAAAATCTGTATTTGTTTCCTATCCAAGAATTATCTGAAGAAAATCCGATCCGATACAATCCGTATTCGTTTTCATCCTAGTCGATCGAAAACTATCCGATCCTTTTTCACCCCTATTAGCAAAGAGGTGACATGAGAAGCACGGAAGTCGTGACAGGTACCTCGGAGGCGGCGGGAAGCCAGGAAAGCCTTTCGGAAAGAGCAGGTCCAAACGCTGAAACACATTGGACAAAAAGAATTCAATGTAACAGTACCGCAGTAGTTACGCCTTGTGCGGTGCCACACGAATTAGGCATCAGCCGTGCAGCCTAGCGTCATGCGGACGGGCAGCTCGCGCATCGTTCGTGACTGCAAATGAAGCGAAACGGACGTCCGCGTGCGCTGAAAAAACGTACCGTTTCGAGTCCGCGTCCGGCGTCCGTGCGCGCCGTGGTCGTTTTTCGGGTTCCCGTTCGCGTCCGTGCGCAAAAACGTCACACCGCGCGCTCTTAGCCGTGCGCGCGTACGCATGATGCTTGCCCACGTGCAGTCCGTACTCGACGAGACCATTCGTGAGGCCTGCGGCGCATCAGGCGGCAATGCCGTGCCGGCCGTTCGCGAGGGGCACCGCACGGCGCGCAGGGATGCATTTCCCCGTGCCGTCGCACCGGGAGCTTGCTGCCTTGGACCGGCACTGGAATATTACCGGGCCTGTTCTTCACGGCTTTCAAAAATAGTTTTTGATTTTTATTATAATATCTAAATTTCAAACGAAGTATGTTCTTAAAACGGAGTATACAAGTTAATTATAGTACACGTTAAAAGCTCAACATCTGTATAAACTAAAATCGCAAACGGATATATCTCTCTTCGTAATCTCTGTCACAAACAACTAAAATTCAAAAATTTTAACCAAAAACCAAAAACCACAACTATAACAAACAAGCCCAATACCGTCTCACTCGGGAGTCGTGACCTACCATTTTGCCCTACAGCTCCGAGACGAGTCATGACCGTGGAGCCTGTCTGTACTTGTGGTTTCCATCGATGCGCAATTATTGTCCTCCTCCTTCAATTTGTAGATCACCAACTCCATGATCATGCAAGAAAAGGTGAATTTGAAAGAAAAGATAGTGAAGAAGAGAGAGGAAAGGTTTATAATGCGACTGGACAAGTAGTCCGAATATCTCGACGCCCTGTTCTTTCTAAATGATGTGCAGATCGGCTTCGTATCTCAGGCGTGAAAAAAAACTTATTAGTGGGACACGTTGGCTAGTTTAAAATTGCTTTAAACCTATTAATCAGTTAAACATTGAAATAAGTCGGTTTTGAATGAAATTAAATTTTGCTTTAGCTTAGCTCGGTTCGATGAGTAAGTACTCCAAAACTATAAATAAAATATTACTAAATCAAATTATATCAATTTAAAAAAACTCAATAAGAAAAGTACTTGGTTATATCTACCCCTACTTTTTTTCTCTCTTGTACGCTTGCCAGTCAGTTCGACGCCGGCGTGAAAAGGCATGAGTTGGGTCGGTATAGAGCATAGACTTTACGTTGAAATGCAAAAGAGCTCCTTTCTGCATCAGCTAGTGATGTGCCAAAGCTTCGCAAATGCCAAATGTTTCAAATCGTCCTTGTCCCATGCGAATGGATTTCATCTCAGTTGAAGTACGCTTTGTTTTGCCTTTTGTCGGTCGTCATTGTATATATAGTACAAAAGAGCGCACGTTAGTTTCATCCTTCATGTGATATATTTAGCCTTTACTACAGGTCATTCTTTAATCACTCCATACTAAGCATGTTCTTTTATTGAAGCTTATGTACATTATTAAAGCACCAAGGGATAGGTGACCGGTTCCCTTTGTTCTTGAGATTGATTACTTGTCACTGTCTTCGCCTTACCAAAAAAAAAAACCCTAAAATTTCAGGCCATAGCTAGCCAAAGATGCATGCATGTTGTTGACTTGTATACACCATTTGTATCCCGGACGTCTCTTTGGTCCTTGAAATGTATTGATCGTAACCAGGTCTGTTCAGTGACTCTGTGACTCAATGTGCAAGTGCCAATGAGGTTAGCTGGAACGTCACTTAGATATAGGTAGGGGAATCAGAACCAAAACTTCGCCAGGATACTTTAGTTAATGCCATGGTTTTGATTCGTCTCCCTGACCTGTGCAAGCTTATGAACATAGAGACCCAAATCGTCCCAATTCGACACATGACGTATTCTAGCTGGGACCAATAATCAAAAACATGTCAAGAGTTAGGTGCGAGGAAGGTAAAACGGCAACGGGTAGTCGAGTACTGGTCACCCTAACTCCAAAAGACTTGAGAGCTTGTGCCACACTGGAATCGGCAGCCTTGGCTTGGAAAGGGACCGGTTGTTGAAAGCCATACCGAATTAGCGCTCACCACTTCACCAGAAGTATGCAAAAGTCCATACATGTGGACAGAGATTGCAATCTGCAGTTGAGAAACGTGCCAGAATTTCTGTAATAGAAATTTTTCGGGCCTTAGAATTATCGAGTTTTTATTTTAATAGTTATGCCAATTTTACTGCTGCTGTCGGATCTAGAGAATACATTTTCGGGCCAAAATTCGTGAAATTCATCGAGATTTGGTTTTCTCGACCAATCCCAAAAAAAGTTCAGTCCGGTTAAAAAATTCGGCCTATTTTCAATTTTTTGGCCCAAGCCGACCAGGCCACGACCCTATCTAGTCATATGTATCTCACCCGAACGGCTGAATCGTCCTAGAGACTCTCGATCTCTCACACCCTCACTCCCGATCCCTTGTCGCCATCTCCGCCCCCAAGTGCTCGCCACCACTCGCCCCTTCCACTTGCGCCTTCCCCCTTCGTCTTCCACCACTATGTAAATGTGGCGGCCGTCCGCCCTTTCCGCTTGCCCCTGCTGCTGCCGCTGCCTTTCCCTCTTCTCTCGTGCCGACGATTGAGGTGGAGGCAAAGTTGAAGCACGTGAACCGAAGCAAGATGCTAGGTACAACGCCTCCAGGTTACCAACCGCCGACGGCTCGATTGCAATGCTGAGCACCTGCTCCATGTCACTAAGTAAGAGAGTCTTCAAGCGAGGGAACCCTAGTTCACGAGCAGGGTTGACCTTGTTTTCGCCGGATTTGGTAATTTTTTTTGAATTCAAATTGTATTTTTAAATATTTTGATCGAATTTTTCTGAAAAATTCTAAAATTTTTAAAATTCCCAAATTTTGGATTTCTCATAGGGGTCCAAAAACTTTTTTTAACCAAAATTGTTTTCCCTAGTCGGATCTGCTACAGAAATCATGTTTGGTGACTCGTTTTGTTAGTTGTCTGTTCAGTTCGTCTTTCTGAATTATATATTTTGAAAATGTGGAGCTTGTGAGTGGTGGCCTACATCTTTGACATTATGAGATGACAAACAAGTAGATCAGAGTTGTGGAATTAGGCGAGTTCTTGCCAAAAGTGTGGATAATTATTAAAACAGCTATCGCGTGTACGGGCATGATCATTGATCATTGAAGTAGTATAAAATATCTAATCAGCTAGTTGCTTAAAAATGACTTAAACATGAGTAGGTAGCTGCCTCTTCTTTTCAAATTCTAAAAGCTGTTTTTCGGTTTTTACAGTAACTAGTTTTCAGATGAAGTATCTTTTTAAGGTGGGGTTTACAAGTTAATTGTAATACACACTATAGCGACTTCATTTATATTAGTCATAATCGCACGTAAGTTTCTGTTACTCTAAACTATTTCTCACGAACAGCTTTAAAACCATAGCCAAAGCCAAAAAAAACATGCCCACTTTCTTTTCTCCCACTTGTTTGAACGGTGTGTGAGTAGCTAGGTTGCAGTAGAATAGTATCTCTGAAGTAGGAAGAAGAGTATGTGCCGTCGTATGGAACGCATATACTCACAATCTCACTCACGTATGCTCGACTGAGGCCCTGTTTTAGAAGCTGTTTGTTGATTTTTAGAAGCTGGGAGTTGAACGGAATGGTTTTTAAGGTAATTTTTATAAATTGTTTGTAGAAATCACCATATGAGCTATTTTGAACGGAATGGTTTCTCAACGTAAACGTCTCTTACTCTCTAAATCTCTTTCACAATCAGCCAAAAGATACAACTCTTTTGAACAAGACCTGAGTGTCGCGTGTAACTGTTAGAATATCATATCCTTGCATTTATTTACAGTGACAAACGCCAACATCACTATCTTGGAAAACAAATGTGATTACCAAAACATTTAAAATGCTAATCTGAGTAGGCATTGAAGTGTTCAGAAACTGTTGTACCTGTAGTGATGCAGAATATCACTTGCGTTTTAAATACTCATCATTTGAAAATTAATGAAAAATACACTAACATTGCATGAACATTCAGTTTTTTTGTAGTAATCAATGGATCATCCGTTTCTTTATCCCTTTGAGATGAATTACACTATAAGCCGAAACCACTATATGAGATAGCCTCCGTTCACAAACAAACAGTTCAGAATAGTAGTATTATTGGAATATCTATATATTATTATATACTAAAATTCGATAACATGTCATTTAGAGTAGTTAAGAAAAAAGATAAACAAGTTAGAAATTCTCACAAAAAAACCAAACCATTTAGCCCTTAATTTGGTGGGTCTTAATTTTAAAGTCTTAGATTTGATAGTTAACTTAGAAATACAAATGTATATCAATATCTATGCTAATTATACACTTAGAGAAATAGCTAGCTATCAATTTGGCGGACCCGAATTATAATAGCACATATTAAAAGAAAGAGTACATATCAAGTACAATCCAAATTAAGAGAAATTCAAAATTAAAAACAAAGAAAAATTAGCAAGTTGGTCCCCATACAAATTCCAAAATAACATACATAAATAACTAATTCACAATAATAATTAAATAAAAATTAGCAAATTAAAAGAAAGAGTTCACACCAAATACTATCTAAATTAGCTAAAATTTAGAATAAAAATAAAATAAAATTACTAATTTGATTTCCATATGAATTTCAAAGTAAACCCCTAAAAACTAAATTTGTAATAATAAATAAAAATATAATAAAAATTGATTTTTATATGAATTTCAGCCTAAGACTAAAAAGAAATCCATGGCAAGTATGATCCAAAAATACGCAAATTCAGAATAAAAATTAAATGATGATTGGAGATTTGATTTATAAATGAATTTGAAACCTCCCAAAAATATTAAAATTTATAAAACTGTACTAACTAGGCACCCTGAGAAAGCTCCTGTATTAATTAGAAAGATCTAGCTATCTATCTCGTCAACCCAAGTTATAATAGCTCATATTACAAGAAGAATTCATATCAAGTATAGTACAAATTAACTGAAATTCAAAATAAAAAGGAAGAAAATTAGCAATTTAATTTCCAAACGGCATCTAAAGTAACATCAATAAATAAGTAAATTAGAAATAATAATTAAATAAAATTTAGCAAATTAAAAAATAGTGAATGTCAAATACAATCCAAATTAACTAAAATTCGAGGGGGATTAGCAATTTGATTTTCATACGAATTCCAAAGCAAATCCATGAAAAAATTAAAATATATCTGTTATATACTAAAAGTCGATGACATGAAGTTGATTCGCATCGTGATATGCATGCACATATAGTAGGGGAGCTCTTGTATGAAATTAAGACGTGGGACGGTAGCAGTCCGTTCATATTGGCTTTTGGCTTTAGCTTATGAATAGTCACAGCTTATAGAGAGAGAAACCTGCATACGATTTTGGCCAATATAAATGAAGTCACTATATTATGTACTATAATTGACTAATAGATTTCGTCTTAAAAAGGCACTCAGTTTGAAACCTAGGCATTGTATAAATGTAGTTTTTAGAAGTCAATACGAACAAGACCAGAATTGAACTCAAGCAACCCACGCACGGACACGAACTTGCCTACGATATCCATTACAACTTTCATTCTTTAATTGTATTAATATGGATACAACTATTGTCCTTATTATTGGAGATACCGATTAAAAACTATAAAGAACGAGTGGAAATTAATATATTTAATAAGCATGGCTTATAAAAGATGACAAGGATGGCTTGACTACAAATAACATCTAGCTATAAATGATTGACACCTATTTTCTCCTAAAGATATAATCTATATTCTTTGTTTTAACATATAGTACTATACGTTAATATCCCAAATGAAACCATTTTATAAACATGAAAATTAAATCGAGTTGGTAATGTTCTAAAAAAATCCTAATATTTAAATTCTTTCTTGTGATCTGTAACCCTTTATTTTTCGAATGTAGTTCTTTTATTATCCATTATGGTGGTGATCATTTGGGCTTATTTTTAGTGGCTTATGGCAGAAAAGCACTGTAGTTGGCTGAAAAAAACACTGTAGCTGACAGAGCCTTATTTAACATAATTAAATTTAAAAAAATTAAAAAATATAAAAAATATGTTATCCCATTACCTATAGTACAAACAAATACGAGAAAAAAAGAACCGGCAAAAAAGCTCAAAAAAAGCTAAAAGTTCAGAAAAAGACAAAATTTATGAATAGTAAAAAATAAGCCAGAAGCCAGAAGCTGAAGCCGAAACGAACGGGGCCTATATATGTACTGCTAAACTAATTAAATATGTTCTAAGAATGATACCTAGCGCGTGGGCCACCTCCTCTAGAAGAACTGTAGCATCCAAATAGATTTGTTTTCAAGCAAAGTGCTTACAGATCGATGTCACTTCTTCCGAACTACTGTTGATTAGGAGAACCACAGAATAGATCAGCAGTTCTATTCAAAATTACTTTTTAAGCTTTCACCAAAAGCAGACTTCGGTTAGCGACGCTTAGTTAACTCGCAAGTAAACCAAATCAAGTTTGCATGTCTGAAGGAAGGCCAAAAAAACTAAGTCTCATAACCTAAACATGGTGTCGCACATTAGAGATCGGAAGAAAATTCAGTGGTGAGGCCCTCCCCCGTAGAATTCGTTTCCTTAGAGATCCTGCTCCCACAAGGCCACAATCAACAAGAAGGGCTTGTTTAGCAACGGTTGCGGCTTATACCTTTTGGCTGAAATTTTTGAATTTTGAGTGTTTACGGTACAGATTACGGAGAGAGATACTCACTTGCGATTTTAGATGGTACAGATGTTGGGCTTTTAACGTGTACATCGTTTACCTTGTAGATCCCGTCTTGAGAAAATACTCTGTTTAAAAGTTAGGTACTGTAGCAAAAATTAAAGACCATCAGATTCGGAGAAAAAGAACAGACCCGAAAACAGCAATAGGATCACCACAGGCACACGAAATCATGCGGTCACATTTCAGCCAACTTTTGCTCAGCAAAAGTTTTAATTCAGCCACCTTCCCAGTTAATCGGACCTCTTAGGACGATGACAACGTCGATTGTGTGATTGACGATGGCTACTGCGCGCTAGCTACTTAGCATAGGCTACACCACTTCATGCACAATCTTTTTTCTTTCTCATAAGTCCTTCACATTAACCCTGATAAAAAGAAGATGCTTAACTCATTCACCTAGCGGACTGGAAGTTCAGATTTATTTGATTTGAGTCCTGATCAGATCAATTCATAGACATAGAGATAGGATTCGTTTCCATCAAGAAAAAAAAAGCTACTAGATTTCAAATTAACGGGTAGGACTCAAAATAAAAGAAGGGTGGATTCGTATATCTAACAAATATAATCCGTTCCCAGTGTATACATAAAGAAAAAACAATCATACCTAACGGACAGGATTGCTCAGCAAGCACACGTGTTAACAGTCTAATTAGCGACAGTAAGTAGACCCTGCAACACATCGTCGCCGATTAGCCTGAGCCACGAACGGATCGCTCGCCCGGAGATCCAGGGCCACAAGCCCGGCGCTGCTTTCCTGGGACAGGGGTTTGGTGAGCGCAATAGTCTCAGAGGTAAGAGAGGGTAAGGGATCTCGCAACTGATGGGTTTGTCACCTGTCATCATCGCATCAGAGGCAGAGATCGGAGCCCTCTCGACCTGTGCTCCAGTGCGTGCGCATATATACACCTGTCCCTCCCTACCTGTGTCCAGTGCGTGCGCATATATACACCTGCCCCTCACCTCCCGATCGATCCATTCTCTGCATCGTATATCCGTCCAACCACTACGTACTGGGGCTGGCAGCCTTAGCAGATCAAGAGCGCGCAGGAAGCGGGGGGAGAGAGAGGTGTCGGTTGGTATGGGGCGAGGCCGAGCACCGTGCTGCGCCAAGGTCGGCCTGAACAGGGGCTCGTGGACGCCGCAGGAGGACATGCGCCTCATCGCCTACATTCAGAAGCACGGCCACACCAACTGGCGAGCCCTCCCCAAGCAAGCAGGTAGCTAGCTAGCTAGCTGGGCAGTCGCAAATGTGTGTGCATGGCGAGTTGCGAGCAGAGGAGTGTGAGTTAAATGTATGCATGGCGTTTACTGGTTTTTTTTTTTTGGGATAGGTTTGCTGCGGTGCGGGAAGAGCTGTCGGCTGCGGTGGATCAACTACCTGCGGCCGGACCTGAAGCGCGGCAACTTCACCGCCGAAGAGGAGGAGACCATCATAAAGCTGCATGGCTTGCTCGGGAACAAGTAAGCACGCACTATTGCATCGGAGATTAATTTGGAGTTGATCCTTGTAAGTTTTTCTGGTGTTCTTGGGTCTAAGAGATTGATGTTCTGATCGGGTTCGATTTGTTCAGGTGGTCCAAGATCGCGTCGTGCCTGCCCGGGAGGACGGACAACGAGATCAAGAACGTGTGGAACACGCACCTGAAGAAGAAAGCGGCCCAGAGGGAGCAGCAGCAGCAGAAGCAGGGCGCCGCAAAGAACAGCGGCGTGGCCACCGGCGACGCAGACACGCCTGTACCGTCGTATTCGGCGTCGTCCTCCGCTACGACAACGACCAACAACGGCTCCAGCGGCAGCGGCGGCGACCAGTGCGGCACGAGCAAGGAGCCCGATATGGCCGACATACTACCCCCCATCGAGCCAGACATCGACATATCCGACATGCTGGTGGACGCCCCCACGGAGGCGTTCCCGGAGGCGCCAATGCCACCGTCCCCGTGCTCGTCGTCCTCCCAGACCACGTGCATCGGCGGCGGCGTGGAGGAGCTGCTCGAGCTGCCGGAGATCGACATCGAGCCGGACATTTGGAGCATCATCGACGTCGCCGACGCACCCGACGTCTCAGGCGCGCGCCTGCAGGGCGATGGCAATGCAACAGTGCCATATTGTACGGCGCCCAACGCCGCGAGCACCAGCCAAGAAGAGGAGGGAAAAGAATGGTGGTTAGAGAATTTGGAGAAGGAGCTCGGTCTGTGGGGGCCCACAGAGGAATCCCAAGCCCATCCGGACCCACTCAGCCAGATGGGCTATCTGGGCCCACTCGTTGGCACGGACGGCGATCCCGTCTCCACCTACTTCCAATTCGGGCCCACCACCGCTGAACTCCAGGAGCTCGGGCCTGCCACTCTATTACAGGTTACAGAAGGCTGAGATTTACAGTGATCCGATCGGACGGACAGGTCAATCGCCACATGACAATCGGCAGTATGAGCCGAGTATCGCTACTAGTGAAGACAGCGACGAAACGATTTGAAGTTCGACGCAACGTAGTGTGGTTTGTTTGGTCGTTTGAGTAAATGGCGAAAAGGTTAGGTTAATTAGGATGCACATACGAAAGGGTCAAAGCCGTCGATACAAGGCTAAGTAGTGAAAACAAAAGCACCGCTGCTCTTTAACAGTTTAACCCAAATGTAGCTTTGATTGGTATGGGACGGCACTCTGTTGATGAAGAGCCAATGAGAAGTGCCACGCATATGAATATACGCCTGTATGTTTTGGTTTGTTGCACAATGCATACTGGTACTGCATGTCGTCATCGTGACGCAAGCACTTGATCATCCGATCCGAGTCCCACCGCTACCGGCCACCACATATGCCTTTTGAGAATCGTCGCCGGGTCTTGATTATGCACTCAGAAGCTTTTGCTTTTGCTAATGCGATGTAACCTTTTCTTCTCCTCCCTTTTCACTTGCCTTTGAATTTTCTTTCTTTACATTTGATTGCATATCTTTTCGGAGGAGGTGTAAATTGATTATAGGAAAGTAGGTCACCTAATCAACGAAATGAAGCATGAGGGGCATATCTAGGTGATGCTGCGCTTTGAACTTTGAAGAACTTGATTTTTTTTTCCCCCGAGAAAGATCTTTTTGGTTTATATTATTTACATAAGATTGAAGTACATAAGTAATCAGCTATTACGTTGAAGACCTAAGACGAACAATCTGTTACAGCAAATCCTTTAGTCGAATCCATTAGTCTTTTTGCCATCATTCTCCATGTTGTTTTGTTCTGAAATGAATCTTGAGCCCATATTCTTTTTTAAGAAATTTTAGTCCAGGTGGTGCAGAAAACTCCGACGTGATAGATAATTTTCAATCTTCAGCCATCACCAACAGTTTGCCTTACTGGAGTTTTTTTCCTGAAAAAAAAGTTCGCCTTACTGAAGGCTACATGCCTAAAATGGGCTGAATTAAGCCGGCTTGGATGGGCCCATACTACGTAAGGCTAGTATAGAAGTTTTCAAAGACCCCTGGGCCTGGTAAACAAAAACGTCCTGGGCCAGTGTAAATCGACGAATCGAATAGTACCACATCCCTAACGAAATAATAAAGGAGGTAGGGGCAGCGTTTTCCCATACTTTGCTAGACGGGGTCCGCGGTGATCAAGTAGGTCTGTGGCCAAAGCTAATGACCTCCATTGATACTTCCTACTGCACCTTCTTTAGCCTTCACCTAAATCATATGGTTTATGCTTGATGGTCTCCCTCTCTGCTTCCAGCATCTTCTTGCTCCACCTTCCCTGGTCAGGAGCTGGAACTGGTCGCCATACTCTTCCTACTAATCCCTGTTTCCCTTTACAGAGTGTTGTTGCACTGGGCAAATTGGCACAGTTTGGTTTTCTTTTTATGGGATAAATTTCTGGTTTAATTTGTGGCTTTGCCACTTACTGGATACGTGTCATTTGAGGTTGAAATGGTCATTTGGCTCCCATAACATTTTGGAAAATTTTGGCAACTTGGACCGGCCCGCGGAACTTTCGTTCTTCACCCGGACCCTTTTTTCTAGAGACGACTTTGCCGGTCAGACTGCTACCTCAAAGCCGGTCTGACCGTCGGGTCCACACCAGTCAGACCTCCATTACAAGGCAGGTCTGACCTCCGGGTCAACACCAGTCAGACCTCCATTACAAGGCCAGGTCCGACTGTAGGAAATCCAGAACTTTCCAAAGCTTGGTAGTACCACGCAACACATGCCGGTACTTCCGCTCTCTGGTAATACCGCTCACATAGAGCCGGTAGTTCCGCTTTCCGGACGAACTGCTCACACAGAGCCGGTAGTTCTGATTTTCCTGAGAAGTGCAGATAGTGCAAACTACGAGATATCTCAACAGTCTTTGCAAAACACATTTGCAAACTACGATATCATGCACACAAGGATCAAACATGATTTCCAATAAGTTGCAAAACACATTCGCACACTTTTGAAATCATGACATAAAGATTAAATATGAGTTTCAACTATTTGCAAAATACATTCGTAAATATAAGTCTCATATCACAAGGGATGGAGACATGGACTTCAAGCACTAGCAAAACACATTCGCAAATGCATAGTCCCATGTTGCAAAGATTTACCACACGAGCTTAACTATTTGCAAAACATATTCGTAAATATAAGCCTCATGTCGAGCTGAAATGTAAACGAAAACAAAAGAAAATCTTGACCATGCCATGCATCCTCCAAACACACACGCCTTTCTCCGGGCATCACACCGGCGACCATGTCAAAAGCTAAAAAAACTTGCGCTTAATTTGTTTACGAATCGTCACAAGTAACCTCTCAACATACGTTTTGTTTAAAGATGTCTAATACGCAAATGATTGCAAAAAGAGCTATGCAACGTTATAGGTAGATGGTGACATGTATTGTCGTCCGCCTCCCTAGCTAGCTAGCTCTTACCGGTTCGTCCTGCTCCAAGCATTTCACAGACCCATCCTTTTCTCACGACAAAACAAAGTGAGACGTTTTCTTTCTCCACGCATTGCACCGAACAGATTAAAATACATCCATGAATACGCGCCATTCCCAACCGCTACATCTATCATATGGGCGCGCTCATGTATAAATACACCCGTCCGCTAGCCATTCCATTCATCATCTCCTCGTCAATCAATTCGATCACCATCTAGTTCTCTAGCCTCTACCTAGCAAGCTAGCATCGATCGAGCTAGCCAGTGTGCTTGATCGATCGATCCATTGATCGTATCGACTGGTGGCCAGCCATGAGGTCGTGGTTACTGTTTGCATGGGCGGTGATGGTGGCCGCCTCGGTGGTACGTGGGTCACCGTCCCTGGAGGTCGGGTTCTACAAGCACTCGTGCCCGCAGGCCGAGGACATCGTGCGCAACGCCGTCCGCCGCGCAGTCGCCAGGGACCCCGGCCTCGCCGCCGGCCTCATCCGGATGCACTTCCACGACTGCTTCGTCAGGGTAAGCTAGCACACACGCTTCTCACGCGCCAAAAGACTGTTTGCTAATTACAGCAATGGCTGAAGAAGCTTGTGATATGTGCGTGTAGGGTTGTGATGCTTCGATCCTGATCAATTCGACGCCGGGGCACCAGGCGGAGAAGGACTCGCCGGCGAACAACCCCAGCTTGCGGGGGTTTGAGGTCGTCGACGAGGCCAAGGCCATCGTGGAGGCGCACTGCCCGCGGACGGTATCCTGCGCCGACATCGTGGCCTTCGCGGCGCGCGACGGGGCGTACCTCGCCGGCGGCATCGATTACCAGGTCCCCTCCGGCCGCCGCGACGGTCGCGTGTCCAACATGACCGAGGTGCTCGACGACAACGTGCCGTTCCCGGACTTCCACGTGGGAGAGCTCATCGAGAGCTTCAAACGCAAGGGGCTGTGTCTCGACGACATGGTGACTCTCTCCGGCGCGCACGCTATTGGCCGGTCGCACTGCTCGTCGTTCACGCAGCGGCTGTACAACTTCAGCGGCGAGTGGGGCCGGCAGGACCCGTCGATCGACGCGGTGTACGCGGCGCAGCTTAAGCTGCGGTGCCCGCCGTCGACGGACAACATGGACGACCTCACTACTGTGCCGCTGGACCCGGTGACGCCGGCGAGCCTCGACAACCGGTTCTTCCGGAACGTGCTGGCGCACAAGGTGGTGCTCACATCCGACCAGACGCTGCTCGACAGCCCTTGGACGACGGGGATCGTCGCGTTCCATGCCGCCGTCGGTGAAGCGTGGGAGGCCAAGTTCGCCACGGCCATGGTAAAGATGGGAGGCATCGAGGTGCTCACTGGCGACGAGGGAGAGATCAGGGAGAAGTGCTTCGTGGTGAACCCCTAATGGGTTATGTGTGATAAAAGGCCTATTGATTTGTCGGTGAGGCTCTCGATGTTGTCGAAGCCCATTTATGTTAATGCTTGCTGTCTTTTTATACTTTCTACAAAAAGAAATATTTTTGTTGCTTGTGAGCACTTAGATTTTTTTAGCAGAGAAGACACATTAGAGCCTTGGTCGTGGTCGGTGACCAACAACATGGTCAGAATACAGCAACACAGTCGAACTCTTGACAATGTGGTCGAGAGTAGACAGTGTGATCGCAAACTCAACTATGCGGTCGATAGCCGACAACGTGGTCGAAAATCGTCCTAGTCGATAACCACCGAGACCAGAACCAACATGATCGAAAATGGTTGCAGTTGAAATTGATATAGTCGTAAAAAAGTGATCGAATGCCAACCAGTGGTCGAACAATCAACTTTGTCGTAATTAGTTGGCACCGTGGTCGAAACTAACGCGGTCGTAAGCCAACGAGTGATCGAACAACCAACGTGATCGGAACCAGATTGCAACTCAAAAGATCAACATGGTCGAAATCAGTGCAATGTAGTTTGGAACTTGATCTTGGTCGAAACCAATGTACTCGTAAAGCCGATCGACATTCCAGACTTAGGCTGCACCGACTACGACTGCCTCAGTTCAGATTCAACAAAAGAAAGCAAGAAACTAACAGATCTGAATGTGGTCGAAAAGATGAACGCTGCGGTAGGAAACTTGACCGTGGTCGAAAAATTGAACGTGGTCGTAAACTTCTCGGAAAAAACAGAGGATGAGCAGAGAGCGCACGACCGCAAGATCCAAACTATGCATAACTTTTGATTAAGAGATTAGACGGCCATGAAAATTTGCACACAAGAAAGTGAGGGTCTCAAGAGGTTGCTCTGATCTTTAATTGAAAACTTAGCAACCGAAATGAGAGCTTCACAAGATTTCACCAAGAACGCCCAAAACCGAATCCGAGAGAATAAAAAGCAATCATACCTTGCTCATGGGAATAGAATAGCCAAGATGGCTTTGAACATGATTCCCAACATACAGCAAGTCAGAACAGAAGCAAGAACGTTTTCTTGGATCAAGAAGGACGAGATACGATCACAGAACAGAAAAGAACCAAGAAAACAGAGGAACAAAACAAAATCAACTCAAAGCCATTCAGACAACAGTACTCAAGAAATAGATCAATAAATGATGTATTGCTCTAAGGATTGATTCTACAGCCACTCCATCCTGGAGGACCAAGAGCACAAGCGCTCTACACAAAACCCTAACCCTAGAAAGAACTCACGCAAGAGAGACCAGAGAGATACCCAAAACCACACAGGGATGGGTAGCCCCCATCTCCTTTTATAGCCTCTCCAGTCCGGGGATTACCCGTTAACCTCTACCTACCACCGGGTTTTCTTACGCACGCTTCTCAAATCTTACATCAACCCGTTAGCACATACATGACAAACATCCTTTAACAGAACCGTCTCCTTTTTTGGTCTTGAGCAATTTACCAAAATGCCCCCTACCACCTTCCTGGAAGCTTTCTATTTTCTTGCCGTCCACTCTTGCAACCACCTTGTAAGCCTCAATCATCTTCGATGTCTCCCTGACCGTTCTGGACCTCAACACCTTCATGTGCCTAGTCCTGATCCTTACACGTCTCATCATGACCTAGATCCAAAGTCCTGCAACCATCATTAACAAGTAAAGCATTACATAGCACCGCACTATAAATAAAGTTCATCAATTTGCATATGTTAAATATACTTGGTGAACAACCCAGCTGGTCTTATACGACTTACAACTACTCGGATGCAAAGAACATGAGGTACTCGTAGCCCTTGAAGTCCAACCAGTGGTATATGACCACTCAGCAAGTCGTTACGACCACCACACAGGTCGCTTCAACCATGAGGCAGATGTTACGACCACGTAGCAATCGCTATGACAATCGCTCACATCGGCTATGACTTTCACAAACCTGGTCGCTACGATTTACGATCACACAGGCACAGTGCTATGACCATCGACCACGGCCAGTAGAAGCTACGACCATCGATCACGGCCAGACAGAGATACGACTATCGACCACGGCCAGACAGAGCTACGACTATCGATACGACCAGACAAAGCTACGACTATCGATCACAGCCAGGCAGAGTTATGACCACCAAGTCGTAAAGGCTCTTGCCAACCACCAAGTCGTAAAAGCCTCTGCTGACCCCGAAGTCGTAAAACCGTCTGCCGACCACAAATTCGTAAAACCATCTATCGACCACAAAGTCGTAAAGTTGGCTGTCGACCACCAAGTTGTAAGAGAGTCTGCTGACCACAGAGACACACAACGGTGGTCATAGATAGCAAGTGGTAAAACCTCCTGCGACCACATGGTCGTAACAGCAAGAGCTCTAGAACTCAGACATAGAGCCAACTTCTGCACAAACCTCAAAAACCAAACTCAACCACTCTAAACCAAAGGTCAATTACTCATCACAGCCATGGGGTGACCTCCACATGGTCACACATAAACTAAATCCAGAAATCATATTGATTTAGAGTTTATAAAGTAACTTTAACGTGCAGGTGATAGCATATAATAGATTGTAAATAATTGATACTAAAATTAAATCAAAGCAGTACGATTGAAGGTGTTGAACTTGCCTAGAAACATGAGAAGATTAGGCCCTTGAGATGGAATCATAATTTTAGTTTCCCTGAGATCTAGAAAGAAGATCCAAGACTGATAAGGACTAAGAACCAAACGGAAATCCATGCATATGCTGACACTAAGATCCTACACGTCTTAGGCTAATGCTGAAAGAACGACTCTCATCCAAGGCTAGAAATTTTGAATAAGAATAGAAAAGAGAAAAACATGGAATCATGTCAATTTAATTTAATAATTAAAGAAAATTATTTTCCTTTATTTGAATACTTTGATTAATTAATTATTTAAAATGTTTATTTATTTTATTAAGCAAAATAATTTAAGTGCATTATTATCAAAATTATTTTATGTATTATTATTATTGTTTAGATTATTTAATCATTATGTTATCTTTTTTCATTTATAACTTATCTTATGAATATTATTTGTATAACAAAAGAAAAGGATAAGTCTTTATTAAGAACAATATTTTTATCTGGAATGAAGTATTAAATTTGTAAACTTTATAGATACTACATTTAACATGAAGTTTGGAATACCAATTTTTGTGATAAATTTTTAAACATGTTTTCATTTGCAAGTTTGATTAGTCTTTGAATTTATTTCGACTTGGCTATGTCTTTTATTTATAAAAAATCATGGGCTCAGTTGGGCCAGCCTAAGTCCATGGCCCAACCACCGTATTTACTCCCATTTGCCGCGACGCCACACACACACTCTCTCTCTCTTTCATTTCTCCATCTCGCACTATGTCATTCTCGCTCCCTTCTCTTCTCCTGACCGCCATCGCAACCACCAGACCTCGTCGTTCCGAGCGTTCTCCCCGAGTGCCGCTGGCTGCCCCATGCCCCCCTCAACGAGGTCTAGTGAGCTCCTTCCTCGTCGACCCAGGCCAAGCCCCACGAAGGTTCCATAGCCGTCGCCTCTCTTCGTTGAACCCGACTATGGTGTCGGCCTCATTGGCACCCGGCTGGCTCCTCGCTCTTCCCTGAACTCACCTTTGCCGAGTCGACCTCAGCCCTGCGCCAACCGGTCGACGTGGTCTGATCTAGTGGCGCAATGGTGGCGTAGGGCTGATCAGACCATGACGGCCAGATGGCGCAATCGTGGCGCAGGGCTGAGGTCAGCTCGACAACGGTGAGTTCAGGCAAGAGTGGGGAGCCGGCGAGGTGCCGGTGAGGCCAACACAATGGTCAGGTTCAACGAAGAGAGACGACGGCTATGGAGGCTTCGTGGGGGCTCAGCTCGAGTTGACAAGGCAGGAGCTCACCAGATTCAATTGAGGGAGGCACGGGATAGCCAACGGCAGTCAGGGAGAACGCTGGGAACGGTGGGATCCGGTGGGATCCAGTGGTGGCAACGATGGTCAGGAGAAGAGAAGGTAGTGAGAAAGACATAGTGCGGGATGGAGAAATGAGAGAGAGAGAGAGAGTGCGGCCGGGGAGTAAATACGGCGCGGTTGGGCCATGGACTTAGGCTGGCCCACTGAGCCCATGATTTTTTTATAAATAAAAGACTTAGCCAAATCAAATAAATTCAAAGACTAATCAAATTTACAAATGAAAACATGTTTAAAAATTTATCGCAAAACATGTTATTCCAAACTTCATGTAAAATGTAGTATCTCTAAAGTTTACAAATTTAATACTTCATTCCAAATAAAAATATTGTTCTTAATAAAGATTTATCCTTTTATTTTATTATAAAAATAATATTCATAAGATAAATTATAAATGGAAAAAGATAACATAATGATTAAATAATTTGAATAATAATAAGGAATAAAATATAATGATAACAATACACTTAAATTATTTTGCTTAAATAAAATAAATAAACCTTTTAAATAAATAATTAATTAAAGTTTTCTAATGAAGGATAATAATTTTCCTTAATGATTAAATTAAATTAATCTGATTTCTTGTTTTCTCTTTTCTATTCTCATTAAAATTTCTAGCCTTGGATGAGAGTCGTTCTTTCAGTATTAGCCTAAGACGAGTAGGATCTTAGTGTCAGCATATGAATGGATTTCTATTTGGTTCTTAGTCCTTGTCAGGCTTCATTCTTCTTTCTAGATCTTGGGGAAACTAAAATTATGATTCCATCTCAAGAGCCCAATCTTCTTGTGTTTCTAGGCAAGTTCAACACCTTGGATCATACTGCTTTAATTTAATTTCAATATCAATTATTTACAATATTTTTTAAATCAAAATTTGATTTTTTTTTTGGACTTCAAACAAAAAATGAAAAATAATGTAAGTTCAACGGTTCGAACCCACAAACTGCTACTCCAAGGCACACGTACCTCACCACCAGGCTATTGCTTGGAAGTGGTTACAAATTTTCTTTATACTTTACAAAAAAACATGCAAATTCGAAATTTTTTGACCGAAACCAAATTTTACCAGAAGTGGCATATATTTCCGAATTTCGGTCGATTTCGGAAACGAGCTCAAATGGATGTTTTAGATATCAATAAAGTGAGTCATGGAAAACTAAGATGAGTAGATCATCGCCAATAAGATGGAATATCCATCCATGTTGCAAGAAATCAAGAGTGAACTTCCTTCAACATAAGGAAATGAGATGCTGTGAAAATATTTTTGGGAATTGCTAAATAACATTCGAGTATTTTTTTTACTCAGAGCACTCATATTTTTCTTGTGTAAGTAATAGTTTTCTCCTATGTTTGCAACATTTTGGACCATATATGCAATATTTTTCTGATGACTACAACATTTTTCTGTTGAGAAATGTTTTATACATGTTAAAATATTGTATATATGGGCGAAAAGTATTACAAACATGAACGAAAAATACTGTATACTAGGCCAAAAAAATCTAAGTGCTCACAAGCAACAAAAATATTTCTTTTTGTAGAAAGTATAAAAAGACAGCAAGCATTAACATAAATGGGCTTCGACAACATCGAGAGCCCCACCGATAAATCAATAGGCCTTTTATCACACATAACCCATTAGGGGTTCACCACGAAGCACTTCTCCCTGATCTCTCCCTCGTCGCCAGTGAGCACCTCGATGCCTCCCATCTTTACCATGGCCGCGGCGAACTTGGCCTCCACGCTTCACCGACGGCGGCATGGAACGCGACGATCCCCGTCGTCCAAGGGCTGTCGAGCAGCGTCTGGTCGGATGTGAGCACCACCTTGTGCGCCAGCACGTTCCGGAAGAACCGGTTGTCGAGGCTCGCCGGCGTCACCGGGTCCAGCGGCACAGTAGTGAGGTCGTCCATGTTGTCCGTCGACGGCGGGCACCGCAGCTTAAGCTGCGCCGCGTACACCGCGTCGATCGACGGGTCCTGCCGGCCCCACTCGCCGCTGAAGTTGTACAGCCGCTGCGTGAACGACGAGCAGTGCGACCGGCCAATAGCGTGCGCGCCGGAGAGTCACCATGTCGTCGAGACACAGCCCTTGCGTTTGAAGCTCTCGATGAGCTCTCCACGTGGAAGTCCGGGAACGGCACGTTGTCGTCGAGCACCTCGGTCATGTTGGACACGCGACCGTCGCGGCGGCCGGAGGGGACCTGGTAATCGATGCCGCCGGCGAGGTACGCCCCGTCGCGCGCCGCGAAGGCCACGATGTCGGCGCAGGATACCGTCCGCGGGCAGTGCGCCTCCACGATGGCCTTGGCCTCGTCGACGACCTCAAACCCCCGCAAGCTGGGGTTGTTCGCCGGCGAGTCCTTCTCCGCCTGGTGCCCCGGCGTCGAATTGATCAGGATCGAAGCATCACAACCCTACACGCACATATCACAAGCTTCTTCAGCCATTGCTGTAATTAGCAAACAGTCTTTTGGCGCGTGAGAAGCGTGTGTGCTAGCTTACCCTGACGAAGCAGTCGTGGAAGTGCATCCGGATGAGGCCGGCGGCGAGGCCGGGGTCCCTGGCGACTGCGCGGCGGACGGCGTTGCGCACGATGTCCTCGGCCTGCGGGCACGAGTGCTTGTAGAACCCGACCTCCAGGGACGGTGACCCACGTACCACCGAGGCGGCCACCATCACCGCCCATGCAAACAGCAACCACGACCTCATGGCTGGCCACCAGTCGATACGATCAATGGATCGATCGATCAAGCACACTGGCTAGCTCGATCGATGCTAGCTTGCTAGGTAGAGACTAGAGAACTAGATGGTGATCGAATTGATTGACGAGGAGATGAATGGAATGGCTAGTGGACGGGTGTATTTATACATGAGCGCGCCCATATGATAGATGTAGCGGTTGGGAATGGCGCGTGTATCGTACCGATTCAACAACAAAGACCCCATCAAGCGTGACACATGCATATCAACCGTGTCCGCGTGTGTCCTTGGTCCACAACGCACAGCATTTCTTGCCGATCTCGAGGATGGATGAACGGTGCTTGATCGATGAACGATCGATCATGGATGTATTTTAATCTGTTCGGTGCAATGCGTGGAGAAAACGTCTCACTTTGTTTTGTCGTGAGAAAAAGGATGGGTCTGTGAAATGCTTGGAGCAGGACGAACCGGTAAGAGCTAGCTAGCTAGGAGGCGGACGACAATACATGTCACCATCAACCTATAACGTTGCATAGCTCTTTTTGCAATCATTTGCGTATTAGACATCTTTAAACAAAACGTATGTTGAGAGGTTACTTGTGACGATTCGTAAACAAATTAAGCGCAAGTTTTTTTAGCTTTTGACATGGTCGCCGATGGGATGCCCGGACGAAGGCGTGTGTGTTTGGAGGATGCATGGCATGGTCAAGATTTTCTTTTGTTTCGTTTACATTTCAGCTCGACATGAGGCTTATATTTACGAATATATTTTGCAAATAGTTAAGCTCGTGTGGTAAATCTTTGCAACATGGGACTATGCATTGCGAATGTGTTTTGCAAGTGCTTGAAGTCCATGTCTCCATCCCTTGTGATATGAGGCTTATATTTACGAATGTATTTTGCAAATAGTTGAAACTCATATTTAATCTTTATGTCATGATTTCAAAAGTGTGCGAATGCGTTTTGCAACTTATTGGAAATCATGTTTGATCCTTGTGTACATGATATCGTAGTTTGCAAATGTGTTTTGCAAAGACTGTTGAGATATCTGCACTTCTCAGGAAAATCAGAACTACCGGCTCTGTGTGAGCAGTTCGTCCGGAAAGCGGAACTACCGGCTCTATGTGAGCGGTATTACCAGAGAGCGGAAGTACCGGCATGTGTTGCGTGGTACTACCAAGCTTTGGAAAGTTCTGAATTTCCTACAGTCGGACCTGGCCTTGTAATGGAGGTCGGTGGTGTTGACTTGAGGTCGACCGCCTTGTAATGGAGGTCTGACTGGTGTGGACCCGACGGTCAGACCGGCTTTGAGGTAGCAGTTTGACCGGCAAAGTCGGTCTCTAGAAAAAAGGGTCCGGGTGAAGAACGAAAGTTCCGCGGGCCGGTCCAAGTTGCCAAAAAGGTATCCGGCTTTAATTGATTCACTTGGCTGCTCCTTTCGAAAAATAATTCACTTGCCTATGAACGTTTGGGTTAAGTACAAATGAAATGAATCCTTTTAGTAACATGAGCTGCCGATATAGCACTTGGTTCGTGACTCTGTGCATGTACAACTTTCCTCCCTAGTTGTGTATGAAGCGGAAGTATATTTTGATGTCACTACTTATCCAAAGGCCGAAGCAACCTAGGAATGATATTGATGTGTACGTAGCACCATTGGTGGAAGATCTTGCAATATTGTGGAACGAAGGGGTACATGTATGGAATGCGAACAAACGAGAGAACTTCACTCTGCGCGCCATGTTGTTCTGCACTATTAATGATTTTTCTGCCCTTGGTAACCTGTCAGGGTTGAGTACAAAAGGCGCCAAAGCCTATCTGCACTGCTTAGATTATACCGAGAGTGTGTAGTTGAACAACTCGCTCAAAACTATGAACATGTATCATCGTTGGTTCCTTCCAAAGTATCACCCATGCCGTAAAATGAAGAAACAATTTGACGGAAAAAAGAGGATGACTTAGTACCAAGGCCTTTTACTGGGAAAGATGTCTATGATATAGTCAAGAATATCGACGTTGTACTTGGAAAGGGACGTAAATTGATGACCTGTCGGAAGAACATGTGAAAAAGAGAATAATATTTTGGGACTTACCTTATTGGGAGCATTCAGAAGTTCGTAATTGCATCAATGTCATACATGTAAAGAAAAATGTATGTGACAGTTTGATTGACCTCTTACTGAACATTCCTAACAAAACAAAGAGTGGTATCAACGTAAGGCGTGACTTGGTCGCTATGAACATCAGGACCGAGTTAACACCCATAGAGACTAATAAAGGTCGGACGTACCTTCCCCCAGTTTGCTACACTCTATGTAAGTCTGAGTGAACTCAATTGTGCCAATGTTTGTATGGTGTGAAAGTTCCGTTCGGTCACTCCACCAGCATGAAAAAACTTATTTCCATGGAACATTTAAAATTAATTGACATGAAGTTTCATAACTGCCATGTGCTAATGACACAAATGATACCTGTTGCAATTAGAAGTATTTTGCCAAACAATATTCGAGTGACAATCATAAGGCTATGTTATTTCTTTAATGCAATTGCTTAGAAGGTCATCGATCCCGATGAACTAGATGCTCTGTAGACCGAGGTGGTGACGACTCTATGTCATCTCGAGATGTATTTTCCTCCATCATTTTTTGATATCATGGTCCATCTCATTGTCCACCTTGTGAAAGAGATAAAGATATACATATAACAATACATGTCACCATCTACCTATAACGTTGCATAGCTATATTTATGATTATGCTTGCGTTTTTTATATTGCATGGCCAGCATGCATTTCTTGCGGCTAGATGAAGAATAGGGGACTATCACAAGCGATTTATCGGAACAAATCGTTTATGATAATAATATCACAGATGGTTCTTTTATAGAACTGTCTGTGATATGTTGAATATCACAGATGGTTCAATAAAAGAATCGTCTATGATAGTATTATCACAGACGGTTCCATAATAGAACCGTTTGTGATAATTTCCCTATAAATATATCCCAAGGATAGGTTATGCTCGCAGAGTCCTCACTCACGCACTCCGCCTCCATCGCTCCTGCTAAGTTTTGCTAGATCTGACTGCTCACTCGCACGCGACGCCGCCTCTCCCTCCCGACGCTCCCCCCGATGCCGCCTCTCCCTCTCATCGTCGTCTGCCTCTCCCTAACGTCGCCGACCACCTCTCCCGCCTGATGTCGGCCGCCTCTCCTTCCCGACGCCGGCAACCTCTCCCTCACGACGCTGCCTCTCCCTCCCGACGCCGGCCGCCTCTCCTCACTACAGTACGAAACCCAAATCCCATAGTGGGTTCGAATATTAGCCCGATGATGATACTGGTCTAATACTTTATGATATATAGTACTTCATGATATATGCTTCACTTGTTAGCTACAAGATCCAATATCAATAGTTGGTTAATTTGTTTTGTGATCTTTATTACTTCATGATGTATGGTTCAATTATTAGCTACAAGATCTCGTCGCCCGTGAGCACCTCGATGTCGCCATCGCCATCACCAGATCTCGTCGTTGAGGCGTTCTCCCAATCGCCGCCGGTTGCCCATTCCTCCTCTCAGGGTCTAGTGAACTCCTTCCTCGTCGATCCAGGCCAAGCCCCACGAAGGCTCCATAGCCGTCGCCTCTCTTCGTAGAACCCGACCATGGTGTCGGCCTCACCGGCACCCCGCTAGCTCCTCGCTCTTCCCTGAACTCACCTTTGCCGAGTCGACATCAGCCCTGTGCCAACCGGCCGACGTGGTCTGATCTAGTGGCGCAATGGTGGTGTAGGGCTGATCAGACCTCGGCGGCCAAATGGCACAATTGTGGCGCAGGGCTGAGGTCAGCTCGGCAACGGTGAGTTAAGGCAAGAGTGAGGAGCCGGCGGGGTACCGGTGAGGCCAACACAATGGTCGGGTTCAACGAAGAGAGACAGCGGCTATGGAGGCTTCGTGGGGGCTCGGCTCGAGTTGACAAGGCAGGAGCTCACCAGATTCAATTGAGGGAGGCACGGGATAGCCAACGGCAGTCAGGGAGAACGCTGGGAACGGTGGGATCCTGTGGGATCCAGTGGTGGCAACGATGGTCAAGAGAAGAGAAGGTAGTGAGAAAGACATAGTGCGGGATGGAGAAATGAGAGAGAGAGAGTGCGGCCGGGGAGTAAATACGGCGCGGTTGGGCCATGGACTTAGGCTGGCCCACTGAGCCCATGATTTTTTTATAAATAAAAGACTTAGCCAAATCAAATAAATTCAAAGACTAATCAAATTTCCAAATGAAAACATGTTTAAAAATTTATCGCAAAACATGCTATTCCAAACTTCATGTAAAATGTAGTATCTCTAAAGTTTACAAATTTAATACTTCATTCCAAATAAAAATATTGTTCTTAATAAAGATTTATCCTTTTATTTTATTATAAAATAATATTCATAAGATAAATTATAAATGGAAAAAGATAACATAATGATTAAATAATTTGAATAATAATAAGGAATAAAATAATAATGATAACAATACACTTAAATTATTTTGCTTAAATAAAATAAATAAACCTTTTAAATAATTAATTAATTAAAGTTTTCTAATGAAGGAAAAATAATTTTCCTTAATGATTAAATTAAATTAATCTGATTTCTTGTTTTTCTCTTTTCTATCTCATTAAAAATTTCTAGCCTTGGCTGAGAGTCGTTCTTTCAGTATTAGCCCTAAGACGAGTAGGATCTTAGTGTCAGCATATGAATGGATTTCTATTTGGTTCTTAGTCCTTATCAGGCTTCATTCTTCTTTCCAGATCTTGGGGAAACTAAAATTATGATTCCATCTCAAGAGCCCAATCTTCTTGTGTTTCTAGGCAAGTTCAACACCTTGGATCATACTGCTTTAATTTACAATCTATTATATCCTATCACCTGCACAGTGGCGGAGAGAGGGGGGGCTGGAGGGGGCCTGGCCCCCCCCCCCAACAAGACGTGAAGGACCCCAACTGGGTCACTGATGGTGTCATTAGCTTCAGCAATGTCCAGTACTTCAGTGTGTGTTGGACCTGCGGGTATTTGGATAGCCGGTGGATCCTTCGTGGCAAGGCAACTGCATTATTTGTTGATGTATGTATGTGTATACACAAACATCCCACCAAACATTCTTAGCTTAATTTTCATTATTATTCACTTGGTGGGTGTTTGGATACAATTGCATTGTTTGTTGATGTTGTCTTATGATAAGATCGAAATGTAGCTGTGTGTGTTCTGACAAGAGCGCAACTTTATACTTCAGTTAGATCGAGTAATGGAAACGTGCTTCTATATGATTTTGAGTAAAATGAGTTTAAAACTTCAAACCAATTATGATCACATCAATACAAGGAGTAAATCACCAACTGAACTGTAGTGGTTTTACCAGTGGTCTAATAAAAGTTGTTGTGAAATTTCTTGTTTTAATTTGGAATATAACAAGGTAGCACACAACCAAGTTTGACAGCTTTAACAAGCATTAAAACTCTTGAAACAATTCTCGTGAGAGATTCTGTTCCACAGAAGGCAGCGATGAGAGCAGTTCCTTGGAGAATGGCATTCAGATAGATCCACAGACAAAGCAAAGCATATATACTGATGACAGCCGATATAAAGAAATTCCGAGGCCGAGGTTGCCGCCGGGGCCGTGGAAGCTGCAGCTAGGAAGAAAGAAACGAAATAAAGAAATAAAAACTAAGAAAAACCAAATAAAATGGGTTTAGGGTTTATAGATGTCCGAATAGGTGAAACAAAGCTGGGGAATGGATCGACGGGCTCGAAACGGTCGAAATAAAACGACCATTATCTCTACACTCGAAATTCGAACGAAATCAACGAAATTTCGTTCTTTCGTCCATTTCGCCTGCAACCAAAAATTTTTTGCATCCAAAGATTAAACCCTGGCTGTAGGACGCTTGAAGGTAAAACTTGTTGTCTATGTTGCCCCCTATATCCAATTCCTGGCTTCGCCCCTGCACCTGCATGTTAAAGTTACTTTATAAACTCTAAATCAATATGCCTTCTGGATTTAGTTTATACGATGATCACTAGTATGGATGGTAGCTGCAATCACTGGTATGTTTTATTAGAAGTGTTGTGATTCCACTACATATAAGTCATCATATAAGGACTAATCAGAATCAGTAATAAGGACGCAAATCCAACCTAAAAAATGAATAAGAGGCGGGAATTTTGCACATACATGTGAATAAGAGGTATATGCTCGAGAGAATTAACTAGTTATGGGAAGGAACCAGGGTCTTCAAAATCGGATTTCAAATTTTACCGAGCGTCTGAAATTTCTGATTTTCAGAAATTCTCGACCAATTTCGGCTGAAATTTTTAAATCAAAATTTGATTTTTTTTTGGACTTCAAACAAAAAATGAAAAATAATGTAAGTTCAACGGTTCGAACCCACAAACTGCTACTCCAAGGCACACGTACCTCACCACCAGGCTATTGCTTGGAAGTGGTTACAAATTTTCTTTATACTTTACAAAAAAACATGCAAATTCGAAATTTTTTTTGACCGAAACCAAATTTTACCGGAAGTGGCATATATTTCCGATTTTCGATCGATTTCGGAAACGAACTCAAATGGATGTTTTAGATATCAATAAAGTGAGTCATGGAAAACTAAGATGACTAGATCATCGCCAATAAGATGGAATATCCATCCATGTTGCACGAAATCAAGAGTGAACTTCCTTCTACATAAGGAAATGAAACTACATAAGGAAATGAAATGCTGTGAAAATATTTTTAGGAATTGCTAAATAACACTTGAGTATATTTTTTTTGACTCGGAGTACTCATATTTTTTCTTGTGTGTGCAATATTTTTCTCCTATGTTTGCAACATTTTGGACGATGTATGCAACATTTTTCTGATGACTACAACATTTTTCTGCTGAGAAATGTTTCACACATGTTAAAATATTGTATACATGGACGAAAAATACAGTATACATGACCAACAAAAATCTGAGTGTTCACAAGCAAAAAAAATTTTTTTTGTAGAAAGTATAAAAAGACAACAAGCATTAACATAAATGGGCTTCGACAACATTAAGAGCCTCACCCACAAATCAATAGGCCTTGTATCGCTCATAACCCATTAGGGGTTCACCACGAAGCACTTCTCCCTGATCTCTCCCTCGTCGCCGGTGAGCACCTCGATGCCTCCCATCTTTACCATGGCCGTGGCGAACTTGGCCTCCCACACTTCACTGACGACGGCGTGGAACGCGACGATCTCCGCCGTCCAGGGGCTGTCGAGCAGCGTCTGGTCGGATGTGAGCACCACCTTGTGCGCCAGCACGTTCTGGAAGTAATGGTTGTCGAGTCTTGCCGGCATCACCGGGTCCAGCGGCACAGTAGTGAGGTCGTCCATGTTGTCCGTCCACGGCGGGCACCGTAGCTTAAGCTGCGCCGCGTACGCCGCGTCGATCGATGGGTCCTGCCGGCCCCACTCGCCGCTGAAGTTGTACAGCCGCTGCGTGAACGACGAGCAGTGTGACCGGCCAATAGCGTGCGCGCCGGAGAGAGTCACCATGTCGTCGAGACGCAGCCCCTTGCGTTTGAAGCTCTCGATGAGCTCTCCCACGTGGAAGTCCGGGAACGGCACGTTGTCGTCGAGCACCTCGGTCATGTTGGACACGCGACCGTCGCGGCGGCCGGAGGGACCTGGTAATCGATGCCGCCGGCGGTACGCCCGTCGCGCGCCGCGAAGGCCACGATGTCGGCGCAGGATACCGTCCGCGGGCAGTGCGCCTCCACGATGGCCTTGGCCTCGTCGACGACCTCAAACCCCCGCAAGCTGGGGTTGTTCGCCGGCGAGTCCTTCTCCGCCTGGTGCCCCGGCGTCGAATTGATCAGGATCGAAGCATCACAACCCTACACGCACATATCACAAGCTTCTTCAGCCATTGCTGTAATTAGCAAACAGTCTTTTGGCGCGTGAGAAGCGTGTGCTAGCTACCCTGACGAAGCAGTCGTGGAAGTGCATCCGGATGAGGCCGGCGGCGAGGCCGGGGTCCCTGGCGACTGCGCGGCGGACGGCGTTGCGCACGATGTCCTCGGCCTGCGGGCACGAGTGCTTGTAGAACCCGACCTCCAGGGACGGTGACCCACGTACCACCGAGGCGGCCACCATCACCGCCCATGCAAACAGCAACCACGACCTCATGGCTGGCCACCAGTCGATACGATCAATGGATCGATCGATCAAGCACACTGGCTAGCTCGATCGATGCTAGCTTGCTAGGTAGAGACTAGAGAACTAGATGGTGATCGAATTGATTGACGAGGAGATGAATGGAATGGCTAGTGGACGGGTGTATTTATACATGAGCGCGCCCATATGATAGATGTAGCGGTTGGGAATGGCGCGTGTATCGTACCGATTCAACAACAAAGACCCCATCAAGCGTGACACATGCATATCAACCGTGTCCGCGTGTGTCCTTGGTCCACAACGCACAGCATTTCTTGCCGATCTCGAGGATGGATGAACGGTGCTTGATCGATGAACGATCGATCATGGATGTATTTTAATCTGTTCGGTGCAATGCGTGGAGAAAACGTCTCACTTTGTTTTGTCGTGAGAAAAAGGATGGGTCTGTGAAATGCTTGGAGCAGGACGAACCGGTAAGAGCTAGCTAGCTAGGGAGGCGGACGACAATACATGTCACCATCTACCTATAACGTTGCATAGCTCTTTTTGCAATCATTTGCGTATTAGACATCTTTAAACAAAACGTATGTTGAGAGGTTACTTGTGACGATTCGTAAACAAATTAAGCGCAAGTTTTTTTAGCTTTTGACATGGTCGCCGGTGTGATGCCCGGAGAAAGGCGTGTGTGTTTGGAGGATGCATGGCATGGTCAAGATTTTCTTTTGTTTTCGTTTACATTTCAGCTCGACATGAGGCTTATATTTACGAATATGTTTTGCAAATAGTTAAGCTCGTGTGGTAAATCTTTGCAACATGGGACTATGCATTTGCGAATGTGTTTTGCTAGTGCTTGAAGTCCATGTCTCCATCCCTTGTGATATGAGACTTATATTCTGAATGTATTTTGCAAATAGTTGAAACTCATATTTAATCTTTATGTCATGATTTCAAAAGTGTGCGAATGTGTTTTGCAACTTATTGAAATCATGTTTGATCCTGTGTGCATGATATCGTAGTTTGCAAATGTGTTTTGCAAAGACTGTTGAGATATCTGCACTTCTCAGGAAAATCAGAACTACCGGCTCTGTGTGGCGGTTAAATCCGGAAGCGGAACTACCGGCTCTATGTGAGCGGTATTACAGAGCGGAAGTACCGGCATGTGTTGCGTGGTACTACCGAGGCTTTGAAAGTTCTGGATTTCTGATCGGACTGGCCTTGTAATGGAGGTCGACGGTGTTGACTGAGGTCGACCGCCTTGTAATGGAGGTCTGACCGGTGTGGACCCGACGGTCAGACCGGCTTTGAGGTAGCAGTCTGACCGGCAAAGTCGTCTCTAGAAAAAAGGGTCCGGGTGAAGAACGAAAGTTCCGCGGGCCGGTCCAAGTTGCCAAAATTTTCCAAAATGTTATGGGAGCCAAATGACCATTTCAACCTCAAATGACACGTATCCAGTAAGTGGCAAAGCCACAAATTAAACCAGAAATTTATCCCATAAAAAGAAAACCAAACTGTGCCAATTTGCCCAGTGCAACAACACTCTGTAAAGGGAAACAGGGATTAGTAGGAAGAGTATGGCGACCAGTTCCAGCTCCTGACCAGGAAGGTGGAGCAAGAAGATGCTGGAAGCAGAGAGGAGACCATCAAGCATAAACCATATGATTTAGGTGAAGGCTAAAGAAGGTGCAGTAGGAAGTATCAATGGAGGTCATTAGCTTTGGCCACAGACCTACTTGATCACCGCGGACCCCGTCTAGCAAAGTATGGAAAACGCTGCCCTACCTCCTTTATTATTTCGTTAGGGATGTGGTACTATTCGATTCGTCGATTTACACTGGCCCAGGACGTTTTTGTTTACCAGGCCCAGGGGTCTTTGAAAACTTCTATACTAGCCTTACGTAGTATGGGCCCATCCAAGCCGGCTTAATTCAGCCCATTTTAGGCATGTAGCCTTCAGTAAGGCGAACTTTTTTTTCAGGAAAAAAACTCCAGTAAGGCAAACTGTTGGTGATGGCTGAAGATTGAAAATTATCTATCACGTCGGAGTTTTCTGCACCACCTGGACTAAAATTTCTTAAAAAAGAATATGGGCGTCCACCTCTCCCTCCCAACGCCGGCCACCTTTCCCTCCCGATGCCACCTCTCCCTCCTATCACCATCCGCTTCTCCCTCGCGTCGTCGCCTATCCCTCCCGACATCGGCCGCCTCTCCCTCACGACGCCGCCTCTCTCTCCCGACGTCGGCCGCCTCTCCTCCCTACGGTACGAAACCCAAATCCCACAGTGGGTTCGGATATTAGCTTGATGATCATACTGGTCTAATACTGCATGATATATAGTACTTCATGATATATGCTTCACTTGTTAGCTACAAAATCTAATCTCAATAGTTGGCTAATTTGTTTTGTGATCTTTAGTAGTTCATGATATATGCTTCACTTGTTAGCTACAAGATATAATACTAAAATTGGATATTCAAGCTTGAGCTCTAAATTGTTGATATTACTGTCATTTGTCAATCTTGTGGTATGTCTCAATAGTTGGCTAATTTATTTTGTGATCTTCAGTAGTTGGCTAATTTGTTTTATGACCTTTAGTACTTCATAATATATGCTTCACTTGTTAGCTACAAGATCTAATACTAAAATTGGATATTCAAGCTTGAGCTCTAAATTGTTACTATTACTGTCATTTGTCAATCTTGTGGTCTGTCTCAATAGTTGGCTAATTTGTTTTGTGTCTTCTGTAGTTGGCTAATTTGTTTTATGACCTTTAGTACTTCATGATATATGCTAAGCTCACTGCTCACTGCATTTAGTTTTTTCTTATAAGAGAGATGACGTCCACACAGTCATCATTGTTGTCATCTGGGTCTCATGCTCTGGAGATCGGGATAACTAAGCGTGGCCAAGGAGTATCGAAAAGGCCAAAGGGCGAATGACCATCATAGTGATCTCTCCAGACAGGGTCCCTCTGCAATCAAAGAAAGCAGCGGCAATATTTCGGACTACCTGCGGGATAATTGGAAGGCAACGGATCCCCATCACCATAACAAGCTGGAAAGATTTGGCAAAGGATCAGAAAAATCAGCTGTGGGCGGAAATAACAAATTAGTTCGAGATCCCAGCAGAAGTATAGGGACTCGTGCAACGGCAGGCGCTCCTCGCGATGGGAAATGCATGAAAGAACTTCAAGAGCACTCTTGTCATGTAGTACATGGCCAAGGATCTCATGCCCTTCACGAGGTATCCTTTCTTGTCGCCGGAAACATGGGAGGCCTTTGTGCAGATGAAGATAACGACCGAATTTGAACAACAAAATACGGCACACAAGACTCTTTAGTCACAAAACACACCCTGACATACTCGGCACCATTGGGTACGCAGGTAAAATCCCATGGTAGAGGATGTAGGACGAGGTCGCAATCCGATTGGAGGCCCCCCGCCATTTGCCAGGATCACAAACGAGCGAGCCTGAAACTGGTTAAGAGCGAGGTTATCAACCACTTCTTCGGGTGTCTCCTTTTTCAAAAACCCCGCATATGAGGAAGTATCCCAACGCCTGGTAAGATATGTTAAACTACATAGTTGTTAATACCTATTGAACTTCATGGGTTCGAAAATAACATGATTGCCTCTTGTAGCAATCATTGACTACCGAATCTTCTTGAGGCTCCTTTGAAGAATACAGAGAGAGATATATACTATCACAAGCCCTGGGAAATAAGGAGCACCCAGGTCGCACGCGAGGCTTAGGGGTTTACGTATCTTGGAGGCACGGATTCCCAAATAACTCTAAGATATATAGGAGTAAGAAGAGATCTAAGACCTATCGCAACGAACAAATAAAACAGGAGCTTCATGCCCAACTTGATGAACGCTATCTACCTCACTTCAAGAGAAGATTGTCTCACTTCGAGGAGATATAGATTCATTGAGGGAAGAACTGAGACAAGTCCACAACCAATCGCAACTCACCCCCGTCAATGCGGTACCCAGTCCTCCTCAACGTAAGAGTGGCTGCGCATCCACGCCAATTACTGAACATAGCGACGCCCACTTACCTATCAACGATATCCAGGTAATGTATCTCTTTAGAATGCTACATAGATGGATCTACCCGGTGGACACCATAGCTCATCGTGTATCGTTATGTAAGAGCCCACGCCTTGCATCCTCAGAGTCAGGCTTGTTGGCTCCATTCCTATTGACGCTGGGCGGGGATGGCGTATCCATGACTGTCTAGGACGCTGGTGCACAGTGCCCAACTAGAGACCGTTTTCGTGAAGGTTCAGGTGGATATGATTAATGATGTTTTTAGGACCGTCCCTCTTGAGAAGCCCCCAACTGAAGAGATTACGACATTAGGGGATGTCGTCCACACATTCATCCAGTGGCCCAAGGGGACATCGCTCTCGACTCGTCTGTGCCGTGATCTCCACATCCAGTGGCCCAAGAGGGACATTACACTAGACCTATCACATCGGCTTCTGTGGCTCCACCTCTAGCTCTGATTCTCAAGCATGTTGCATCGGCTCCCGTGGAGACGCCGAAAATGTTCATTCTCGGGGTGTCATTAAGGCGCCTCCCGGGCAATCGAAGTTCATTCTCGGAGTGTCATTGGTCCCTGAGTCACAATTACCCAGGCTTGGACAGGTTTGCAACACATTGCATACCTGGTACATGCAGAGGTCCAACATGAAGCCAAACCGGCATAGTAGATTCACTTTGAGATACACGGAGGCACATTTCCTCCACGACTCGGGCTACTTCATCGTGACCTTGAATACTTATTCTTACTATTCAACCTCGACGAACTCGACCCCTCACTTCTATTATGCTAGACATTGTAAGTGTACTGTACAATGAAGCTCTACATTCATGTCATAGCGATAAATGTCATTACTCTTTTCTTATGTATAGTTACATGATCCAACAAGTCCGGTGACAGCGACAACCGGTGGGTTTTCTCGACCCACACTTGGTCTCTGTGCAATCCATCAACGATAATGCATCCTTCGTCCAATATTACATAACAAGCGGATTGATTGCTCATAATGACAAGGAGTACATCATGATACCCTTCAACCAAGGGTAAGTGCTTTACTAGTTGCCACACAAGTTTTATTTGTACTTTATACGCAACATGAATTTAAGATTAATCACTATGACGACACACATGATAGGTCTCACTGGATCCTGATTGTGATTGTACCAAAGTGGAGCAAGGTAATATATCTTGATTCCCTACTTAGGAATAACCATGACTTCACTCGTGTGCAACAAGCAATTGACAGGTAAACTCATTTCCTCCATACATAACACTATTGTAATCTTTTCTTCATTTGCAATGATCGAGACTAACTTTTTTGGAATCACGTAGGTCGCTTACCGCTTATGTTGCCTAGGAAGGGAGACACAAGGAATCCAGCGATACACTACGACATAGGACACGATTTTCGGTACCCGCTACAACACAACAATCCTATATCGCACTTCGTTATAATGCCTCTAGAATTGACAATACTTATGTATGTAATTCTATTTTTGCAGTGCCACCAACAGCTACAGAGCAATGTATGTGGATTCTAAGGTTACCGCCATATAAAGGAAATCATGGACGCTAAGACAAATGATCCAGAGGTTTGTCAACCTTCCAATAATTATTATTTTCTGATTATATATATGTATATATACACACGCATGGTAATTAATGACTTAACATTGCTCCTAGAGATAGCGTGTGGACTTCGATAAAAGTGCATTTGATCTTGACAAACTCGTCGAAATTCGAGAAAACCTCTCCCAATTCTTGGTAGCAGAGGTCATAAACAAGACTGAAAAGTTCCACCCTGGCAATGGTGATTAGATGTTGAAACATTGGATTAACTTGTAATCACTCAATTGTGCTTAATCAAACAATTCATTCAATTTAATTCATTTGTGAGATCTGTGTAACGATTGCCATATTATATATGTGGTCTGCTTGTGTTGTTTCATTCATCTGTGATATTTATGTAATGATTATCATGTGCTATATATACGTGATCTTGCTTGTTTTCAGAGGGCATGGCTAGCATATCCTAAGGCTAACCGAAAAAAGCAATCAATATCGCTGTTAAAATAGCTATCACAGACGGTTCGGTGTTCCAAACCGTCTTTGATATATATCACAGACGGTTTGAAACACCGAACCGTCTGTGATATGCACTATATCACAGACGGTTAATACAAAAAACCGTCTGTGATAGTCGAATATCACAGACGGGTTTTCAGAAAAACCGTCTGTGTTGTAAGTTATCACAGATGGTGTGAGAGCCGTCTGTGATAACTAGCTATTATCACTGATACATAAACACTGACAGTTCACAAACCATCTGTGATAACAAGTCTGTAGTAGTGTTAGTTAAGAGATCTCATCATTTAGATTACCACTAGTAGATATATGCATGCATGTACTATTCTCCAATGGCAGACAAAATATCCGGCTTAATTGATTCACTTGGCTACTCCTTTCGAAAAATAATTCACTTGGCTATGAACGTGTGTTTGAATGCACGCACTGATCGATGGTTGCTGCACTAACGGTTCGATTAAAGGGTATGTAATGTACCAGGCTAAGTAGTCCATTGATGGGAGCTGGCTAGCTTGGATGGGCTAGACGGTGCAAGCGGGCGGACATCATTATGCCCATGACTAATACGGCATCATTATGCCCATGACTCCTCTAATGATCTACTCTTCTGATCATCTGAAGCTAACTGAGGAAAATATTTGGTATGCCCTGATTTTAACATTTCAAGTCTATTTGCTTCTTACTTATATCTATTTGTACACAAATTTTGAAATTCCTTTACAAATTTCCCGGAACCGTACCATACAAATCAAAATATGGTTGCATACGAATGTCATGATCTCATACCATAGGAATAAAACTGATTCATTACAATTGTTGCATCCATATAACACATGTTCATTCAAGCGACTGAATTGAAATACAATTACTCAGTTTTAAAAATTACACAGTTTGACATCTCTGAAAATGTACAGAAAGTAGGCAATAGCATATGGCATTCACAATCTCAGGGCGATTACAGTATCTGAACATGAGTTCACCTTCCCTTTTGGACCTTAGGAGAAATGCCAGCTCTCTGCTTTCTTCTCTTTCTTCTTCAGTAAGCCAAATCCCACACAAAATTCCCTTTCCACCATGAATCATTCCAGATCTGGTTCATGCCAGACATTCATACATTTCTTTGAGCCTATCGTCAGAACATAATTGGAAAACTAATGAGGTCGATTTGATTAGCAGAACGGCATCGATAATTCGAGATCCAACTTCATTGCCACCCAAGAACTGTAGGAAACGAGGCAAGCGTCATGTACATACTCATTCTATCGGGATCCAAATACTCCTAGATCACAACTAGTAGTACTGATCACATACCAAAATATTGCATATGAACAAGTACCATTTCAAACCAAAGAAATTTCACACGACGTTCAAACCAAACCAATCCAAAGGGAATGGCTCAGATCTGGAAATTTGGGGGCGGTCTGCGGCGGGATGAGTCCCGGGACGACGATGTGGCCACAAGGAGGATGGCGAAGGCGGGCGGCCGGCGCACTGAAGTTTTGGATGCGACAGAATTAGGGTTAAGTTTTGGATGCGCACTCGCTGCCACCCTTCAGCGGCGAGTGGGGCCGGCAGGACCAGTCGATCGACGCGGCGTACGCGGCGCAGCTTAAGCAGCGGTGCCCACCGTGGACGGACAACATGGACGACCCACTACTGCGCCGTTGGACCCAGTGATGCCGGCGAGCCTCGACAACCAGTACTTCCGGAACCTGCTGGCGCACAAAATGGTGCTCACATCCGACCAGACACTGCTCGACAGCCCCTGGACGGGCGGGATCGTCGTGTTCCACGCCGCCGTCAGTGAAGCGTGGGAGGCCAAGTTCGCCGCGGCCATGGTAAAGATGGGCGGCAGCCGCGGCATCGAGGTGCTCACTGTCGACGAGGGAGAGATCAGGGAGAAGTGCTTCGTGGTGAACCCCTAATGGGTTATGAGTGATACAAGGTCTATTGATTTGTTGATGAGGCTTTCGATGCTGTTGCAGCCCATTTATGTTAATACTTCCTACAAAAAAAGAGATAATTGATCTTTACACATTGCTATCGATTTCGTTCGTTTGATGATTTCTCATGATATCTCATTGACATGTGGGTCAAGGTCACATGTCAATGAGATAAAGCAAGAAATCATCAAATTCCATGTTTATGTATGAAGGCAAACGCTCCAATCTCCCTAGACATTCCATCTTATTGGTGATGATCTAATCATCTTAGGTTTTCACGACTCACTTTATTGATATCTAAAACATCCATTTGAGCTGACTACTCCAGTGACCTGAGTTCCTTCCCATAACCAGTTAATTCTCTCGTGCAGATTCCTCTTATTCACATGTACGTGCAAAGCTGCTGCCTCTTATTCATTTTCAGGTTGGATTTGCGTCCTTACTGATTCTGATTAAGAGTCAATCGGTCAAAAAAGATCTGGACTTTATTTTTCATCTTCATGCCGTCGAATTTTGATTAGTTGAACCCTCTTGTGTTCAGTTGCCAGTTTTGTCACGAAGGTTGGTGAGCCACTCGGTGGTGCACCAAGGCGGCCTTTCCGCTACAAAGGGGTGTCCAAGAAGTTCATCCACGGTGGCCCTCCTCCTCCAGTCCTTCTCCAGGCACCTCCGGACGAAGCCCCTGAACTCCGGCGACGCCGCGACGGGCACCTCCGGCGCGGCACCGAAGCACACCGCCAGCACGAGCGCCGGCCAGTCCGGCCTCTCCCGGGGCCACGAGCGGGAACCTCCCCGCGTGGCATTCTAACAGTACCACCCCCAGGGCCCACAAGTCGCTGGAGAAGTCTGAGGCGGCCGACGGCGCCGAGGCGCCGAAGCCATCGGGGTGCAGCCTCTCCGGGCTCATGTACGCGCACGTCCCGGCCGCCTGGTGCGCGTCGCTCGTGACGAGGCGGCTGGCGCCGAAGTCGGCGATCTTGACCTCGCCCCGACGGCCGACGAGGAGGTTGGACGGCTTGACGTCGCCGTGCACGACGCCGAGGCGGTGCAGGTGGCGCAGGCCGCAGAGCACGCACCGCGCGACGCCAGCGATGGCGTGCTCCGGGAGACGGCCGTACCGCCTGAGCACGTCGCAGAGGGAGCCCTCGGGGGCGTACTCGAGGACGAGGCACGCGACGTGGTCCCCGGCGGCGGGGTCCCCAGGGAACACGCCGTAGAGGCGGACGACGCAAGGGTGGTCGGGCGCCACGGAGGCCACGCGGAGGTGCACGTCGGCCTCCCGGAGGGCGGCGTCGCCGTCGCGCAGCACCTTGATCGCGAGCACCGCGCCCGTGCGTCGGTGCCGCGCCTTGTAGACGCTGCCGCCCGCGCCGTGGCCGAGGACGGCCAGCCTCTCGAGCTCCTCGAGGCTGTTGATGGCCAGGCCGGGCGAGCCGGGCGGCGTCGACGGCAGGCCGAAGGGGTGCTGCTCCTGGAGCGGGAACGGCCGCGACGCCGGCACGGACAGCCGGAGCTGCCTGCGCTCTCGCAGCTTCGCCATCGCCATTGCCAAATGCCAATGCTAATTCTTGCGCGTTGGCGCGGAGTGCTGCAAACTTCAATGGATAGGAGGAGAGAGAGAGAAGCAGCTGCTGGTTTGCATTTACCCGGAGTCCGGAGAGGCGGTGAGAGGAGAGTAATAAATTAGGCGAGCGCTGTAACGGACTACCTACCACTCCCCCGTAATGCATGGCAATCTATCGTTCTCGCTCCTCTGAGGCGTAACGGAAACTGCTGGGATTACGGGAGGGAGGTGTCAGCTCCACAGCAGCGCAGAAATACAATTACTGCACTCCTATGCTTCAGTTCCTCTCTCGGCCAAGAAGGAAAACAAAATCCCCAAACGACTAAGTTTGGAAAACGGGAATTTTCTATGATTCATATAAAAATTGAACTGTTTTCTATCAAATTTGCGTTCCAAATGAGCCCTAACACAATGACTGAGAAATCTGAAATGAAAATTCGATGTTGTTTATGTCTTCCGAGCAAAGTTTGAGCTTAAAAAACATTGGAATGTACGAGTATATGGCACATCGCCATTTAGCAAAAGCGCTCACAATAGTGTCCCTAGTCACATGATTACCCATCCTTTAATCAAAGAGAGAGAAAAAAGGAACGAATCCCTGTAAAATTTCTCTCTTTTAAAAAGAATAAAATGACTTAGTACTTGTTCTGTGGTTGGGAGGCTTTCCCGGCCTATCCCCAAACACACCAGTGTCAGTCTCAGCCTAAGACGCGTGCGTAGTTGCGACGAACTCCGTCAGTTACGATGCTGAAAGCTCTTCCCGCGCGCTTGCTCGCCTCGCCGGAGCCCGGGGGATGGCGCCGGCGACCTCGACGACGGTCTCCGCCGCCGGTTTCGGCGGCGCTGATGACCAACCCCGCGTACTTCGAGGTGGGCAGATTGTTGGGTGGCTATGGCTTCATGAACATCACAAGGTCAGCATTTCTGGACGCTTCTTGATTTCGTGGCCCCTTCCCGTTTTCCTTGAGAACTAAGAGATGAGCACGTGGAGAGATGTGCTTTACATTCTGATTCTAGGCTGTTGCTTAGGTTAATTTGGTTATTTTCAGTTGAAATCACTGGAGATGGCCAGTTTGTGAAGTTAAAGTTGGGATCTTGGAGTGAGGATGTGGTGAAATTATTCGCGATTCTGTATGGTGCTGACCTTTTCGTCGCTTAACTAGGTTAGGAAAACTAGGAGATGGGCACTTCAGAAGTTCAGAGAAATGCTTTGGAGATGACTAGTAGTGTCGTATAACTGGTATCTTGCGGTGTTTTGGCGAGTTGTTAAAAGAATCATCCGATATTTTGTGGCATTAGAGCATATTTTTTCATATTGTTATCTTATAATAGTAAAGGAATGGGCATACAAATGATTTTTTGTTGAATAATCACCATTTCCAACATTCTATCATGTGAAACAGCTATTCGTCTTCTCAATTTGGAGGGCTTCCAAACGTTGCTGGCATTCAAGACCTTGGTCTTGGATATTCATCAGAAGAGATTGAGCGATTGAGAGTCCAAGATGTTGGAGAAGGAGAAGTGAAGATTAGGTTATTTCCTTCTAGCTGAGATGCTGATTTTACATGTCACCTCATAGAAAAGGTACACTGATATTATTCATTTATCATAGTCTATTGCAGACTTTATGAGGGAAGAGTGGTTCAAGGACCATTGAAGGGCACACAAGCTGTATTTAAGGTATAGCTTAGATTTATCAATCTGCTAAGTCATAGTCTAGTCACACTCTTTTCTGCAATACGAATAAGTGGACAGTGAGTTTGATGTATTATTATTTCATAAATTGTACTTGTTCATAGTATTTCTTTTGTATGACATGACACATAATCATAGTAAAGGCCAGTCTTGTGAAATGGTGGCGCCTTTAATTCAACAGTGCCTTGAAAATATGATTTGTCGTCGCCCAATAATACTTCCAGCCTTTCAAATTTGTTGGATTGTCTGACGGTGTTACCTTTCTCTGCCATAGATATATGGATCTATTGACTATCTTATATGTGCTAAGACATAGGTTTTGAAACAAAGGTATATCCTGGAGCCCTTGCTGGTACTTCTGAAGCTGATTTGATGGCAGTCAATGAGTTAAGAACTCATGCTTTTCTTCAGGTTAGGAAAATCATAAACTGCTAACAGAAATTGCAACTTGCAATTATGATTGATTAGATATGGCATTTCTAAAAATATTTTTGTTGCCTTGGTTTCTTCTTACAGAGTGATGCCAATGACATCTGTGAGAACATTCAGTTTCTGTTGGGAGCCTTTGAGACAGCTACTGGAGAGCAGGTCTACCACATAAGTTTGTCAGTTCATAGACTATCAACATAATGCTGCGAGACTGATATAACTTTTCTATAGTGGCTTGCCTTCCGTGATGATGGGAGATATAGTGCTGCAGACTATGCAAAAATAACTAGTGAAAGGCTATTGAAAGAGCAATCTAGAGACCTGCCTTTTTGGAATCCTTTCGATCGCGCATACAAATTGGAACTAAGGAGATACTTCGTTCTTAAGCTGCTTAATGGAGCTATGAGTGGCCTTGTCCACATGCACAATCATGATAGACTCCACCAAAGCCTTGGCCCATCTTCTGTTATTCTCAAGTATGTACCATTTTCCTGTTGTAGTTTCCATTCAACAGTGTATTAGTTATGTTCAATTCAACTATTGGTTGATGCAACTTTCTGTTCTTTAGCACTGTTCAAGAGAAAAATGTACGATATTTAGTTCCACGGCTCCGTGATTTGGCATTTTCTGTAGATATCGGGTATATGTTCATTCCCTTCCTACATTTGTTTTATACCAATGAGTAAAAAGATACTTTTGGAAATGATATACTTTTGGCGATGATAGGTATTCGTCTGTTGGGGCTGGAGCATTGTCAGACGGGCTGTGGCGGCGAGCATCCGCTGCTGGAGCATCAACTCCTTTGGAGAAGCGAACATTTGGAATAGCTGATGACATGCAAGTGTTCTTTTTTCCTTTCATTAATAAATGCCAGTTTCTCATATATACATGTACTTGACAAGGCAGATACGGTGCTGGGCTGCTGCTTGCATACATGACATTTATTCCGTTCTGCGAAGCTGGCATTATGGATGGCATTTCCTTGCAGGTTATTGAGGATACTTAAGCTTTAATTTCATAAGAGATTTTTTTTTGCGTTCTGATAAGTACCGATTTATTCTGCAGAGACTTTTGGAGAACACGTTCCGTCTCGACATTTATGCTGCAAGAGAGTATGAATTGCTTGAACATAACAGAATTTCAACGGCTTAAACATTGCAAAGATTTGAAGATTTCACTTTCCAAGTCCAGTTGATAAAATCCATTCTTGCTTATTTATGACCTGATCATCAGTTGTGATATTCAGATTCAATAGGCTTGCTTATCTATTTTGACTAATTCACATAGGTACTGTCTGGCAGATGATCAGTTGTCGGAAGCTGTAAATTTTCTAGATTTAGGTGATGGTGCTGGCTGGGAGTTGTTGCAGGTTTGCCTCTATCATGCCTAGTTAATAAAACTTATCTGTTCATAAACCTTCTGCTGCTGCAGATCATGCATGGTATTGGAGTAGATAGGCTAACTAGAAACTAACTGTGGATTCCTTTCTTGAAAATTGCTAACTGTGGATTCAGTAAATCTACTTTTGGTTCCGTAATAGATATAATCTTCAGCAAGGATACTGACTCTGATTTCTTTTCTATAGGCAATGCTTAATCCAGATTACCGTAAGCGACCGATTGCTGAGGCTGTACTGAACCACAGGTTTTTGACTGGGGCTGTTCTATGAAACTAAGCAGCAACTAGACTCTACCCGCATATTTGGACCATAGATGCAGATAATAGCGTTGTATGGAAGAAATGCCCGAAACCTTCATACATTTTGTGAAATCAGATACTTATATAGTGTGCCTAATCTACCGGGGAAACGTTGTAAATATCCAATAAATTCAGTTTGCTAAGAGCTGATCATTACTGATCCAATTATTGAGTGAACGTCAATTACTCTTTTATATATAGAATGCCCTTGATTCTTTTCAAAATTAGTTTCACTACACAGAAAAATGCTCTGTAACCAGTGGTACCTCTGTACAGATTGCCGGCGCTATGAGCCATGCTGCTGGCATCCTGACTGTCCGTAGTGCTCGGAGGCCTTCCAGACCCGTTTCCAGCAACGCGTGCAGTACTGGGTTCGGCATCGCCGGCAAACTAGATGGTTGTTGCCGTCCGCCTGTAAAATCAATTGGTCAACCAGCATGCTCCATCGTTGCAGTGAAATGTTAATCCGAGATCGCACTACAGAGCACACTAGGAAACTGCGATGAACTGAAAGCTTCCATGAATTGCACTGGGTGGGTGCAAGAAGTTGGCGAGTCGCTAACCTTGGTACGCTTCGCGCCGCAGGTAGGGCAGGGGGTACCTAAGCGCCCGTATCCACGCGGGCTGCACGATCACGACGCCCTCGTCGAAGTCGTATCCCAAGTTCATCCGCACCTGCTGCCCCGGGAACCTACCCTTGCCGACGTGCTCGAACAGCCCGCACTCTCCTGTGCTGCGACGCCAAAACCGAAGAAAAATTAAGTTACATGTGAACCAACGCCCAACGGGCAGTAGTAAGCGCCAATTAGTTAGCGAGCCGGCGTGTGTGCGTATATGAAGTGCTTGTATGATCATGACTAGGGATGCAAACGGATCGGATTCGGACGGATATTGCTGTTACCATATCCTAACCCATATTTTTTTTTCGGATTCGGTACCAATCGGATTCGGTGCCGGATCGATCGGGATTAACCCGAGCCGTTTGCACCCCTACTTGTTTATAAGGAATGCATGCAGTATAACAAATGGAGTAGGATGACATACTGTCAAGAACTTGATGTTACTACTTAATAGCTGATGTGGAAGATTTTATTTTACCATTGCAAAAGAAAATGAAACGTCAAATAGTAGCACTAACATGAAATCAAACTTGAAAACGTATCGGATTCGGGACGGATATTGCTGTTACCATATCCTAACCCATATTTTTTCTCCGGATTCGGTACTAATCGGATTCGGTACCAATCGGATTCGTTGCCGGATCGGTCGGGATTAACCCGACCCATTTGCACCCCTAATCATGAGTCATGAATAAGGAATGTCACCTACTGCTGCTGCTGGTGCAGATTATTGAAGCTGAAAATATTCAGAATTTCAGGTAGATAGAGTGCAAGAGAAACCAATTACTGGCTGAACCTTGATGCCCCTTCAGGCTTCCGAGTTCCAACAAGGGCATCTGGGATGCAGCGTTGAATGAATTGGTGTTATTGTGTGGAGTAGATCAATTCAGTTAGGCAGTTAAGTATTTGTTTCAGATTTGGTTAAGAGATAAGAGTTGTATTAGGAGTAAGAGTTGTATTCGGAAGTCTGAATCCGGATTAGCCGAGAATGTTAGGGACTCTCCTCTGTTATATAAAGGGAAGAGATATTTTAATAAAGGGAGATATTTACCTAATTCTTACTTCTTCTTACCATATCCTAACCCATATTTTTTCTCCGGATTCGGTACTAATCGGATTCGGTACCAATCGGATTCGTTGCGGATCGGTCGGGATTAACCCGACCCATTTGCACCCTAATCATGAGTCATGAATAAGGAATGTCACCTACTGCTGCTGCTGGTGCAGATTATTGAAGCTGAAAATATTCAGAATTTCAGGTAGATAGAGTGCAAGAGAAACCAATTACTGGCTGAACCTTGATGCCCTTCAGGCTTCCGAGTTCCAACAAGGGCATCTGGGATGCAGCGTTGAATGAATTGGTGTTATTGTGTGGAGTAGATCAATTCAGTTAGGCAGTTAAGTATTTGTTTCAGATTTGGTTAAGAGATAAGAGTTGTATTAGGAGTAAGAGTTGTATTCGGAAGTCTGAATCCGGATTAGCCGAGAATGTTAGGGACTCTCCTCTGTTATATAAAGGGGAAGAGATATTTTAATAAAGGGAGAGATATTTACCTAATTCTTACTTCTTCCCCGTCTGCTTCCTGCACCTTCTCTGATGCACCTCTTCTTCTTCCTCTGCTTGAAGTTATCCAGCACGGCTCCTCCGAAATCCACCAATCCCCGGCCACCTGCAGTCCACGCATACAATCTGAGATCAAGATCAAGGCGTGACAACTTGGTATTAGAGCTCATGGCTGACGAACAAATCGACGCGATCTTGGAATAGATGGCAACATTGACGGCCAACATGACCAAACAGATGGATGAATTGAAGGAACACTTTGATAAACAGCAGAGCAAGGGGGATGAACTTGGGGGCAGGCTCACGGCGTTGGAAAAACGACCACTGGGAGATGGATTGCTACTGGTCCCGGCGGGAACCATGCCAGCGGCAAGCAGCCACGGAAACGGGGCTTGGCCACAATTGAGAAGCCTCCTCGCTTCCACAGGCTGGAATTCCCATCATACAATGGACAGGAGGACCCTTTAAGCTGGCTGCAGCGTTGCGAACAATTCTTTTGCGGGCAGAAAACACTTGAAAGCGAGAAGGTGTGGTTTGCATCCTATCACCTGATTGGGGCGGCACAACAGTGGAACTTTCAACTGGAAAGGGATGCAGGTGAACCCCATTGGCATCGCTTCAAGGAGTACATTAATCTGCGCTTTGGTCTGTCAATTCATCACAATCCACTAGGAGAGCTCAAGGAGTTAGTGCAGACCGGCACTGTGGAAGATTATCAACAGAAGTTTCTTGCGATCCTTTGTCGGACAGACCACCTCCAGCCACGACAGCAAGTCTAGCTATTCACCCTGGAGTTGCGTGAACCAATCTGCACTGACGTGGAACTTCAAAACCCCGCAAGCCTGCAGATGGATATGGTTCTGGCAAGAGCCTATGAGCAGCGGGCGCAAGTTACAGGGCAGGATGTGGACCTACTGCTCAAGAGGCCAACACCGACACTAGCACTTGCAGCAGCAGCACCGGCGGCAACGGCACGGCCAACACCACCGAGTAAACCCACCGCCGCCTCCCGGCCCACCGACCAAGAATGCCGCAGGCCCGCCCGAAGCGCTTCGCCACGCCCACTATTGCCGTTGTTTCCTCACCCCAGAGGAGATGGAGCAGCGTAGGGCGACAGGATTGTGCTTCAACTGTGATGAGAAATTCACCCTCAACCACCACTGCAAGCGATTGTTCCTCCTTTTCGCTCCCAGTGGAGGTTCAGATGATGAGGCGGACTTTGACATCGCTTCAGATGGTGTAGAGCCAATCATCTCGTTGTATGCGGCGCTCGGCATTACTCCACGAGCGAGTCAGACTATGCAACTCCATGCCTTGGTGGGCGGAGTGACCTTGCTCGCTCTGTTGGATTTGGGCTCCACGCATAACTTCATCACTTCCGCGGCTGCTCAACCGCCAACATATCTGTCCAGCCGCGCCACGGCTTGCAGGTGATGGTAGCCAATGGAGACAGGGTGCGCAACACAGGATTTTGTCAGGCATTGGACCTGCGGATCAATCAAGAATACTTCACCGTGGATTGCTATTCCCTACCTCTAGATGGTTTCGACTTGGTACTCGGGGTATAGTGGCTCCGCACTCTAGGGCCCATCCTTTGGGATTTTGAAACGCTAAGCATGACCTTCTGGCGGGGAGATCACAAAGTCTAGTGGCATGGCTCACAGACTACACCCCGACTACAGCAGGCTTGCTCCATCTTAGGGCCAAATTTGATGGATACCCTGCTTCAGGAGTTTGACGACTTGTTCGCCTCTCCTCACGGGTTACCTCCTGCACGAGCGCATGATCACCACATACATCCTTGCTGGGAACGACTCCTGTCTCCGTCCGTCCTTATCGATATCCACAACTTCTCAAAGATGAGCTGGAACGGCAATGTAGAGAGATGTTGAAGCAAGGAATTATTCGCCTAAGTACCTCCGCCTATTCTTCACCAGTCCTTCTTGTCAAGAAGCACGATGGCACTTGGCGCTTTTGTGTCGATTACCGCTCTCTCAATAGCAAGACGGTAAAAGACAAGTTCCCTATTCCGGTGGTGGATGAGCTCCTGGATGAATTGCATGGAGCCAAATTCTTCACCAAATTGGACCTCCGGTCAGGCTACCACCAAGTGCGGATGTACCCCCCGGATATTGCGAAGACGGATTTTCGTACTCATGAAGGCCTCTTTGAGTTTCTTGTGATGCCCTTTGGTTTGACGAATGCTCCGGCAACATTCCAAGCACTCATGAATAGTGTTCTTCGCCCTTACTTGTGTTGTTTTGTCCTGGTGTTCTTTGATGACATTCTCATTTATAGTCCTTCTTGAGTGGAGCATTTGCGTCATATTCGGGCAGTCCTTCGGCTCCTGCATCAACACCAGCTTTTCCTCAAGTGCTCCAAGTGTTTCTTCGGCGAACCAACCGCGGCTTATTTAGGACATGTCATCTCAGCTGAGGGAGTTGCCATGGATAACACCAAGGTGCAAGCAGTTCGGGGGTGGCCGGAATCGAGCTCAGTTCGGGATCTTCGCAGATTCCTCGGGTTGGCGAGCTTTTACCGCAAGTTCATCCATGGTTTTGGGGCTATTGCTGAATCGCTTACCCGACTGCTTAAAAAGGATGCTTTCTCCTGGACAGATGTGGCTGCATGTGCATTCAAAACTCTGAAAGATGCTCTCACTACTACGCCCGTACTGTAGCTCCCAAATTTTGAGCTTGAGTTTGTGGTAGAATGTAATGCATCCGGATCCAGCATCAGGGCAGTCTTACATCAGGGCCAAGGCCCCAATGCATACTTTAGCTGGGTATTGGCTGCCCGCCACTCACATCTTGCGGCATATGAGCAAGAACTTATGGGTCTCGTGCTTGCGTCGGTATTGGAGATCACGTCGTGGGGCGCCGGTTTGAGGTTCGGACTGATCATTATAGCCTTAAATTTTTACTTGATCAATGCCTTTCCACCATCCCTCAACATCGATGGGTTAGCAAGCTGTTTGGCTATGATTTTCATGTGGAATTCAAACCAGGCCGACTGAATATTGTGACAGATGCATTGTCACATTGTGCTAATGCAAATGGTTCAGTCTATGCAATCTCCTTACCCAATTTCGCTCTCTTTGAAGATCTGCGTATTGAAACTGCATCTGCACCGGATTTGGTGGCATTACGTACACAGATTGAGGATGGAACATTGAGTCAGCCATGGCAGATTTCAGATGGTTTGATTCTCTATAACAATCGAGTCCATGTGCTACATTCCTTGCCATTCCTCCAATCCATTCTGCTTGCGTCTCGTTCAGCGGGTCATGAGGGAGTCCAGAAGACTTTGCATCGTCTTCGGGCTGACTTCCATGTTCCACACGACCGCAAGCTAGTGGAGGATTTCGTACGCTGTTGTCAAGTTTGTCAACGCAATAAGTCAGTCCAACTCCATCCAGCCGGCCTCTTGCAGCCTTTGAGGGTTCCTGTGCGGATTTGGGATGATATCGCTATGGATTTTGTGGAAGGATTATCGCGCGTTAATGACAAATCAGTCATCCTCACAGTCATTGACCGCTTTTCTAAATATGTGCACTTCATTCCATTAGCTCATCCTTATACTGCCAATTCAGTGGCCAGAGTGTTCTTCAATGAGGTGGTACGTCTACATGGGGTTCCCTGTTCTATTGTCAGTGATCGCGATCCGATGTTCACAAGTAACTTTTGGTCAGAGCTCTTTCGGTTGTCAAGTACTAAACTCCATTTGAGTTCAGCTTTTCATCCGCAATCTGATGGCCAAATAGAGGTTACCAACAAGATTATTGCTATGTACCTCCGTTGCCACACAAGGGATCGGCCGCGACAGTGGGTTCGTTGGTTACCATGGGCTGAATATTGCTACAATACGTCTTTCCAGACTTCGTTGCGGGAAACACCTTTAAGGTAGTTTATGGTCGAGGTCCTCCGACGCTTCGGCCACATTCGCCCATGTCTACTCGCCTACAGGCTGTTGATCAGCTTCTTCTGGAGAGAGACCAATTGATTGTTGATATCAGAGACCGCCTTCTTCTCGCTCAACAGCACCACAAGCAAGTTTATGATGCCAAGCACAGAGAGCTACACTTCGATATTGGGCAATGGGTCTGGCTTCGTCTTCACCAACGCCAAGCCTTATCTTTAGTCGACAATATTAATCGCTAATTGGCTCCTCGCTATTATGGCCCGTATCAAATTCTGGACAAAGTTGGGGATGTGGCGTATCACCTACAATTACCTTCCAAGGCTCGTATCCATGATGTTTTCCATGTGAGTCTGCTGAAGCCATATTATGGCAATCCTCCGATAGAGTCGTCAGCTTTGCCCGAGCTTCACCATGGTCGCATTGCTCCAGCTCCACATCATGTTATTCGTGCCAGACTGAACAATGGGGTGCGTGAGATTTTAGTGCATTGGGATGGTTTGCCGGCCTCAAATGCTACCTGGGAGCCTTTGGAGCAATTTCATAGCCAATATCCATTCTTCAAGCTCAAGGACGAGCTGTTTGTCGAGGAGGGGAGAAATGTCAAGCCTAGGAGGTTTGGCCGAGTTAATGCTAGGAGGAACAGTGCCGTGCAGCCTTCTACAGCAGGTGCTACGATAGGCTCTTCAGGTTAGGTTGTTGTATTCATGTTCGATTCAATTAGGCAGTTAAGTATTGGTTTCAGATTTGGTTAAGAGATAAGAGTTGTATTAGGAGTAAGAGTTATATTCGGAAGTCTGAATCCGCATTAGCCGAGATTGTTAGGGACTCTCCTCTATTATATAAAGGGGAAGAGATATTTTAATAAAGGGAGAGATATTTATCTAATTCTTGCTTCTTCCCCGTCTGCTTCCTGCGCCCTCTCTGGCGCACCTCTTCTTCTTCCTCTGCTTGAAGTTATCCAACACGGCTCCTCCGAAATCCACCAATCCCCGGCCACCTCCAGTCCACGCATACAATCTGAGATCAAGATCAAGGCGTGACACTCCCACAGTTGTTGCTTGTCATCTTGTTGCAGCCTTCGATTTTTGAGATAGCCATCTTGCAACAGGGGCATTGCTTAGCATCACGAAGCACTTCCTGGAGACTTGTCAACCTGTCTATTTCCCTCTGTTCTCTCAACAATTGTTCTGGTGGTAGGGAATATAGTTTTTGCCGTTCCTATTAAAAGTAAGTTGTGTCATGCAGGGTTTGAAAACCGAGCAGTTACCGGCCGAATCGGCGATTCAAAATATCGATGCATGTATGTGATAAAAAAAGCGGTGGGATTACTCAATTGTAAATTTAGATTTATGACTGCATAATGCACTTATTAGGTTGGTTTAGCCATTTGTTGTGCTAGATTATCTATTGTATGAAGTAAATACGCATCAATTATTTTTCGCCCATGTTTTCTCTGCCTTTTACCGGTTTTCTGATGGTTTTGTCGGTTTTTGATTGGTTACCGAAACGGTTACCGGTTTCAAACTACCCAAATTTAAATTTCAAATCACGAAATTCGTCCGGGTTTTCCCCAGGATTTCCGGTAACCGGTTACCTTTACCGGCCGCCAGCTAGGATTACCCCTAGTTCCGGGTTTTGGAACCTTGGTGTCATGACAACACAAGTTCATAACACAAGTGCGTGGTATTGATTAGAAAAAAGCTCAAATAAAGTATATATACCAACATAAAGCACTGCAAAATATACACGTTCGTTTTTTGTTTTAAAATGCACAATATCATTCTAATTCTTTGATTAGCTACATAAGCACATTGTCGCTGAAGAATTAAATTTGCATCTACTACAGTAATAAACTCATGCACTAGAAAGAGTTACATGTGGGCAAACTATTAAGAAAGGAAAGCGGCATACATCTAATGATCTACATTCAAACCAGGTCCCGTTTGAACTTTGGAACAATATCAGGTACTATAGTTATGCACAGCAGCTATATGGAAAAATTATCTCCATAATCCATATATTAATTAACCACCATAACAAAATATACAGATGCTCAATGTACACAAGACTTCACAGCAAATACTAAATTCTTAACAGACTAAGAACTTGTTACCTTCAAAATGTGATTTTTTTGCTGGAGTAACACAAGTCTTCCCCACATGGCGGCATTCTTTGCACAGCAAACAGAAGGTGAAAAAACACTGGACATTGAGCATCTTTGTCAACTTCCAAGCAAGCAGCACCACACCTGGGACAGTAGACTAGATCAGGCATTGCATCTAACAGTTTATGTAGTGCAAATGATTCCCATCGCGCATAGCCATCATCTCGCAGAAGGCTGCTCAATATGGATGGTGGAAGTGGGCTGTGGCAAGTGGTATCAGGGCATGTCAACTTGGTTAAATTCCCTTCTTTCACATGAATTCTGCAGTGAGACTCCATGCACTTCACGCAAAAGGAATGATGGCATGGGAGCTTGATGAAATTTCTGCCTAGTAAGTGAAAAAATGAAAAGGTAAAAACATAGTTATAGCCAAGTTTCAAGCATCAAGTACTGAAAATACACCTCAGTGTGCATGTGGGTCATTTTTACCTTCCTAATTTTATTTTGGGGTGGCTATGGTACTGGTACATACAACTTTTAGTCCTCCCTCAGCATTTTCCCACTCCCCACCACTCCCACTTGTAGGATGATTAATGGAGGGTGGGAAAAGTGTATGTGAATACATAAATTGTGTGCACATATATCATAATCACTCTCTTTTATTTTTTATTAAATGTTATGACAGATTTGAGGTAATCATGTTTCTTGAGTGATGCCGTGGTGGTACTGACCTCACCTAGTACTTCACATACAAGATAGACCAAAGTGCAGTAGTAGCAACTTGAGAAAAAAAAAAGATACCAACAGTAAACTTGAGATGCTAATTAGATAATGGTTTAAGAGAACCAGCATTTTCACTAAGACAAATTCCACACTCGTAAAGGCTTTGCAGAAATATTTCATGAGATCTCTTCTCATTGTAACTGTGTATCAGAGGAATATCAACTAAAAGTCTTCTCACAATAGCCGGTTCATCTCCAGCATTTGAAGTTTTTTCTGGATCTAATATTATGTTATCATTCCAAGCAATCCAAGACCACGATGAGCTATTCAGCTAGTCCATCCGTCTATACACTATTTCTTGGCCTGGAAGCCCTGTCCAAACATTATCAAGCGCAGCAGTGGTATGAAACTTTTGGTTCATCCAACCACTTGGCCGAGATAGTAAAATAGGGAGGACGTGTACTTGGATACGACCATGGCAGCAAACATGTTAGCAAAACAGGTGGCAAATGCTGCAAGCTGCAAACATTCAAGAGTTCACCATCATCTTGGTTCTCATCATTATCAGTTCCAACCATAGTTCATTTGGACGAAGATTCAGGGACACCCAAATGCCATCAGGACGTGGATAGTGCACAGAAATCTAGGGAAGAAGACATGGACATTACACTCTTCTCAAGAATGAAAGGCTACCTGAATAAATCAAAGACCGGCCTTATTCTCCAAGATCACCATATCATCCCCATAAATGGCTTGCAGTGCCAGCACCTGAACATCATATTATATGCTATTACTTATTAGGCTATTAGAATAACAATAGTCCACATATCCATTATGTCAACACAATAACTACTTATAAATTGAATAATCCTATCTTTTTAGGCGATAGATACATAAATTCAGCATCCTAATTAAAAGTAGCACACTGCATAAATTGAATACTGCGCATCCCGAATAGATCTCCGCACAAAATAATTTATACAACTGTAAATTTTGCTCACACTAAGCAAGATTCCACATATTTTTCGCCACCCTTGCAGAGACAATTTCTCGGCACACGCTTGTGAAACAGACGCGCCAATAAGCAGCAGGGATGGATGATGCATCACCTCGTCTTCCTGGAGTTGGTTGTTGGTTTGCAACTGCTCCTCCAAGAGGTCGTCCTCCCCGCGAGCCCTCGCAGCCATCGCCTCCAGCCGCGCAGCCGCCTCTCCTGAGCCGCCCAATAGCCAGCGCTGCCCTCCGCCGCAGCCGCAGCCGCCGAGAGGTCGTCCTCCCCACCAGCCCTCGCAGCCATCGTCTCCAGCCGCGCCGCCCTGGACGAGGATTCGCTCCATTGGAATATAGATTAATTTGGCCCCGCTCCAAAGCTTCGGGTTTTTTTTTTCTTTTGATTTATTTAGATTAAAAATCACTTAAAACGTATTGATTTTTTAATTTAAATTTATTTAAGTTTTTTTATTGACTGTAAGTTGCTTTTATTTTTTCCTTTTTTCGTATTTTTCTCTAAAAATTACTAACAATCATTACAGTATAATTCCAGCTAAAATTACAGCAAGACGTTTAAACCATAAACTTATTAGAGCACCATCTAAACACTATTCCTCTCATTTTTCTCTTTCTAATTTTTTGCGAGAAATTTTTAATTGTTTGATGGTACTGTACAGGCGGACCCACAGGGTCGGTGGGGTGACGGCCCCTACTGAGCCACCCCTTGCCCCCACCACCGTGTCTTGAGATTACTAGAATGATAGCGCGCGCACGCATGCCACCACCACCATCGTACCAAAATAAAAGAGGCGATAATTTGTAAGGAGTTTTTAAAAAAACGAGGGGCAAAAACGTAATTTCGGAAAAGGCAAAAGGGTTATGCGGGAAAAAATGAGGACATGTTAAAAAAACTGGGGGCAAAAACGCATTTTCGAAAAAAGCAAAGGGTTTTTTCGAAAAAAAACCGAGGACTTGTACGTAAAAAACGGGACCCGTGTGCAATTTAAAGCGGGGTCATCACGCAAAACGGAGGGAAAAAATCCGGGGACCTTTTCGCGAGAACCAAGGAGTCAGACGTAATTTCGAAAAACACAAAAAAATACCTCGGTACCGCGTTTTTCCTTCATGCACGCATACTGGCGTGGGCGCCACGGGTGACGTGGAGGGCTCTCCGCCGCGGGGCGCGAGGCGTAATAGGTGTACGTAAAAGCGGGACCGTGTGCAATTTCAAACGCGGGGTCATCCTGCAAAACGGAGGGGCAAAAAAATCCAGGGACCTTTTCGCGAGAACCAAGGAGCTGTACGTAATTTCGAAAAAACACAGTAAAATACCTCAGCCGACCGTACCGTTTTTTCCTTCGCCACGCGGCGTTGGCGCGGGCGCGCAGGGTGACGTGGAGGGGCTCTCCGTGCGCGGAGGCCGCGAGGCGTAATAGGTGGTTATTTACGTGCCACATGCATGCAGCATCGATAGTTTGCTCGGTTTTCGCTTGAGATTTGTTCGCGCGACGGTGTTCGACGTCATGTACCACGGGGTGCCGCTCAGGGTAGCAGCCGTGCCGGGGTTCGAGCAGCCCGTGCACAGCACCCGCCTGCTCCAGACCCGAGTCATTGTCGACCGCTTCAACGTGCTCCAGGCCGACGCCCAGGACCTCGTCCGCGACGCCGCGCTCAACGACCGCGTCGACCTCCGCATCACCGGCGACGTCGGCGGCAAGATCCTCGTGCTTGGCTTCTCCCCAAAAGTCCAGGTAAATCACCACCTCACCTCACGCACCCCGAAACCAAGTTTGGCTCGCTTCTGCCGCAAGAGTTTCGACGCGTGAGCTGATCAAAAGTGACCCGTGATTCCGTGAATGAACCAGGTGTCGGTGGATTGCGCGATCGCCATCAGTTCGAGGAGGCAGTCGGTGACATACAAGCAATGCGGCGTGGACGGGCTAAGCGTCTAGGAACCGAACCAAACCAAGCATCCACCGCTGCAGCAAGAACAGCAGCAGAAGCGGAAACTATAATCTCATCGAGATAGAGATAAGTGGATGGGATCTGTACGTTGGTTCTTCTAATCTCTCTAATCTTGGGTTGATTTTGATGCCCGCCGCAGTCGGCGCCGATAGTCCCCCTAAATTTTAATCCTGAATCCGTTACTCACTGTACATAAGTATACTTTGCATTAGCACTAATCCATAAAAAAAATATGTTTTAAGGGTATCCAATGCACCAAGTTGGCGGATGCAGTTTTTCTTGCGCGTCGGAGAGAGAACGTGCTTGATTGGTGCTCGTGAGTTTGTGCAAGAATGTAGCCACCCTCAAAAGGAGTTCCTAAATCCGTGTTTGAGAACGTGGCAAACTCTCCAAACATCTTTTGCATTGGAGATGGCCTAATATTCATGATAAAAAGGTCGTGTTTTGGATTTAGATTATTTACTAATTGCTACTTTATATTAGTAGGATCATTGCCACTACCAATTTCAGTTTTACTCAGTCGGACCACAAAAGCAACAACTTCTGAATCTACTATATAAATCGCGCTAGTCCACGATCAGCTAGTGTACACATTGAAATAAAGATACCTAATAAGCACAAATGACCAACTAAATTTAATAAAAGAGTACGGCCTTATAGCCAAGTTTTACATTATCAATGCTCATTGGCAAAATAAATAAAGGAAATAACAACGAAAACAAACTGATAAATAGCGAAACCCAAGAGCCTTTCCACAAGCAGACGACAATAAGACACGGCCTACTCGTCCAGATCTTCACCGTAGTCGAAGTCGTCTTCCTCTGTGTGGAGATAGCAAGGTGAGTACAAAACTTGTAATCCGCAAGTCACACGAAGATATGCAATACAATGATAAAGGCAATAAAAGAAGGCATATAGGGTTATTTGTGCGTAAAACATCATTTATAGAAATACAATAAATAGATTAAAAATTGCTGAATTTAATATAATAAGTAAAGACAATAATTTAAGGAAAATATTACCGTTGGAGCAGGCACCGACCTGACACCAACCTAACCACGGGTATCACCCCTAGACCATTTTTTCCAAAAGATCTCGTATGAATTCCATCCATACATACTCATTTTGTAAACCATTTTAAAAAATAGTCTAATCCGTGAAAAACTTTACTCAACATGCCCATGGCCGTGGGCACGGCTATCCAGAATAGATTATACACTCTACAAAGGTTGTTCAGCTTTACCTACAAGACATGATCATTCCATATTGCCACCGGATAAGCACATTTCCTTTAGTGTACGGCAAGGAGATCATGACAAGGCATTTACAATGCAAAGCCTTTAACCTGGCCAAGCTAACACTAAAGTTTCATCCCAGTAAGAAACTCACTAGACGGAGACCCTCTCTTGAGTCGAGTGAGACTTCACATGGCCTACGTCACGCTTACTTTCAACCTACGATGAGACTTAGGTTGGGACCTGCAAATTAGTTAGTCAGGATTGTCCCATACCAGCCTTGTGATAGTACGAAAAGGGCTTTATAGCAGTAACTCACAAACCGGTCCTTAACTTGACTTAGGCTCAAACCATATACCCCTTGTGCTTGACAATCAACATTGTGTCACCAAACAACAATACATGCCAGCACCTACCACCTAACCATTAGCCTAAGTCTAAACCAAGTTTTAATTTTCTATTTTGAAATATTCCATATACCTTCTTGACTCACCAAAGTCAAAAATACATTTTAAAAGCTCGTCATTTTTTGTGAAAAGATTATCCCAACCTAATGGTATAACTATGCAGGTCTAAGCATTTGTTACAAAAAAATTGTAGTCGTACTAGTGTACTAATCAGAGTTTGATTCTAGGATGACAAGGTATAATATTGCACAAGATCAAAGATGTCAATAACAATTGGGAATTAACTTAGTTTAAAACTAGAATTGAAATATTTGAATAAACATATGCATTCAATAATTTAAAACAACATAATTTTATTTCGTAAACTGGGATCAACATGATCAAGGTATGTGACTTGCCTTGCTATGTAGTCTAGTGCGAGTCGTCAAAGTAGTATTCTCACAGATAAATCATGATCTACACGTTAAAGTCACCCACCAAAATCAAATAAAAATCCAAATAAATTCAAATAAACTCCAAATATTAACAAGGAGGGCAGAAAATGAATAGATTGGAATTTTTGATGAATTTAGGAATTTGAATGGGTTTAATTGGAGCTAGGAAGAAGGAGAACGAGCTCTTGGAAGTTTGAAATAAGAGAAAAAGAATAAATCTAGATTTGTGGAATTATTTTTCTAAAGAAAATTAGTCTTATGACGTCGTGTTGACGTTAACCCTGGTTATATATATTTTTTGGACAAGAGGCTGACATGTGGTCCCAGCTCATGTGGACCGAGTCCATGGACTGGAGGGTGGCTGAGGTGCCGAGGATGGTGATGTGGCACTTACGCAGCGGCTAATTGGGATGGATTTGTTGATGTGGCAGACACGGCTGGTGAGACTGGCGTGGCTCCTATGTGGTGGCTCGGTGCTGGCGTGGAGCACCATGTGATGCCATATGGCGGCCACCTCAGCTGTGCCGTCTGACGTGGTCACGTCGACGAGGGCGGCGCACGGGACCCGATGGTCGCTGGCGTTCCAGTGGGCGGTGGCGCCCGGTGAGCAATGCAAAAGATAGGGGAGAGTGAGGGGAGTGCGATGGTTTTCGCGGATTTTACCGAGGGTGGCCGGAGAGCGATTGACGACGGGGAGGCGACGGTGCAGACGGTGGCTCCGGCGGGGCTTGGCTCGACGGAGGGGAGGTCGAGATCGACAGAGGCTTAGTGTTGCTGAAGACTGGGTCGGCGGGGCTCAAGTGATGCCGGCGCGGAGAGGGGGAAGACGACGCCGGAACTCCTCGGGGCTCGAGAGAGAATGGGAGGCGGGGTAAGTTGGAGTGGAGTGGGGCGTGCTCTGGGGTGGTATTTACAAGAGAGGGGGCAATGCTAGCAAGCTAACCGCTACGCAAAAATGGCGGCAGCAGTGGTCGTTGCGGGGAGAACGTGTGGGAGTGGGGGAGGTGGGTGCAGGGAGAGCGGTGCAGGAAGAAAGAGGTGGGGTGGAGCTCGTGCGGGAAAGGGAGGTAGCCACAAAGGGTGGAGCAGACCAACGGTCGTGTAGCGTGGCCCGGGAAGAAAGAGGCGCGGGGAGGAAGAAGGCCTGACAGGCAGGGCCCAAGCGCAGAGAAAGTAGATAGGGTGGGGGAGCGAGCAGCCGGGATTGCAGGAAGAGGGAGGAGGCAGACGCGGAAATGGTGGAGGAGATGGGCACGGAGAAAAAGGAAGGAGTGCAGGTCGCGCGGGGAAGGCGAGAGAGGGGAGAAGGAGACCGGGGCGGTGATGGCGGCGGCAGTTGCGGCAGAGGTGGTGGCAGCCGGGTGGAGGAAAGAAGAGGGGGACGAGCGAGGAAGAAGCAGCTGAGGTGGGACTAAGCGAGGAGTGAGAAAAGAGAGGGCGAAGAAGCGGGAGGCGGGGATTTTGGGCCGGCGTGAGGTGGCGCGATCCGAGCCAGCCACTTGTCGGACTAGGGATGGGAGAGGGAGATTTAAAATTTGAATTCTAATTTTGATTTCTAGAAAAGCCCGAGAAAACCAAAAGGCTCAGAAAAACACCAAATAAATTCCAAAAAATATAGAAAAATTCACAAAAAATTATGAATCATTTTGGAATTAGGAAAATATTTTCAACTTATTTTGGTATAAGTTTTTGTGCTTAAAATACTTTCTAATTTTAAAATTAGATTTTAAACTCCAGAGACTCACAAAAAATTAAGATAAAATTAAAATAAATCCAAATAGTTAATTTGAATTAGGATTTTTACAAAAGATTCAAAATATCCTTTCTTTAATAATTTTTTAGGTTTTACCTAAATTACTTTTCAAAATCAAGGCCTTTTTAAAAGAAAAAGTAGGGCAAATAAAATTCAAATCTCAGGCAACCAAAACACTTATTTTTATTTTAAACCAAATTAATCTGATTTAAAAAATTTCACTCAAAAATTAAAATAAACAGCTGAGCTGTTACATACTCTAACTAGCTTACAGCTTAAGTTTCTGGTTGTAGTTTTTGACTTATAGCTGAAATTGTATTGTAGTGATTTTTAGTTTTTCTGATAAAAAATAAAGGAAAAGGTAAAAAAAATTATATAACCATGCAAAGGAATAAAAGGCAAAAAGAAAAGAAAAGGTAAAAAGCCAAAAAAAACCTAATAAATGAAAATAAAAAAATCAACACGTTTCAAATGGCTTATAACTTAAACAAGCCAAAAATTAAAATAAATCAGAAGTTAAAACCGTTTAGAGGAGAGTCTTCAATGTGAGATACAGAAGAGAGCAATATCTATTTTGCAGTGCAACAACGTTCCACTTCCATCGCCCTCACACTAGCATTTTCTTGTGTTCTCTCCATCCACATGTAAGTCTGCAATGCAAAGACTTTAACCACATGTGTTTTTTATGATATGCTTGCAAATAAATAAATAAAAGTTGATAAATTCAATAACATTATAATCATATGCATGTTGAGTGAAAATTTGCTTGAAAATATTTTTCCCCCTACGTGGGCGTGCTGCGCGTTCGTATACAAGTGTAAAAAGAAAAGAATCAAATGCAGCGTATTTAATACTATGCGCATTTGTACAATTTCATTATCGATCGCTGTCTCTTTTTAATGTGTAGTCACACTACATGTAGTCACACTATTGCAAATGCTCAAAAAGAATCGCGTTGATACAAAGAAAGAGAAAGTACCTATCTGGATTTCGAATCCCGTAACAGTTTAGCTTCAACTAATAACATCCAAATCAGCCGATTAGCCTCCTTCCTTCTTCCTCCCATCCTCCCGGTCGCCGCCGCTCGTCCGCCGCAGACTCCCCTCCCTCCCTCTCTCCCGATCCGGTCCTTCTCTTCTTCTTCTTCTTCTTCTTCTCTCTCCTCTCCTCTCCTCTCCACACTCCGATCGGCCTGCGGCCGCGGCCCGCCTCCTCCCCTCTCTCCTCGCGACGCCGCCACCAAGCCCGCCGCGATTCGCCGTGGCGCGCCCGACGCGTGCCAACGCGGCGGCACGCCTCGACACTGGGAAGCTTCTTTCCCCTTCGAGACGCCACCCGGGCCACCCGGCGAAGAACCTGGTCGGTCCTCGTCGTTACCGGAGCTTCTCATGTTGAACCCAAGATCCGAAATCTACCCCACCATAGAGTATCGCCCTATCCAGCCCTCCGACCTCGAAGTTCTCGAGAAGATTCATCTCGCGCTGTTTCCCATAAGGTAACTACTGGAAGTGAATGTTTCTTATGCTCTCTTTCTTGCTTGTACTGTACAGCACCTGCGAGCTTACTTTCATTTACCCGTTGTTGCGTCCTATATTGACGACTTTCGCAATCTTGGACCATTTAATCATCTAATTCTTGTTTTATTCTCTCTAGGTACGAGAGAGAGTTCTTCTTGAATGTTGTCAATGGCCATGGTATTGTTTCTTGGGGCGCTGTGGACACCAGCAGATCGGATGACCGCAGGGATGAGCTGATAGGCTTCGTAACGACGAGGATGATTTCAGCAAAAGATAGCGAGGTACAATATATAGGAGGTCCTGAAAAATGGTATGTTCTTACTAGTGAGCTCAGTGGAGCTAATAATTTGAATTTGCAGATTGAGGACTTGTTTAGGTATAATAGTTCGCGCAAAGATCTAAAGCTTGTCTATATCTTGACTCTCGGTGTAGTGGATAGCTACAGAAACCTCGGCATAGGTTTTTACCTTGTCTCCTTATCTTAGTTTTACAGTTTGTAGATGGTGATTTGGTTGATCCTTACAAGAATTCACACTTGCAGCATCTTCACTGGTTCGAGAGGTGATTAAATATGCTGCGAGTATATCAAATTGCAGGGGTGTTTATTTGCATGTCATTTCATATAACCAACCTGCTATCAACTTTTACAAGAAGATGCTATTTAACCTAGCCAGAAGACTTCCAATGTTCTACTACATAAGAGGGCAGCATTACGACTCATACCTTTTTGTGTACTATGTCAATGGGGGTCGTTCACCTTGCTCGCCATTGTAAGTATTCTCTTTTGCTTTGTCCGGAGAAGCATGCTAGTTTCATAATCAGTAGTTATCCAATGTTATGTTTCAATACGATTTTTCTATCTGCAACGATAAATTTCTTGTTAGGATAATATGCAAACTGGAATGCTCCATGAAGTTATTCATGCTTGTTGCGATCAATTGTGTGAACCCTATAGTGTGCTTGGTTTCATAGTTAACTTTAAAACTGTTAATGTCTGACCTGATCCTGGCCATGGACACATAAAGACCTGAACTTGTACACATGGGAGAGCCTTTAGATGTTGTACCTCTTCCAAGGAATTGCCTTTGTGAAATCGAATGTGTCAAGTCCTTTTATTGCTCATCTTGCCCATCTTTCCTATAATTTTGTTTTTCGATTTTTATCGTTACGTGTTTTAGTTTTAGTTTGCACAAAATTTTATAATGGGTTACTGCAATGCAAAATTTGCTATGATAAAGTCTCTTGTATGTTTTAGACATATGAGATTCTTTAAACCCTTCACCCAGATCAAGCTGAATCTAAACTAAGACAAGAAATGCATAAACCTTGTATCCTCATGTGTCAGTGCCTTCTTATTGACCAATCAACTAACGACATAGCCTTTTACTTTTTTCAGCTCACACTTGAGTTGTTGCTTTTGCCTCCTTATGCAACCTTTTGTGCTGACTGAATTCTCGTGAATGTATTATTGGGTGTATCCTGAGTTATTTAAAGGGCATGTACCCTTGGTAGCCTTCCATTATTGTCATAAAGCATTTTAAATGGATGACAGGAAACATCATGTACGTTTTAGTCAAATAGTACTACATGACATGCAGGTTTACAAGCTAAAACTATTTTACTATATTGCGAATTTAAATGTCTAGAAGCTTTTAGTTCCTTCCCAAACCCCAGCAAACTTGTATTTCTTATCGTGCAAGAATTATGTTTGGAGAGTGACATGGACTGTCCAACAATAGTTGGTACTTGGTAGCTCTTAAGAGGCATCAACTTGGATGTAATTGTGTGAATATAAGGTACTTCAAAGCCTCAACACACAGCTGGACCCACCGAACCAATTGAAATAAAACAATGTCATTGAATGGCTGATGTTTATCATCTATACTACTATATCTATATAATGTGGCAGTTTTTAATTAGGATATACTACCCATCCTAGTTTCAACATCTTGCTAGATGATTTGAACCGTTGATTAGTCCGGTGGGGGTGATATCTGCCCTTCATCATTCCCTGGTCAAAGAAATTGGACAGCTATAATTCCAGGGATTTGCCTCCCCAATGCATAATCTGCCCCAATCGGACAATCCTGAGTCCCATGGTCCACACTACTCCCAATGCATGAATGCTCAACTCCCACAAGGCCTTGTATTGCGTACTCCAGATCATTCTTGACTTGTCCCACCCTTTATGAACTCTACTTCAAAGGCTCAAACATTACCGGCGCCTTTGCATTACCGAACTGCCAACATCGCTAAAGCACCTCTCTCCGCTTCAATTCCTATTGCTCCCTTTGGTTATCCTGTAACCAGTATGTGATATTTCCTTCAGAACAAATTACAGCACCTTTGAAGTGCAAAACCACGATATTTTAACTAAGTGCTTTCCCATTCTAATATCAAGCTATATAAGTGTTCTGTTAAACTAAACTTCGATTCTTTGTATGTTTACTTTGCTTGTGTTTCTAATTGAAAATTTTGTGATAAATACCTTTTGAAGCCTGCATATGTTCTCAGGTATTGTGCTTCCAATTTCTGCAGTAATATGACTACGCACGTGCCACCTACTAGTAAGCAATGCTTATGAGAACGATCAGAGTAGGGTGTCTGTTTGGTGGGCAGTAATGCTCTGATGTTGCTGTGGATTGCAACTTTGACTCAGATGTTTAAGCTAATATCCTTCTTTGGGTATTGAGTTTGAAAGATATATTCTGCAAAAAATAGGCCACAGTGCATTGGTTTTGTTGGATTCCCTATAACGACCTATCATAATACTGGGCATGAGCTATCTTGGTTTCTTAGCACCAATGACATACAACTTATGGTAATAAAATATCATTCTTCTAGAATCTGTGACCCAAACAGCCCTTAAACTTCAAATCCAGTCCAGGAGAATTTAACTTTAAACTTTGTAGGCTCTTGCTGCTGTCAAATTATCTCAGGGTTCTAGTAACATCATCTTTCTGTCAAATGATGCACTGTTAATAACTCATTCAATCTTGTGCAGGGAGATTGTAACTTCATTTGTTGTTGACTTCAGGGCTTTCCTAAAGATGCTGGTTGCCAAGTTCTGGAACAAAGAGGAAAAGGGTATCCGAGATGGTTCAGATGTAAAGAATCTACCACCCTCTTGGCCTCACAGAATAATAAGAGGATCATCGGTGGTGAAGATAACAGATGTCACGTCTAGTTTTAGGTGCAGCGAAGATGTTGCTTCCCCTTGTTTTTGTGGATACATCAGTTTCGTGAACAACCGTCGCTTGCAATATTGTTGTATTTTTCTGATGTTAACAAACCAGGTATGTAATTTCTCAATAGTCATAATTACATTCATTATTGTAAATAGAGGAAAACAAAAGGAGAAAAAATAAATGCCACCAGCTTCTTCGAACGTTGGATAGTCATATACTCGTGTACAATCATGCAATGTTGTGTTGATTGAACTGAAGCACGCTACGAATCCTTCTGTATATCAGGCACATCGGCTCTATCTTTCACTGTTCCAAGAGGAACACCTGCTTTCTTTTACGCTGCTTGCTACTATTTCTTGATATAGAGAGAACCTTGTGACATGAATCGAACCACATTGAACTAGATGCCTGAAGGATTCGAGACTGAAGGTCTGAAGGGGGCAAGAAAGAAACTGAAAAGAGATATTCATTCAAGTGTCTAATTGAATTGGAGGTAGTAATGCATGTCAGGCAATTACTACAACAATAAACCAAGTGCACTTTTTGCTCTCTGCAGGCAAATTAACTTCAGGATTTTGGCAATCTTCCGTGCGACTGCCACGGATTATCCACCTGTAAACACCTAGATGCGGTCAAACAAAGCTTGAAAAGAACGGAGATGTAACTCAGGCCCTGACCCCCTCACGGAAGAAGACGGCTAGAAGAGTAATGGACTTTTCTCAGCATTTAGCAGGTGGCTCCCAAGTCCACAACAACCAATGTCCACGAGGCCCAATTGAGGACTAGTCCTTACATCCACCCCCAAGTGGTTACCAGATATAATGAAACGAGGAAAAGGAGAACGAGTGTACACATAGAGATGGCTGAGCTCAAGAATGGTGAAACCCTAGCCATGGACTGGCGAGATTCGAAAGCGGTGGTGGGTGGGTGGAGGCGTGGCCGCCAAGCTCCAGGCTCCATTGCTCCAGTCTAAGACAGCAGGAGGCATGACCTGGCAACCGCGCGTGGAAGCTCGAGGCTTGAGCCTGGGGGTCGAGCCGACTGGCAGTGCGATGAGGATGAGCCAAGGAGAAGGCTAGTGGCCAGGAGGGGGCTGTAGCCCGTTTGGCGTTGCCTCGTTGGCCGTTGGGGGCGAGCGGATCTACTGGGGAGGCAAGGTTACGGAGAAGCCAAGGAATGGTTGAGCGGCTAAGATATCAATTTAACTTAGTCCTTTTAAGTCCACCCTTATTTTTTATGTTGCCTTCACCGCTTATCCAAACTAATCTAAAATCATGTTGAAACCAACGCGGGCAACAGAACTATTTATGGCTTATGATTGTGCCGATGGTTTTTGGTGGTCCTAATACGAGTGCTTATGCGAACGAACTGAATGCGGTAAGTCATTTTAAAAAATTATCTTAATAAATCGCTTTGAAAAAATGACAAAAAATTATCTTGTTTTTTTTAAAAAAATCATAAGTTATCTTAACTATTATAAAAGAAGGAGTTGGTGGTTGGTCCGGTCTCTTCCACTCTTTCTCACAAAAGACAGCGCTGACATGTGACCCTAAAAGATCTGTGTCGAATCCAAAAGACCTACGCCGAATTTTATCTTACAATATGTTCTGAAACTAACGGGTGGTAAATTATTTTAGAATATATATATAAATATGATCTAAATTTTTTAAAATCTGTCGTTACACATGAACATTCTGCTACTAGTCTATAAAAAAAACTCTTGTCAGAAAGGTTCGGAAGTAAACCACTCGGTAACTCCGCACGCGGCACGACAGCACGTTCCGCACGACGCCCGTTCGGCCGCGCCACACAGACTCGCCGAACCAAAACCCCTCGCGCGGAGCTCGGCCACGTCACGAAAAGCAAGCCTAAAAACCCATCGATTCGCCGCGCACCAGCCACCGGCACGGCGCCACCACTCGTCCGTCCAGTCCAGGCGTCCACGGCACGACATGACGGGAGGCAGGCAGGCCGCGCCCACGGTACTGCGGTTAAGCCCACGGTGCCGCGATCTCACGATCCTTACCCGTGGAAAAAGCCACTAAACCGCAGGTCGGCTTCGGCCGCGGCCCGTCGCTTCCCTTCCTGTGTTTGCGCTGTACTTTACCTTCCCAGCAACGTCGTCTTCCGATTCCAAAAGGTCGTTCCAAATCGCGGAGCCGAGGGCCGGCGCGGAGGGGGGGCCGGAGCGGAGCCATGCGCACCACGCACTTGATACCCAACCAGACCGCCGGGCTCACCTACGCGGGCGCCTACCCCACCGGCGAGGGCTACGGCGGTGGCGGCGGGCGGGGCGGAGGTGGTGGTGACCCGTTCGAGGGGTTCCCGGACGCGGTGCTCGGGCTGATCGTGTCCAAGCTGCCCTTCAGGTCCGCGGTGGCCGCGTCCGCCATCTCACGCCGGTGGCGTGGCGCGGTGGCCGCCGCGCCGGTGCTGGACTTCGACTTCGCCGCGGCGTTCCCGGCCGCGCCGCGCCGCAGGGCGGCATTCGCGGCCGCCGCCACCGCCGCGCTCTCGCGCCCGCAGCACCCGCTCCGCCGCCTCCGCCTCGCGCTCGAGGGCCTCTTCGACCAGGCATTCGCCGCCTCCGCGGCCGTCCACCTCGCCTCCTGGATCACCGCCGCCGCGGCGCGCGGGGTCGAACAGTTAGAGCTCCACCTCCCTCGCTCCCGCCTCGCCGTCCTCTCGCCCTCCCTCCTCGCGTGCACCAACCTCACGTCCCTGACCCTTCGCCTCGACCACTACGCCCTTCCGCTCCCTTCCCTCTCCCCACTCACGCGCCTGTCGCGCCTCCACCTCGCGTTCGTTTCGCTCGCTAGCGACGACGACTTTTTTGAAGGTCTCTTGCACTGCACGCAGCTCCGCAACCTAATCCTTGAACAATGCCGCATTGGTGCACTCTGCCTAGCCGGCACGCCGCAGCTTTGCTCGCTCGCCATCAACCACTGTTCTTGGACGCAGCAGTCTTCTGTTGCCGTCTCTGAGATGCCGGAGTTGCGCACTCTCCACTACTCGGGTGCAATGGCGAACAGACACATAATTGATGACGCCGTTTCTTTGGACGAAGTCGTTCTGGCCATTGAAAAGCCACAAGTTAAGCTCCAGGAGCGTAATCTCAGAGAGCTTCTTACTTTGGTTGGCAATGTACGGAGCCTCGTGCTTTCTCCCTGGTGCATTGAGGTATATCACATATATTCTTGATCTGGTACTCTGGTAAAGTAATTTTGTGTGTCAGGAATCTAATTCTTGAGCTGTTAATAACTTGAAGCAATTTGCACGTGCTGAGGGGTGGTCAAAGGTGCCGCTAGACAAGGTGAGGCGGTTGGCATGCATAATAGAGAGGAGGGAAGAAGGTGCTTTATCCATTGCTCCATTGCTTGCAAATTGCCGGAATGTGGATGAGCTCTCTGTGTCTGTCGTGGTGAGATATACTGTCCTGGTAATTCTACTGCAATATAATGATGTCAATGCTAACGATGTGGTTGCTTGTTGTTTCAGCCATCGCAGTGCAAGCGGAGACAGTGTAGTGACGATGGAGCATACCATAGTGTTCTGGGTGGTAAAGGGGTAATGGTGAGGCATCTCAGGGCAGTTAGGATGGAGTACATTGATGAGAGCAAGAGTGGATTGGAGCTGGTTAAGCTTCTGCTCAAGAATGCACCAATATTGGAGATTATGACAATTGTGCCATCCATGGATGGCCTTGAACAGGCCAAGTTCAGACGCAGGGTGTTGAAGCTCAGAAAGGCCTCCCGGTATGCCAGCATCGAGTTTTGTGCCACTGGATGAGGAGATGATTGTGTGTTAATCAATTAGTGAAAGCTTCATGATGCAGTCCTGGAAGGAAGCAGTGACTTGTCTACCATCACTGAGGTTCTTCCAGTCTTGTTCTGGGTACTTTTAACTTGTTGTAGAGCTGCTGATTATCACTTTAATTCATCGACGAGCTCCATTTAGCTTGACAGATCTATAAATTTAAATTTGAAAATTTTCAATTCTTTGGTGAAGTAGCTTTCACTTCAAGACTCGGACTCGGACTTTAGATTTACCCTATTTTAATGTCAACCCTTTCAAATGCAATACTATTACATATGCCTTACATTTGCGGGAATGTTAAGGGTATTGTTGTATTTTCTATTGTTCTAGTGTTTAGTCATGTATCCCTTGAGTCGTGTACTATATATTGCCCCTCTAGGCTGTGCAATATAACCAACTATTCATCCATCTATTCCTCTTCACATATTGACAAAACAGTTATTGATAGCCTTGACTCAGTGTTTAGTTCCAACTTTGGTTTAACCTGTCAACTCTAGTCCTGGTTTGGTACCAGATTAAAATGGCTAAGCTTATACCTTTAGCAAGCTGATTAGAAAATTTCTCCAAACTGTTTGGTAATAGCTACATTACAGAACCTTAATCCAACAAAATGTGCTGATGCATGTTAATATCTTTTGATTCATGAATCATGATATGGCTCTACTCTACGATGCACAAGCTGTTTCTGCAAAGAAATTTGTAGAAACATCCATTCTTTTTTGTCTGTTGATACATTCTTCCTGAACGTCATTCAAGGGCTCGTGTGAGAGCTCTTCTGTGCTGTAGTGCTGTATATTTTTCAATCCTCGAACTATTGCAGCTAAAGCTGTAGTGCTTGCTTTAGATTCAACCTTTCCATGCATGTCTTCTATTTTATACACAATAGTAGCACATTTAAGCATTGGGTTCTCTCCTTATGTCTGTTGAGTACTCCATAAAAGATATCTGAACTTTGGAATAGTTGCTTGTTAACCACCTTGTTAAAATAATTTTTGTTCTTGGATTTTTTTTCTCCTCTGGAGGCCTGGAATTCTTTGCAAACCACAATAAAGTAACCCATCAATAATGGTCTCTTGGCTCATTAGAAACTCAATAGGAGGAAAGGTTAGTTGACACATGGTCCCAGGTCCCAACACCACAAGTGATCTCGGCAAACTCAAGACGTCGAGATGATGTTAGGAGGCAGTTCAGGCAGTAAGAGTGGACCAGACTAATTGTCTATCTCGTATGATTTTTGAAATCAGCCTGCCGTTCAATTTTATCAGAAGAAATAATTAATAGCTTATTTGTCTCCCTCTTTTCTTGCTGGTGTCTGTCTTTGTTTTGCAACTTCGCCATTTCTTTCTTTAAGTCGTTTCTCGTGATCTTCATTACCTTACCATATTAGGCATTAATTAGCAAAATCAGATCTAGATTGGTGTACATCTTCCCTTGTTCATTGACATGTTCTGATGTTCACTAACTTGTGTGTTCTGCTTTTGTCTAACCATTTCTCGTTGGCAATGATCCCTGCGCTAGCTAACTTGACTGGCAGACATTGATGTCGCCATGTCAAAGTTGGGTGTCCCCGATACAGCTTTCCCATCCAATCTATACTTACTCGCACAAGCTGTTGTAGTTTAACCAATGATCAATTGATCACATTGTTAGCCTGTACCATCGATCAACGGCTCCTTGATTGATTATTCTAGAAAGACCTGATTGATTTATCGAGAGACTTGGACCTTGTGTTGATCGATTCTTTTGGCTCTCAAGCGATTTGATGGAATGGTTTAGCCAGGTAAAGGATCATGTCCGATGTGTCGATCAAGGTCTCTTGTCACCAACCTTATGGGATTTCCAGGGCAATTTCACAAGAAGTTCCGCGTCCATCGTGAGAGTGGATGCTACTTTGCCTATGGAATTTCTGTAGAGTTTTCACGTTCTAAACGGGCCTTAGTTACATGTGCTACTTGGCTACTCTATATTTGTTCCAAACATTTTTCGTGCTGTTCTTGCTTGCTGCACTTGAGTTGTACTATTAGCAACGAAGTTCGTAATTCTTAAACTGCAACACTTTTTTCTTTCCCTTCCTTCCCTGTTCTTTCTTTTTCTCCTTTATGGTGCAGAAACTGTCTTACAGGTCCGTAGAACGCGGTTGGCTGATGCATTTATTCCTTGCTATACTGAAGTTGACGATGCAGTCGACTTCGTGAGAAAAGTGATTACATGATGCAAGTGAACGACGAAGCTTACATGACCCTACTCTATTTCATAATTCATACACATTTCGTACAAGCTCTGCTCCAACCACTTTCTACTTTGGACTTCTAGCTTCTTAATTTCCTCTTTTTTTATCTTTCTGATTTTTTTTCTTTTTCTTATTCCTTTGTACTTTTTGTGATGATGTCATTTTCTATTTTTTATTGTTTAAATTTAATTACGTTAAAAATCTAATAGCAGTTACAACATATTTTTAATTGCTACAGTGTAAAAAAGTCAAAAACCTACGCGTATAAGCCCAAATAAGCACTTGTTCTCTATACGCGTAGCGTTTTCCCGGCTTCTGCATGTCTTGCAATGTAAAGTCTGCTTGGAGAAGAAATAGCATGCGGAAAATTGCATTACTTTCTGCACCAACCAATCCCAACAGAAGTTGCGTATCCTGAATTGGCACTTGCGCGTCGCGTTGCATGGGATGAAAAAAGAAAAATTGGAGACGAATAAGTCTCCAACCCACCATAAATTGCATTGCACATCGTGGTCTCCGGGGAGATGGGGCACATCAACGATCGAATTGATCATCATCATCTCGAATTCTTGTAGCGCTCAGCTCGGCAAGTCCACCTCTGCACTTATCTGCCGTGTATATCAGGGGTGAATCTAGGGAGAGGTTTTGTTAAGCTCGAGTCTACCCTTCGTCGACGCCATAACACCCCTCCCCTCGACATGGCAGTCGGTCATGGCACCGTCATGGATGGAAGCTTAGGGCCTGTTTGGGGGAGCTAGAGATTCTGAGAAGCTAGCTGGTCTGAGTAGCTAGTTGGCTGGTCTGAGTAGCTGGCTAATCTGAGTAGCAGCTGGTCTGAGTAGCTAGCCTGTTTGGCATCCTGGATTCTAACTATGCATCTGGTATCCTGATAGATGTATTGACTAAAATGCCCTTAGGTGAATTGTTGACCTGATTATGTATTGACAGAAGAGATATTCATGCTGTAAATTTGTAGTATTTAGTTCAAACATTGAAAAACTAATATTAAAATTTCATGACAATAAATTTGACTCCAAATCATAATTTTAAATATTAATATGGATAACTATCATATCTCCATACAAAAGGAACATACAAAAAGTGTTCATAGTTCTCGCTTTTTCTTACTTCTGAACCAAAATTAATTTAGGAAGGGAAGCTGGTGAAATTTCCTGTATCGGTGAACCAGTTGGGCTAGCTAGCTAGTTCTTTCGGTGCTTCCCTATCTCACACTACTTTCCTTCAGTAGTTCTACCACTGAACATTCATCAGACTCCCTCACGTTATTGAGTTCACTTGTGCTCAGAGTTCAGAAACCATCTCTGTTCACGAGATGCAAACCAACAAATCAAATGAGCATGTTGATCACTTGTACTCAGAATTCAGAAAACCATCTCCATTCTCTGTTCATTTGATCGAAAACCAACAAATCAAACGATTACGTTGATCAATTGTACTCAGAATTTAGAAACCATCTCTGTTCATGAGTTCCAAACCAACGAATCAAACAAGTATACGTTCATGAATGATCAGTAAGTAGAAATAATAAGTCAAGCAGAAACTGTAATAATCAAGATTTCGGATATGGCGTAGACGTCGGGCACATGCCAAGAAACCAAGAACACAACCATGACACGAGACGCCCTTCAGCAGAAGAGCAGCTTGGCGTGTAGATGATGGCGGCTGCGATGGACTCCAGGTTTCGCCGCACGTCGAGGCCCTCCTCCAGCCGCCGCCGGGCCGCCTCCTACGCCGCGGTCACCTCCTGGTTCCCCATCCCGAGCACAGGGCCGAAGCGGCGACGGGGATATGGGAGGGGCGCCGGAGGAGGGGCCGGGGTGGGCGGCGGCGGGAGGGGAGGAGAGGCGTGGGGAGGAGGGGTACGAGGGGCGGCGGCGGGGGCGGAGGGATGCGCCGGGGTGGGGATCTAGGAGGAGGTGCCGGATTGGGCGGCGATGGGGAGGGGAGGAGGAGGCGTGCGGGACGAGGAGACGGGGAGGGAGGGGCGACGGGGCGGCGGGGGCGATGGGGAGGGGCGACGGGGCGCGGAGGGGAGGAGGAGGTGTGCGGGAGGAGGCGATGGGGCGCCGGGGTGCGGATGTGGGGAGGGCGCGGGGATCTGGGGAGGGTGGGCGGGGAGGGCCGGGGTTTATCCAGTGGTATTTGCGGGTAAATAACTTTAACTTTAAGTGGCATTAGTCCACAAAATCTGTGAGAAGCTAGGCTATTGCAGCTACTCGGTCCCAGTACAATTGTGCCTTCCTAGATTTTTAGATTCTCGATGGTGGCCCAAAAGTCGGACTGTTTGGGAGAGCTTTTGGCTACTAGAAGTAGCTAACTTGCCTAGAATCCGAAACAAACAGGGCCTTAGAGCCCTGACCCCTTGATGGAAGAAGATGACTAGAAGAGAAATTGGCCTTTTCTCAGCACTTGGCAGTCGACTCACAAGTCCACCACAACAACCAATGTCAACAAGACCCAATTGGAGATTAATCCTCACATCCACCCCAACCGGTCACTAGATGCAATAGAACAAAGAGAAGAGACCGAGTTGCACCATGAGGTGGTTGAGCCCAAGAACGGCGAAACTCTAGTGGTGGGTGGCGGGATTTGGAAGCCAGGGCGGGCAGGTGGAGGCGTGGCCACCAATGTGCCAGGCTCCAGGCTCCACTACTCCAGTCCAAGGTGGCGGGTGGTGTGACCTAGTGGCCACGCAGGGAAGCTCGAGGTTTGAACCTAGGGGCCTAGGCGGCCGACAGCGCAATGAGAACAAGCTGAGGAGAGGAGGCTAGTGGCCAGGAGGGGGTTGCAGCCAGTTGGGCATCACCCCATCGGTCGTTGGGGTGGGCGGATCTGCTGGGGAGGCAAGGAGGCGGGGAAGACGAGGAGTGGTCGGGGCATGGCCGCAGGGGAGTGGGAGGCGACTGTTGGCTTCGTTGGTTCGTCGTACTGCTAGGAACCGACTAAGCCAAGGAGAGAGAATTTGACTTTCACCGATAACCGACTTAAGAAAATTTTTGGTATTTACTATTTTATTCTAATTGTCTTGTTCTTTGCTGTTTACTCTTGTTGATAACTTAATGTTGTATCAATGTATTGCATATACGATAAGACAGTAATCTATCTAGTTGTATTTTGTGTAGTGATAAGTTTTACGGTAATCTAGATTATCTAGTTGTATTTTATTGGTATGTTTAGTTTAGTTGAATGCTCATGATCATTTACAATTTATTATTGTATCTTTAACTTTACTATTTTTTATTTACGGATGATGGATTGCTACTGACTAGAAGCATATTTATATGTATTTGGATGTGTTTTCTATTAGTGAGGTATCATCATTGTATTTCTCTTTTATTTATATATAAATTTAGATTGCATAAGAATATAAAATTATATTTATATCAATTTAGTTTAGATCCTTAAGTCTACCTCATTTTTCATTCAGCTTCGCCTGTGGCGTATTTGACCTATCTATCGCATCCTCAACTGCATTTTCCTTCCACATTTTATTACCCTTTTGTTCCTTGATCATTGAGTCCTTGCAGGAGTACATTTAGTGCTCCACGAATCTGCTCCGGTGTCAGATCAAGTGAAAAGGATCTTTGGCGTTGTCCTGCTTCTGCACAACAGACGTTTTAGCTGAGTTCCTCTATGAAAACACTTGTAGAAAAGTAGCGGTGCTTGTTTTAATTCTCTCTCTGATTTTTTTGTCTCGTACATTTCAGTTTATAATTTATAATTTTTTCTCAAATAAATAAATAGGACGTTTTTATGTTACTTTTTCAAAGCAACTCATCAGAACATCGTTTTTAAAACAACTTATCGATATTCGATTCGTTAACACAAAAACTCGCTCTCAAGGCAAAAACCATCAGTCACAACTGAAAAGAACAGTCCCTCTATAAGGTTAAGATGATGTTTGCCGAGCCATAAGTCAGGCTTCAGTTATTAGAAACGTCCGGTTCCAGATTATCCGAGCGCTTCTAGTACACACACAGAACCGAAAAGCATGATGAACCAAAGAAATGAGCCTAAGATTTTCATAGAAATTAAGCATGAAGTCCTAACTTTAGTAAGAGAGTAAGAATGAACGTTTACTCTCCTACCTTCAGCGAGGTTTGACTCATACATTGAAGTTGAAGATCTGTTCTTTTCAATTTATGATTTATAACTTATAACTTTTCTCGAACAAACGAATAGAACAGTTTTTTGTTGTTATTTCGAACCGGTTTATTAGAATAACCTCTTAGAAATAGTCTATCGACTTTTGATTTATTTACATGAGCATTTGTATTATAACTAAAACTTATAAGACATTGTTATAAATTATAAGTGGCGGCCGAAAAGAATGTCACGCAAGTTAGACAGCAATAATGTCGAAGGCTGAATGGTGAAAAAGAATGCCACGACCTTTTTTCTGAAAAAGCGCAATCTCTGTCTTCTGAGTTCTGACTTCTTGACGTACGGGCCAGTTAATTGGCTCCAGTGGAGGTACGAGCACTTCCACAACTGCAGTACTGTTCAGCCTTTACTGTACTGTGCTCGTAACTAGTTAAGGAGAAATCTGCCATCCTTGACATTCGACAAATTGAAGAGCTTAAAATACATTATCCACCCGATTTTCTAATGCGTTCCTAAGGCGCCGCTAGTTTCGGTTTCAACTTCTGACTTCTGACTTAATTTTTACTATTTATAAATTTTATCTTTTTCTAAACTTTTGGATTTTTTGAGCTTTTGCCGGTTTTTTTTCTATATTCGTTTGCGTTATTTGTGATGACATAATATATTTTTAATTTTTAATTTTTTTTAAATTTAATTACACCAAATAAATCACTTTCATAAAACATGATGAAAAAAATTTCAATCGCTACAATATAATTACAGTCATAAACCACATCTTTTCAACCCAAAAAGCAGGGCCTAAGTCCGCAACATATCTGTTGACATTGCTTGAGTCTGATCGTCTCTTAATATTACCTGCCACGAAAACCAAACTGAGTTCCATGCACATATATAAGTACACTTCATCATCCAACCAAAATAGAGAACTCTTGACTCTTTGAGCTATCAGGGAAGTTACATTGAACTTTGTAGTCAAATCCAACAACTGCTTTCGGACAAATCCCCTTCACTACTGCACCAACCTGCCGTGCCCCGCCCCTGTTACTACCAGCTACAGCCTGCCTGGCGCCCTGACCCTACGCGAGTCAAACCTCGCGCCCCCATTAACCATTTAACCAACCCCCCTCGATCGATATTGCTCTGCTCTGCCACAGCAGCACGCGGCCGGGTTACCTCCGCGGCTACGGCTACGCACGCACGGCGCGCGCCCACGGCTAAAATGTTGGCGAGTTACGGCCGAACGAGCTGCTCTGAAAACACTGTACTAGCTAGTCTTCTTTAAAGCCCCACGCGGCTCCTTCCCACAGGCACAGCCGCACAGCCCATCTTCGCTCGCTCGCACACACGAGCACACAGTGAGTGTCCTAGCTAGCTAGCTAGACGCCGGCCTGGATCTCCGTCGCCGAGCGAGAACATGATTAGCTCGTCGGTGCATGGCGCCCAGGATCATCATCAGAGCGGTGGCGGCGAGGGAGGGAGCAAGAAGGGGGCGGAGGGGGAGAAGGAGGCGGCGGCGGCGGAGAAGGTGCCGTTCCTGAAGCTCTTCTCGTTCGCGGACCGGTGGGACTACGTGCTGATGGCGGTGGGTTCGCTGGGCGCGTGCGCGCACGGCGCCTCCGTGCCCGTCTTCTTCATCTTCTTCGGCAAGCTCATCAACATCATCGGCCTCGCCTACCTCTTCCCTACCACCGTCTCCGGCCGCGTCGCCAAGGTACTTTATAGCATGCATACACACGCGTGCGTCTCCATTTGCCATTTTTTTACCATACCAACTTGGCAGCTCGTCCCGCGATCGACGACGTCGGTTAATCTTTTGTTTCCTTGCGTGCATCGTCATGCAGTACTCGCTGGACTTCGTGTACCTCGGCATAGTCATTCTCTTCTCGTCGTGGACCGGTGCGTGCGTCGTCGTCTAAACTGGTCTCAACGAGCGTGTTATTATTGTCCGGTTGCATGTATACACATGCATCTGTACAAACACGATGCGTCATGTCGTATGCGATATGCATGGTTTTGCAGAGGTGGCGTGCTGGATGCACACGGGGGAGCGGCAGGCGGCGAAGATGCGGCTGGCGTACCTGCGGTCGATGCTGGACCAGGACATCGCCGTCTTCGACACCGAGGCCTCCACCGGCGAGGTCATCAACGCCATCACCAGCGACATCCTCGTAGTCCAGGACGCCATCTCCGAGAAGGTACGCACGTAGACTACTACTACTACTACTACTACTACTACACGCGCGTGTAACCTACGCGTGTTGCCTTTCTTGCCGTTGCACATTCCATGCCCGGCTGGCCGGTCTTGGTGAGTGAAAGGGGAAAAGACCGAAGAGAGATTAACGGCAGGCAGGCCGTTGAGTTGATACGGTGGGCAGTAGTTAGGGTTGGTGAAGGGCATTGAAGGCGTCGTGGGTGCAGGAGGGGGCGCCAGTGGCACAGTCCTGGCCTTTGGCAAAGCCGAATGTACTGCTGATCCACTTCACCTATGGTAACTCTACATCATCATAAAATAGTTATAGATATAACTTTTTCAATAGATAATATCTATCCCTAGGTCAGATAATAAATTCACCTAACTCTTCCTCCTCTCTCTCTCCCTCTTCCTCCTCTCATCAGATTCAATGTTTTGCTGTTCGATTTTGTGTCTAAGTAATATCTTCAACAAGATACTACTTCTCTCTTCTTTAATTCTATTTTCATCTCATCATAAATTCTAATTGGTATGCTAGTTAATACCGTAGACATGGCTGAACAAGGACGTGGAGTACCCTCATCGATCGTTCTCGCTCCGTTTAAGTACAATTATATCCGTCCATTCCCTTAAATAATCCACCACCAATGGGTTTCGCCCATATGTCCAATCCTAACGTTCTCTCGCTCGATCAGGGTGTACACATTTACACGGATTTATGGGTCTTGGGAGTGTGCTAAGATGTGTCGGCGATAGCTCGATACTGGTAGGAGAGTAGTTCTATTTGCTTGTAGGAGTAGTATGGAACTTGGTGTGCCTTCTTCTTTTCTTTTTGCCATCATTTTCTTACTAACGAAAAGGTCTGCAAAAGTAGAATTTTTATTTTATTTTTCAAGCTTGTCAGCTGAAGCATAACGTATGCATGATTTGGCTCCAATAGCAATCCTATTATGATAAATTAAGTACAGATACCAAAATGGTGATTAATCTCATATAAAAATACCAAAATATGCATGCTCAAATCAATCTAGAGCTAATTAAGTTGGAACTGGTAAAAATATTAATTCCCACCCAGCTGTGACAGTTATATATTCAGGCTCATTTTAATACTGTCAAAAGCATATGAAGAGGACAATAATATTGTTCATAGACAGCCTTTAGCTAGTAGTACGTACTACTACGTAGAATCTGTAATGTGCGTATAAACTTGTTGCATATTCTTTCCCACACATTTTTTTGTGTACCGCAAAGAAATAAATGAGCCTTGATGATCATCCCTCAAGGTTGATATAAAGCACAATAAATGATTGTTGATCCACCGTCTGTTTAGATAGAGCCTACCCGGCATGCATGTTACTGCATAACCGCTTCCCAAAATAAAAACTATGTGTGATTCGTTGTCGTCTTAAAAAATATAAATAAAAATCATTAGCTATAACTCAAACTCACAATAACAGGGCCGTTCCCATCCTAGTGGTCTGATAGTACGACCTAGCTAGTATGATCAATGAATGGTTCTGTTGCAACAGTTCTCTGAAACATGCATGAGCTAGCTATCACTATCACAAAATTCTCGCGACAACTCTCCACCGAATGGAGCCAGCAACTCTCTCATATAAGTCTTCCAAAAAACTCTCATATAGTCATGTATAGCAATGAGTGATTTTAATCAACAAAGCTGTGGATACCATATGATCCACAGTTTATTCTCATTCTAATTATAACTAGAAAAAGCGGCGCGTCACGCCGCTAGCTACCGTGTGAGACCAAATAAAAGCGAAAATTAGTGAGGCGGTGTTTTTAAAAATCGAGGACGGATCGTAATTTAGGAGGGAAAAAAAGGTTTTTTCGTAAAAAACAGGGACCTTTAAGGGCCTGTACGTAAATAAATAAGGACATGTACGTAAATAAAAAACGCGGGGCCATCCGTAAAAGTGCAGGGCTAAAAACTACTAAGGACCTGTTTAGAAATAAGGACCTATCGTAATTTCAAAACCGGAGGAAACCACCTCCACCGTGAGCGAAGATTCCCCGCCATGCCATATGTGTGGGGACGTGGTGGCGGGGCGAGGAATCCGGGTATATGAAGGTAAGTATTTGCGACAAAAAAATGATTTTTTCCCACTTAAGGAGAAAAGACAAAAACTGATTATTTGTGCTAAAACATAGTGCGCAAATGGTTGGACAAGGATTCAATAAATCCAAAAGTTAGTTATTTGGAAAAGAAATTAAAAGGTTGTAATACATAAGGTTTTTTAAGGATGGTATATCATTGGAATGCCCTTAATATAGAGTTTCACTAAGTTTTATCAAATTTCACCTCCTCTTCCTCTCTCTCCTTCTCTGCCGCTTCCCTCCTATCTTCTTCCCCGACGGCACAGACTCACGCCCCTCTTCCACCTCCCTACCCCTCCTCCCCACCGATGGTTGGCGGCGGCACTGGCCACCTCACGCGCCAGATCTCCCTCCCCACCGCCCTCGCCACGACCAACCTAATATTCAGTGCACTACCGGCTCGTTGTGTCTCCCTTCGTCGTTGCCCTCAACACTTTTTTGCCGCCGCCTGCCGTCCTCCTAGCCTCTCTTTACATCCGGGAGGCGTGGTGAACCCATCAATGGCCGCGACGGTGCTGCTCCACTCATCTAAGCTCGAGACGATAGGGGAGAGAAAAAGCTAGAGTACTGGAGCGAGGGCGTAGTTGGGGCTAAAACTCGGGCAGCTGATCAACCTCGCTCTCGGGGGGTGATCGGATCTGATAGTGCCGTGGTTGGGGATGATGATACGTAGTGGCGCCATGGCCAGAGACGACATATCCACCAACGATGGCCCTCGTTGGTGTGAGTGAGAGAGAAAAGAGCGAGAGCGAACAAGAGAGTGAAGCGAGAGAGATCTCAAATGGTAGAGAGTTGTATCTTGTTGTTTAGTGGGATGGTATATCCTTTTTAGTTTTGGGTGTGTCTAGCTATCATCCTTATGTTTTCTTCCTAACAGATCCAACGGCCCCTTTTTTGGGAGGAGAAGGAGATTTTTTGAGGGTGGAGGGAATTTATAGTTAAATCTCTAATCCAATGATCATAAATCTAAATAATAATTAGAAAAAATATATGAATAATATTTATTAACACCCTTTAGTTTTTCTCCTTTTTAAGCGTACTAGTACTAACAATATCTTATCTTGGGTCATAAACTTTGGGCGGCTTCTAGAACACGTCTCGAATATATAGGTGTCTTTAGGAGAACTCTGGTGGTCCTCCTAGCAAACGTGCTACGTGTCGCCCTTTGCATTTTCCACGTGGACTGCTCCACAGGGTACTTAGTGGACCCCGTTTTGAGCAGAGGTCCTGTGGGGTAGTCGATATGGCACCGTCAGATCTTCATCGTACGGCTGCCTTGACATCTGACTGAGCTAATGACGGTGCCATGAACTCAACCGGTTTCCTTGACCTCCGATCCATGATCCTCAATCCACTTGCCATGGAGAGCCTCTACGTACGAGCAACGGTGAATGCTGACTGCGATCCATTGCACAGATATATACACATCGATGTATGCACTGTGACATTGTAACACAACACAGCCATGCGCCCATGCAAATTCTGCTTGTGCTAAAAAGAAAGCCAGTCACGGTGCATTTCTGTACATGCCGAGCTGGCATGAACGCTGAGGCGCACATGCCTTTAGCGCTTCAACCCATTCCAGTTTGGTGTCATGTGTCAATCAATGCTCGTGTGAGCTGTGGCTCGGTTCATGTTGTTATTGCATACGCGCCATCACCGTCCATGCACAAGCCATGACTACCTTTTTCCTTTTTAGCTTACTCTTTTTTGGACCACAAGTTTCTCTTTTCTCGAATCTCAGTTCTTATTGCCGAGGACCCTGTTTAGAAAGAATTTAGTTTTCTCTAGAGCTTGACTTCTCGTTAAAAAACAATACTGGAGGGGAGTTTAAGGGGGGCGTTTAAACTTGCTTCGGCTTTCGGATTTTATTTAGAAAAATCAGAAGCTAATTTGAACATCTCGATTTCTAATAGCGGCTTCTCTAAGCCACCGGTCGGTTTCCGCGTCTTCTCCATGTCCGTATTTTTCAAAAGTTATTTTCTAGATTTTATTCCAATAATTATTTCTTCTATCTGTTACTATTATATTTCAGCTAAAGCCATAATCTCTAACTGATTAAAACACCCTTAAGTTTTCTTATAAATCAAACGGGTTTAGACATCCAACCGATTAAAACACCCTCTACAAGGTACAAACTGGACTCCACTTCAGAAGTTGTTCACGAATCATGCCTATCCAAAGTAGCCCTAAAGTGGTTGCAGTTTGTTGATTCCCAACCTAGAATTCCCAATACCGGTTTACTTGCCAGCACGATTTGGTCACCAGCCTCGCGCGCGCGGTTGCAGGATTCGTGCCGCGGATGGTAGTGTGCGAGATTCCTTTCCTAGCTCGAGTACGTACACTGAACATAAGCGATGTCAACGACCCACGTTTCCATCTCTTCGTAGGCTGGTTTGTTCCTACGTGCCTTCGTCTCGCACGCTTTGTTCCTATTCGTGCTACTGCCAACTTTTCTGGATGACTTCTAAGGCCCTGTTCTTTTTAGCCTCTAAAAGCTGTTTTTGATTTTTTTTTATAGTAACTAGCTTTTAAATGGAGTATTTTGTTAAGATAGAGTCTACTAGTTAATTGTAGTACATACTTTGCTGACTCCATTTATATCGGCAAAAATCGCATATAAGTTTTTGTTACTATGTAATCTCTTGTACAAACAGTCCAAAAGACACAAACCGCAGCTAAAAATCACAAGCCACAACCAAAAAGAACAGGCCTAAAACTAGGACATGCTAGTTTGTGCTGCAGTAGTTCACACACAACGCACTTTATATTGGAAAATTACGCAATGAGCATTTTTGTCTGTACTAGTGGAACACTTGCGACATCATCAATTGAAGGTTGCAGACGCTGTAGAAATTTATAGGTCTTCTTTTCTTGGAGTAGAATGTAGAAGTGCATAGCTGCTCTTCTTTTGGGGGGAGGATACAGCCGGGCTTCTGATTTTTTAGGCCCTGAAGATGGGAGGATCCAGTCCAGTTCGATCGGCCCACGCCATCCACCTACTCCAGCCTGTACCGTCCGTACTGCATTGAGGCCTTGGCCGATGCGTAACTCAAAATTGGCCCACAGAGTAAGCCCATTAGATCCAGCTCAATTCCAACTTCCAAGAGCGCGTAAGTCAAAGCTGGTCAAAACAAATTACGGCGCGCCGGCCGCCGCAAGATTCACCACGGTGCGTTCACTGCGTTGTGTGTTTGCGCTGACGAGCAGTGCCCATGGGTCGCTGCAGGTCGGCAACTTCATGCACTACATCAGCCGGTTCCTGGCCGGCTTCGCCATCGGCTTCTCGCGCGTGTGGCAGATCAGCCTCGTCACCCTCGCCATCGTCCCGCTCATCGCGATCGCCGGCGGCATCTACGCCTACGTCACCATCAGCCTCATGGCCCGCGTTCGCAAGTCCTACGTCAAGGCCGGCGAGATCGCCGAGGAGGTGATCGGCAACGTGCGGACGGTGCAGGCGTTCGTCGGCGAGGAGAAGGCCGTGAGGACATACCGGGAGGCGCTGCTGAGGACGTACGAGTACGGCAAGAGGGGCGGCCTCGCCAAGGGGCTCGGGCTCGGCTCCATGCACTCGGTGCTCTTCGGCTCCTGGGCGCTGCTCATCTGGTTCACCAGCATCGTCGTCCACAAACGCATCTCCAACGGCGGCGAGTCCTTCACCACCATGCTCAACGTCGTTATCGCCGGCCTGTAAGAGTACATCCTTATTCGCAAATGTTGTTGACCGTGCAGATTGACGACACGTAGTTAATTGGTGTATGCAATGTGTGCAGGTCGCTCGGCCAGGCGGCGCCGAACATATCGACGTTCCTCCGGGCGAGGACGGCGGCGTACCCGATCTTCCAGATGATCGAGAGGAGCACTGTGAACAAGACGAGCGCCAAGGCCGGCCGCACGCTGCCGGTGGTCGACGGCCACATCCAGTTCCACAACGTGCGGTTCGCCTACCCGTCTCGCCCGGACGTCGTCATCCTCGACAGGTTCAGCCTGGACTTCCCGGCCGGCAAGATCGTCGCTCTTGTCGGTGGGAGCGGCTCCGGCAAGAGCACCGTGGTCTCGCTCATCGAGCGGTTCTACGAGCCGCTCTCGGGCTCGATCCTCCTCGATGGGCACGACATCAAGGACATCGACGTCAAGTGGCTGCGCCGGCAGATTGGGCTCGTCAATCAGGAGCCGGCGCTCTTCGCGACGAGCATCCGGGAGAACATACTCTACGGCAAGGGCGACGCCACCATGGAGGAGATCAACCACGCGGCGAAGCTGTCGGAGGCGATAACCTTCATCAACCACCTCCCCGACCGGTACGAGACGCAGGTAGGCGAGCGCGGGATACAGCTCTCCGGCGGGCAGAAGCAGCGCATCGCGATATCGAGGGGGATACTGAAGAACCCGTCGGTACTTCTCCTCGACGAGGCGACGAGCGCGCTGGACGCCGAGTCCGAGAAGAGCGTGCAGGAGGCGCTGGACCGCGTCATGGTCGGCCGCACGACCGTGGTGATCGCGCACCGCCTGTCGACCATCAGAAACGCAGACACGATCGCCGTCGTGGACGGCGGCAGGATCGTCGAGACCGGCACGCACGAGCAGCTGATGGCGAACCCTCACAGCGCTTACGCTTCTCTGATCCAGCTGCAGGAGGCTGCTCAGCTGCAGCACAAGCCGTCTTTCTCGGACAGTGCAAGCATCACCAGGCCACTAAGGTGTGTGCGGTACATGGTGTCAATTTGTCGTGTCAAGTGGCGACCCTGAGCTAATGGCACTTAACTTGTTCGTTGGTAGCTTCAAGTATTCAAGGGAGTTGTCCGGGAGGACGAGCATGGGTGCTAGCTTCCGCTCCGACAAGGACTCGATCAGCCGGTACGGCACCGTCGAGGCGCACGATGAAGCGTACAAGGGGAAGCCCGTCTCCATGAAGAAGCTCTACTCCATGGTGCGGCCGGACTGGTTCTTTGGCGTGTCGGGTGCCATCAGCGCCTTCGTGGCGGGCTCCCAGATGCCGCTCTTCGCGCTCGGCGTCACGCAGGCTCTCGTGTCCTACTACATGGGGTGGGAGACCACCAAGCGGGAGGTGCGAAAGATCGCCGTGCTCTTCTGCTGCGGCGCGGTGCTCACCGTGGTGTTCCACGCGATCGAGCACCTCAGCTTCGGCATCATGGGCGAGCGGCTCACCCTGCGCGTCCGGGAGAAGATGTTCTCGGCCATCCTGCGGAACGAGATCGGGTGGTTCGACGACACCAGCAACACCAGCGCGATGCTGTCGTCGCGGCTTGAGACGGACGCCACGCTCGTGCGCACCATCGTCGTCGACCGCTCGACCATCCTGCTGCAGAACGTCGGGATGATCGTGACGTCTCTCATCATCGCCTTCATACTCAACTGGAGGATCACACTGGTCGTGCTCGCCACCTATCCTCTCATGGTCAGCGGCCACATTAGTGAGGTGAGCACATCTCTTCTTCATCGTCGTATATATCAGCGGCCATGCAATTCCTAGTTCTCTGGCGAAATCGCAATCTGGTGTTGTGATGCAACAGAAAATGTTCATGAAAGGATACGGGGGCAACCTCGGCAGGTCGTATCTGAAGGCCAACATGCTCGCCGCGGAGGCAGTGAGCAACATCCGGACGGTGGCCGCCTTCTGCTCGGAGGAGAAGGTGATAAAGCTCTATGCAGATGAGCTCAAGGAGCCCGCGAAGATGTCCTTCCGCCGAGGCCAGGGCGCCGGCCTCTTCTACGGAGTCTCACAGTTCTTCCTCTTCTCTTCCTATGCATTGGCTTTATGGTAAAGTTGCTACCAAAACACAGTCAAAATTTACACTAGAAAATCGTCTGGTAAAGTGTTACAAACTCCAGGTATGGTTCGGAGCTGATGAGCAAGGAGCTGGCCAGTTTCAAGTCGGTGATGAAGTCCTTCATGGTGCTCATTGTGACGGCGCTGGCCATGGGTGAGACACTGGCCATGGCACCGGACATCATCAAGGGGAACCAGATGGCGTCCTCGGTGTTCGAGATACTGGATAGGAAGACCGACGTCCGGATCGACTCCGGCGACGACGTCAAGAGAGTTGAGGGCGCGATAGAGCTGCAGGGCGTCGAGTTCCGGTACCCGTCGAGGCCCGAGGTGGTCGTGTTCAAAGGCCTCGACCTCCTGATGAAGGCCGGCAAGAGCATGGCGCTCGTCGGGATGAGCGGCTCCGGCAAGAGCACCGTCCTGTCACTCATCCTCCGGTTCTACGACCCGATCGCCGGAAAAGTCTTGATCGACGGTATCTCCTGCGCAAAGATATATGATAGTTTCAGTTTCTCCAGATCAACTGTTGTGCATCATCGTGACGGAAATTAAGCTTGTGTACATTGATGCGTTTTGCAGGGAAGGACATCAAGAAGCTTAAGCTGAAGTCACTCAGGAAGCACATCGGCCTGGTCCAGCAAGAGCCGGCGCTGTTCGCGACGACGATCTACGACAACATCCTGTACGGCAAGGACGGCGCAACGGAGGCCGAGGTCATCGAGGCGGCGAAACTGGGGAACGCGCACTCCTTCATCAGCTCGCTGCCGGAGGGCTACCAGACTAAGGTCGGGGAGCGCGGCGTGCAGCTGTCCGGCGGGCAGAAGCAGCGCATCGCCATCGCGCGCGCCATCGTCAAGGACCCGGCCATCCTGCTCCTGGACGAGGCGACGAGCGCGCTGGATGTGGAGTCGGAGCGCGTGGTGCAGCAGGCGCTGGACAAGGTGATGAAGAACCGGACCACAGTGATGGTGGCGCACCGACTGTCGACGATCAAGAACGCCGACGTCATCTCGGTGATCCAGGACGGCAAGATCATCGAGCAGGGGGATCACCATCACCTGATCGAGAACAAGAACGGCGCCTACCACAAGCTCATCAGCTTGCAGCAGCAGCAGCTGCAGAGGCATCAGAACACATGAGCTCTCTCAAGAATCCTGTGCTTTGCTGTATCTTGCTGCGTCTTTCTTGGCTTCTAGTACATCGGATGTAAAAGCTCCGCGCTACTGTTCCTTTTTTTTCCTTCTGAAAACGAGTGTTCACAATTGCAAGTATCGATTTGTTATTCCTTACTAGTAGATAATAATTGAATTTACAGTAGGGATACCATATGTAGCTGGATGATAAAATGTTGCATTATACTCTATTTTTTTGTTCTTTTCTTTTTCTTAACCAAGAATCCAGGAGTATTTGATTTGATTTTGCTTTCAAAATCTCGAGGTCTCATTCTTTTCAGCTTATGCCTTTTCTCGAATAAATAAACAGACGGTTTCTTCGTCGACATTTTGAAACGGCTTACCGAGATAGTTTTTTCAAAATGGTTTATTAGCATTTGATATACGTTTTGCACAAACACACGGCATTTGTGCTAGAGCCAAAAGCAATCAACCGTAATATTAGTCATAGCTGAAAAAAGCCAAAAGTCATCGACCGTAGAGTTAAATACAGTTCAAAAGAACTGCAAATATAGAATGGACATGAACAGATTGGACGACCTGGCCTGCAAAGCTGCTAAAAGGACACATCGACCTAGCCCATTTAAAATACTGGTGAATTGGGCTGGGCGAATATATGGAAACTTTAGGCTTGCCTGTCCAAAATACGCTCTCAATGAGGTGGATAGCACTTTTTTAGTAGGAAAAATGGGGGTGGGGAGTCAAAAAGGCATTGAAGAAGCCGTGGCAATGGCCAATTTCCAAGGGAAGATAATATGCCTCAAAAGCTCGATGGAAACAGATCGAATATAATCGAATAGTCTTAAATATGAATATGAATTTTGTTATAGCATAGCTACAACAGGGGGTGGGAGATATAGCACCAAGAGAACTATAGAGAGAGAGAGAGAGCTAGTGGTAAGAATGAGTAGATCTGGCCTTCTCATATCCTCTTGGGGGCTTATATACATGAGTGGCGTAGGATGAGAATTTCTCATCCTACCCCTTAACAATTACAAAAGGTAGGGCACATTAGTACATTTCTTTATACTATTGAACTTGCTGCAAGGCTCAGTCGTTTGAGGCTGGGTCGCCCCACAACAGTACTCCTTCAACAACAAGCGTGGAGGTCCCGAGGGGTGAGCTGATATGACCAATTGGCCCAGCACCTCGTCCCCCTGCAGCAAGCACGCAATTGCCGATGGGCGAGCTGATGCAGCAGGGTTGTTTCACCGATCTTGACGTGGTCGTAGAATCTCCCGACAGAGGCTGAGCCGACGCGCGGAGGTTGTGCCCCGGACTCGGGCAGCGCATAGACGTGGGCGACAAAATCCCACGCCGAAGGCCCGGGTGCACCATTGGGTTGGTGCCTACGACGTGGTCGTTGCATGGACGCGGACGACGATGGTCGGGTGACCACGAGTTGGTCATGAGGTGGCCGAAGTAGGCATGAGGACTACGTCGTTCGTGATGTGGTCACGGGCATCGATGTAATCGGTCAGACGATCACGACTACAAGGTGGTCAGACGATCGCGACCACGAGGTGGTTCGATGAGTCTATGACCACTAGGTGGTCGGACAAAGTCGGTGGAGGGACGAAGGCTCGAAACAAGCGCTCCGTCCCCCACCCTTTGGATTGGCGCCGACAAAGTCTCGACCACAAGGTGGTCATAGCCGTCGGCTTAGACTTGACCACGACGTGGTCGTAAATGACGGTGCATCCCCCAGCATTCAGACTTGGCGTCGAGAAAGGCGGCGGCGAGATGAAGACATGAAGCGCGCGCTCTGTCCCCCACTGCTCGGACTTGGCGTCGACAAAGGCGGCGGCGAGACGAAGCCTTGTGCACGCACGTGCTTTGTCCCCACTGCTCGGACTTGGCATCGACGAAGGCGGCGATGAGATAAAGCCTTGTGCATGCGCGCGCTCCGTCTACTACCGCTTGGACTTAGCGTCGACGAAGGCGCTGGTGAGACGAAGCCTTGAAGCGTGCGCTACATCCCCACCATTCAGACTTGGCATCGACAAAAGTGACGGCGGGATGAAGCCTTGAAGCATGCGCTCTGTCCCCCACCGCTTGGAATTTTTGAGATGTGTCATGTTTAAATACCTAGTTAAATCCTGATTCTAGGTTAAGTCTAAATTTGAGCCATTTCAGTTCCTTCTTGAATTACTTTTAACTTGTCTAGAAATACATGTGCAAATTGTGGTGAAATTTCTAATCATGTATGCATCTCAACAATTCTCTCTCACAAAACGGCTTGCTATTACACTAGGCATGAACTTGGGTGAGTTTTGTATGACCGAGATCATGAAACCTTAAGCTTTTTGGTTTGACATGATCGATTAGATAAGGCTTGAGATGCTACACCTAATGAAATGTGAATCAAGTTGGCTCAAAAGACCATTTTAAATGTGCTGAAATTAATAAGGGCTAAAGCTCAGGAAGCCATTGTAGATGGATCCGAGTCTAGGGCATGCTTGACTGAGATAAGCCATAATCAAGTGTCAATGCTATCTGTTGAGTTATGTAAATCTATGTTAAGCTTTGTGCTTAAGTTTGGCACTTGTGGCTCACTTAGCACTTGATTCTAGCATCTAGATTTAAATCTGTATTTTTGGATGACTATCATCTTGAGTGAGATCCTTAGCTTAACTGGTCTTTTTTATGAGAGTATGCCATGTACATTAATTTGCTTAAACCTGCTAAAGACTTATTTTGACAGTGCTATATGATATATGAGATTATATGATCTAGTGAGCTTTACACAAAAAGATGATTTGTTTAAATTCTTAAATCAATGCAAAGTGACTTGGGTAATCTACAAAGCTTATGAATGTTTCTTCTCTTGCTCCTTTTTAGACTTATTATTTTTCTGGAGCCCTTGATGATTTGATTGCCAAAGGGGGAGAATTGGAGAAGGCAAAAAAATTTAAAAAAATCGCTTGCTATAGTTAAGGGGGAGTTTTCTGAGTGTTCTGAGCTCTTCGGTGTTTTCTGTTGTGGTCTATGCTTTCTTTGGGCTATGGTCGGTTCTTTTGCGAATTCTCTCATTCAAGAGTTCTTAAGATGTTGTCAGTGTATTCATCAAGGGGGAGATTGTGAGACCATGTGATGGTCGTGCATATTATTGATGATGAATAATTGATATTTAGTTTTATTGGAATTTGCTTTTGTGAAAGTTCTAGTCTATATGCTTCTGTGCTTGAGTTTTAGGGTGGCAAAATGATCATGTTTGGTAGTCGGCGGTCCAAACAACCTTGTATCGTTGGTCTGAATAGCTCTATGCTGGGTGATCCGAACACTTTGTCCGCAGACTTTGACCATGTTGACTTCGACCACGTCCAACCGACCACGTGAAGTTTCGAACACGTCAAACTTTCACCACAATATTCAACCATGGTATTTCAACCACGTCCGATTTCGACCATGTCAATCCGACCATGGTATTTCAACCCCATCATTTCTTGATTACGACATTTCGACCATAGAACATCGTCTACGATAGAACGACTATACCTGATCGAAGATGGTAAGTTAAAGTAATTTTTATGGTCGTAGCTATTGTACTTTTCGATAGTCGTAGCTATTGTACTTGCCGATGGTCGCAGCTACAGTGTCCGGTTAATACTCATGAACTTTTCTGGTCGATACTCGATACTCGTGAATTTTACTGATCGTACTCGATAGTCGTAGATTTTACTGATCAGTAGTCATAGATTTTGCAGGTCAGCGGTATTATATTTTGTGATCGGTAGTCATAGACTTTGCGGTCGGAAGTCAAAGATTTTGTGCTCGATTGTCGTAGCCTTCGCGATCTGTACTCGTAGACTTCATGGTCAGTACGAGTGCTTTAATTCTTACTATCTTTGAGTACCTCGAGTACTCGTATTTGGCCAACGATATGACTGACTGGGGCAGATGATCATAGTACTCAGTAGTCGGAAGGACTCGGTACTCGATAGTCGTGATTTCCGCGATCGTGGTCAGCGATTGGTGTCAGAGATTTGTGGTTGGTGCTTTGGTATTGTAGTATGTGCGGTACTCGGTGAACAATGGTGCAGCGAATGGTTGGAGATCGGTAGTCGTGGACTTAGCGATTAGGTGCTTTAGCGGTAGCAATCGATACTTGGTAGTCGATACTCGGTGACTCTGTGGTTAGTAGCGATGTGTATGGTAGTTTTCGAGTACTCGTTGTACTAGCGGTTGTAATGAGTAGTCTGAAGGTGTTTTCTGGATAGCAATAGAAAGTGTGGCCTTAGATGACTTGATTGGTGGTCGTGGATGGTTTGATTCTTGTCTATGGATAGACAATAGTGTGTTTCGAGTGCATGTGTTGATGTCAATCAAGTTGTGAAAAACTTGTGTCGGCTAAATGTTCTTTGGTCTTTGCATGTGCAGACGAGCGTGGATACGATAATGGTCGATGACGAATGGGTGATGATGCTTGATGAAGATTTAGGAGGTGATGTCTTGGAGGCTTCGTCATGTGTTAGGATAGGAGTTGTGGATGGAATTCATAACTAAGAAAGTTGAGGGAGTTACGGACGGAGTCCGTAACGTGGAAGATATAAATATTTGAATAAACCCACGGCGATCCTGCAATAATGATAAGTTTTGAATCAATATGATTCTTATTTTCCTTGTAGAGTGGTTGTGATTGCAAATGTTGTGGATCTTACGACAACGTTTGAAGAGATCAGACGAGCGGTCGTACAGAGCAATTGGATACACGGTCATAAGCTGAGCGATTGATCAGACGGTTCGGCTTCAAGTGGCCGAAATCTGCTCTGACTACGGAAAGACTTCAAGAAGCCGCGACAATCTTTCACCCCTCTCTGATTGTTGTTTTCGATGCTACACAATATATACAAAATTAACCCAAAAAGGGAAGCAAATACATCACCCTTCTATTTTTTCCCCCTGACACTTCCATTATTATCTTTACTGGGAACTCTGCAGGACCCAAGTGAAGATGAAACTAGAGAAAATAGTCATCCATGGCATGCATCAATCATTTTTTTTGATGGTTTGGTTTGCGCTAATGCTGGCCTTTCTTTTTAAGCAAACCACCAAATTTCTTCATCAAAGGCTTCTTTTGATGCTGCTGCTTGATTGCTAGCTTTGTGGTGTTGTTCATCCTCTCTGTAGACAACCTATTGCCATCAGAAGCAGTATCTCCCTTGTTGGACTCCAAATCAACTTCTGATTCACCATCGTTCTCCCTCTCCTTAGGTAAGCTGTAGTGGGTGACCTTGCTGTTCTCCCACATCTTCGCAACTACCGCAACCGGTTCATCTTCCTCACTGTTTCCCTTTTCATTCTCATAATTTGGACCTGTGCCATTTAGTGCTCTATGATTTGCATTTCCAAGCAGAGAAGATAACTCTTTAATTTTCTCTGAAGCAGTTGATTCTTTGACATGCAAGTCATCATTCTCCTGTTTTATGTTTTGCAGTTCATTTTCTTTGTCTAATAGCTTTTCCTTCCAGCCTGACTCTCCAGCTTTTGCTTCCTCACTGTCTCTGTTAGTTTGCTCTACCTGGGCTTCCAGCTCCTTCAGCTTCTCCTCTAGTTCAGCATTTCTGCTCTCCCAGTCTTTTGCTGTCTCTGCTGCCTTATCCATCTCAACTCTCATTGACATGATTTCTTCTTCTAACCTTCTGATAGAGCTGACAAAGCTGAGCTCTTTGGAATGCCACTCCTCAGATGTATTCTTGGCTTCTGCTTCCATTCGTTCCACCGTCTTCTTCAAGCAGACTCTCTCATAGTTTGCTTCATCAAGCATTACCTCATAGTTCTCCTTGGTGTTCTTGAGGTTCATGTTGAACTCCTCCATCTGTGCCTGGGTGCGCTCAATCTCTTCTTGTTTGTTGAGGTACCTCCCCTGTGACTCTCTTGCTTCAGCAGACATTTCATGCAATGCGGAGGCTAGATCTTCCATGGCCTTCTTAACTTTCTCGCATTCATCTTTGCTGGCTTCTAGTTCCTTAGCCAGCTTCTCCTTCTCTTCACATATGGTCTCAATTTGTGAACTTGCAAGGCTCCCATTGCTAATAGCATCCACCTTCTCTTCTTCCATTGTATGGAGCTTCGATTTAAGCTCCTCAATCTCTGCCCTTAAGTCAAATCCTTCTTTCTCTGCGACATCAAGACGCGCACCTGACACATTGATATCTTCATTCTGCCTGGCTACCTTATCTTCCAAAGACTCAACCTTGTCCTGAAGGACAGCAAGTTCAGATTCTTTCTCCTGCAGCAAAGCACTTGCCGCATCCAATTCCTTTATCACCGAATTTAAAGACTCAACCTTTAACATGCTAGACTGGTTGGCTTCCTCCAATTTGATCTCCAGTAGTTCAACCTTTTTCTTCCATTCACCAGCCAACTCCTCTGCTTCTGTTCTGGCCTTCGTAGCATTGGCAACATCACCTCTAAGCCCTTCAATCACACCTCCCAATTCAACTACCTTCTCTTCAGCAACCTTTGCTTTCTTGAGCTTGATCCTCAGTACTGAGGCCTCCACCTCGAGCTTCCTGATTTTCTCAGTGGCTTCTTTCTCTTTGCTCCCTAGCTCAGAGTCAAGCAATTCTTTCAGGCGAGCGACCTCCGCAGTCAGGAGCTCTACCTTGTCAGCATTCGCCTCACTAACTCTGATCGCATCGTCGACCGGGTTGAGCGCCAAGTTCTTGGCGTCTATTGCATCAGCCAGCTCATCCCTCGCCTTCTCGAGCTGCTCCACCGTCGATCGCAGAGCAGCCGCATCTGCCTCCTGCTGACTCCGCATGCTCTCCAACTTCCTCTGAAGCTCCTCCTCCTTCCTCTGCATAGACTCGATGCTTGTCTGCTCCAGCTCGGCTGCACGGAAAATATCGGTCTTGGAGGCCTCCTCTGCCCTCTTCCGAACGGCAAGCGCATCCCGGAGCTTCGCATTGGCCTCCTCGGCTAGCCTCTTGGCATCCTCCAGCTCCTCAAGAACCTTGCCCTTCTCCTTCTCCTTCTCCACCAACTGCTCGTTGGCTTTCTTGAGGTCCTCCTGAACCGCAGCAAGCTGCGCCTGCAGCTCCTGAGACTGCTTCACGGCACTCCGGTGCTTCTGCAGCCATTCCAATGGAGTCACAGCCCAAACCCAACACCACAAAGTAATGAAGATCGCATGACAATAAAAAAGAACTACTACCTCGGTGGGGGGCGTGCTGAGCCGGGAGAAGACATTGGGTGAGCGGCGGTCGGCCGACGGCGGCTTCTCGGCCGACCCGGGGGACCTGTCGGCGCCGCGCGGCACGTGCGGCGGGGTGCCATTGGCCGGCTTGGCGGGCCCCGGCTTGCCCACCCTGCTCCCCTTGGGTATCGGTGGCGTGCCCTTGCCGCTCTTGGCCTCGGCCGTGCCAGATCTGCGTGCAAGAACCGAACTTTCTGCTCAGATCAAGAACCGAACCTACCAAGATCTGCAGCCAAAACAAAAATGCGCAAAGAACCATAGACTCGACGCGGATTGGCACGCACTTGGGTCTGGAGCCCAACATTGCTACTCGTGCTGCTGCTGCTGCTCTCTCTCCCTAAATTGGAGGGGAGGGGTAGCTTGGGCGCAAGAATGGAGGGAAGGAGCAGCGGGTGTCGGTGTTGGTCGCTATGAACAGCACAGCACAGCGCAGTCGTGGTGGTAGCCAGGGGGAAGGGGAATAGAATCTGATCACCAACACCAGCTTCATGAACAGATCAATGTGCGTCTGATCCTACACACCCATCCCACGTTGCTACAGGAAATTTTCTATTTTTCAACTTTAAACTATTGCTCGAGTTGGAAAATCAATCTACAATTTAAAAATTATTCATTTTACAATCTTAAACTTTTGAAACTATTCAAGACAACCCTCCCTAAACCATCCATGATTTTGCTAACATGGCATTTATATGTACCTATTTCTCTAGCTTGGTATCCATATGTGCCTCCACATCACCACGGCAACTCACGCTACGACCCACGACAGCGAGGCGGCGAGCGACCACGGCAGCGGGCGACTTACAACCACGTTCAGCCTACGACCACGTTCAGGCTACGACCACGGCAGGCTACGACTACATCTGGCTTCGATCACGGCAGCACGACTTCGACCTTTCGACCACGGCACTACGACTACGGTTTTACGACCACAACAGGTAATCATAGCTACAATACTCGATAGCCGTAGACTTTATTGGTCATTCTTAATAGTCATAGGTTTTGCATACTATCTTGGTGGTCGTAGATTTTACATATTATCTTCATGGTCATAGATTTTGCAGACTATCTTGATGGTCGTAGATTTTGCAGACTATCTTGATGGTTGTAGATTTTGCAGACTATCTTCATGGTCGTAGTTTTTTGTAGACTACCTTCATGGTTGTAAGTCTTGCAGATTGCTCCCATGGTCGTAGTTTTTACAGACTAACTCCATGGTTGTAGACTTAGCAGTCTTATCGATACTTGTAAGACTTCATGGTCGATACGAGTACTTCACTCTTGTGATCGCGAGTACATCGAGTACTCGAGTTTGGCCAGTGGCTGACTGGTCGGTGTGGTGCTCAATGGTATATGGTCGTTGGTTAAGGTACTCGTAGTTAGAGAACTCGGTACTCGGTTGAAGCTATTTAACGATCACGGTGAGTGGTCGGTTGTTGGAAATTTGACTATACTCGTAGACTTCGAGTACGTGTTGGGGCTGAGTTTTTTATCGGTACTCGATAGTTGGTGTGTGTTATGAGTACTCGGTTGTAGTGATTGAAGGGAGTGGTCTGAGGTTTTGTCTCAAGTAGCGATAGACTCTATCAAGTAGCGATAGACTCTATATGGTCGTAAATGACCTGGGAGATGGTTGTAGGTGGTAGCGATAGAACAGTGCAGTCGTAAACGACCTGGGAGATGGTCGTAGGTGGTAGCGATAGAACAGAGCGGTCGTAAATGACTTGGGGAATGGTCGTAGGAGGTTTGGTGCTTGTCTGGGGATAGACAAGGATGTGTTGTGCTAATGTGTGTTGTAAGGAGATGGTTTCTTTGATCTTTGCATGTGCAGGTGGGCATAGAGGCGGCCATGGTCGGTGACGAGGAGGACCAAGACAAGGAGGGGTGTCCCGAGGTCCAAGCGGTCGTGAGGTCACGCGAGGTGGTCGAACTCATGTTGGAGCACATGGAGGTCGAGGTGGATCTGCGTGAGGCGTGGAGGCAGTTGCGATCGGTGACATGGATGACCGGGACTAGGAGAGGGTGTCGAGGTCCAGCGGTTAGGTGGTTACGCGAGGTGATCGGGCTCACGTGAGAGCACTGCAGCGATGGTGCACTATGAAGATTCGGTGGGGATATCCTAGAGGCTTCGCAGTGTGTGAAGTATGGAGTCATGGATGGAGTCCATGATCTATATGAGGTGCTTAAAATCCGTGTTTAAAAGTGTTTCGGGTATCTTGATTTGAGGAAGAGATAGAGTACGTGTCCAGGTGGTTAGGGACACGGTTTTGAGGTGTTGTGTTGGACACGTCTTGTCTTGGCTATAAATCTGAGGGAGGTCAGAGGCTAGTGGGGCAGGAGTTTTAGGGCTTTCGAGAGAAGGTTTTTAGGGGTGATGTGAGGTACTTTGTTGCTAAGAACATGCTGATAAAATAATATATCAGATTCCTTTCATCACCGGTGACTTCCAGAGCATCGCTCCTTCCTCTCTTTTCGTGCTCGCTTTTGTCTTGCCGCATCTCGTCCAGCGGTGGTCGAACGGCTTGGAACATCAAGCGGAAGGAGGTCATGACTACGTGCTTCATGGTTGTGCCGAGCGATCCAAATGATCGATCGTTGTTCCATTGTCGCATCGAGCGATCGAGCGAGCAGTGATCGATGGATTGTCGTGCCAAGTGGCCGGAACAAGCGGTCGTAACCAAGTGGTCGGAGCGGGTGTTCGAGGCATGCGATCATATTGAGTGGTCGTACCGAGCGGTCGGGCGACAGAGCGTCTGGTTGTAACGAGCTCATACGACCAGAGCGACAGAGGGACTTCGACCACGTTCAAGCAGCAGCTATGATCATTATCTTCGTTCGGTAATACATGTCTGATTGTTTCTATTTTGTTTCTATGCATGGTGCTTTGGTTTCAGGTGATAAAAAGCGGGGACAATCATTCACCCCCCCTCTGATTGTGTCATACGATCCTACAGAGAGTGGCTCGGTAGGAGAACGAGATGGCGGGCTTGGTGGCGATGACCATAGCGAGGCCAACAGCAAGGTTAGTGCCAGATCAGGACGGCATTATGGGCACCCGTGTGGTAAGGCCCACACTAACAACCCGTATCTAGCTTGAGGAGAAGCTTCACTATGCTACTTCGCCCTTGTCGTTGCCGTTGAGTTTAACTCATCCTTGTTAGGTTCCTCCCATTTCTTTGCTTTCCTTCTCTCTTCTTTTTTGTCATGTTAAGAAGAGAAGAAAATTATTGTGCAAGTGATGGGAAATGGAAGAACTAGTGGTTCCAGCCATGAGTAGATATCGATGGTGTGTTTTGAGATTCTACTTTGAATTTAGGGGCTGCTCGTAGACACAAACTGGGGGAAAATTCGTTCTTGAATTCGATCATGAGCACCACTAGGATCTGATGGTTTTCTTAATAGTTGTCATCTCGATCTAAGCAGAGGGAGGGGTGAGGAAGGAGGAGAAGGCGGTGGCATCAGCTGGCAGTGAGGCCCGGTAGGTGGAGGTCGATGGTGAGTTAAGTTCAAACCGACCAACTCATTCTTCGGAGAGAGAGAGAGAAGAGAAAGGACGAGGACATGAACTCATGTGGGCCAAACAAGTTTATTTTTTCTTTGTTGAATCAGCTATGTTTGTTCGATTGGATGCCATGTCAACAAAATTTCTACATGTATATGTCATGTCACTAAAATTATTGTAGTTCGGGCTAAAGGGATATTTTCAATTTATTTGAGAGTTTAAGGTGAAAAGTAAATGATTTTAGATTTAGAGGTTGATTTTGGACTAATGCTATAGTTGAAGGTTGGCGAAATTTTCCCTTATTAGGGAGAGGAGTAAGAGCGACGGTGACGGTGAAGTGTAAAGACAAGAAAAAGGCGAGGAATTGGAGCGTGTTTGGTGTTTTTTAGTGAGAGAATAAGATCGCATTCTGCGCGGTGGTGATCATTTTGGCTTATTTTGGTGGCTTATGGTGAAAAAAACCATGTGTAGTGGTGAAAAAAAACTCATGGTGTGAGGCTTATTTAACATAATTAAATTTAAAAATTAAAAATATAAAAATATGTTAGCCCATCACAAACAACGCAAACGAATCTGCAAAAAAAGAACCGCAAAAAAGCTCAAAAAGCCAAAAGTTCGAAAAAGATGAAATTATGAATAGTAAAAAAAAATAAGCTAGAAGTTTAAGTTTAAAAAAACAACAGCGGGCCTTAACGCACAATTTACTTGGGTTTGCAATAAGCTTAAGCCAAAATAAGCTCTAACCACCCTTGGTTACACGAGGAAAGAGAGTGACCGCAACAAAAGCCACCTCCCGCTTCCTTCTTTTCCACTCTTCCTTTCTTTTACAGAGCAGCAGCAACGGTATGTGAATTTGAATACGAATAGATAAAAATTATTAATCGGATAAAAATATATATCGTATCTGTATACTATCGAATATAGTAACCGAATAATATGAATAATTTGTATCTATTTTCCACCCCCATGCGCTAGGCTAGACGAGCCGACATTCATGGCTAACAAAGTTGATTGGATTAAGCTCTTTTTTTTGTTTTAGTGGCTTTTAGCTTTGACTTCTTCGGAAGCCGAAATTAATGAGATGGCTTCTCTAAGCGGTTTCTCAAAGCCGTTTTTTGAACTGGCTTTCTGAGTCTCAAATTATATACGACATTCATGTCGATATCTCTGTCATCCACTATCATCTAAAAAATACAGCAAAAAATTATGGGACAAAACTCAAAAAAAAACATGGCCTAATTGATCCCAGAGATGTGTACTCGCAAGGACAAGGAGCAAGGACACGAACGTGCATGGTGACAAAGTGAGGCAATTGCTTCGGAATTTGGGCATTAAGCATGGGGTGTAATCGTGTAGAGCAGTCAAGGATCAACAGGTTGCCCAAATGGTCCACAGAGTAAACATGCGAGTCACGAGTCAATGTGAAGTGTACCATTGTCGTCCTTAAACCACGGTTAATTACTCCTGGGTACAGTCACACCGACTAAAAATATGGACAGAGTGCACCGACTACGAATCTCTAGAAAAAAAGAAAGAAAAACAGCGTGAAAGGATAGTAGTATAGTACTACTCCATTATCAAATCCATAGAAGAAGCTCACTCTCAAAAAAAAATAGCAGAAAATGGCTTTGATTAGACTATCAATGGCACTACTACTTGACAACCATTAAGCATTCGTATTCTTACTGCGTGTATTGTGGTTTAGAGAATTTACAATTCTGCGTGTAACAGACCAATTTAGTCAGAATTCAGATACAATTGCCATGCCTCATGTGGACAAACTGGCCCATTAAGGTAAATTTTATCTTGGGTGAATTCTTTTAGACTGTGATTGTGTCTTTTGACTTATGTCTTTTAAATTCTGATTGTTCGCAAGAGACAGTACGTAAAGGAAAATAATCGTATGTAATTTTGGTATATCTAAACTCAATGCAGTATCTACTACAATCTACCTGTAGACTCTATCTTGAAAAGACACCTTTTAAAAATTAGTTACTGTAGCAAAAGTGATAATCCAAAGCCTGAGCCAGCCAAAACCCACCCTTTGTCTGTTCGCTGCTCTTGCCATGAAAGTAGCTTTCCAGATGAAGTTTCTAGGTATAGTAAAGTGCATGAAGTCGATGCCTTCTTTTCTCCATCGAGGGTATGTGCAATAGTTTAGATCAGTTGTTTATAAGACTATATCAAATAGGATTTTATATAATATAGAGAAGAGAGAAAAATGATATCTATTATTTAACAGACAAACATATAAATGGCTTTCTATTATATATGCTATTGTATAGATAACCTATTAATTATATAAGGTACTCGTAGTTAGAGAACTCGGTACTCGGTTGAAGCTATTTAACGATCACGGTGAGTGGTCGGTTGTTGGAAATTTGACTATACTCGAGACTTGATGCGTGTTAATGAGTTTTTATCTGTGACTCGATAGTTGGTGTGTGTTATGAGTACTCGGTTGTAGTGATTGAAGGGAGTGGTTTGAGGTTTCGTCTCAAGTAGCGATAGACTCTATATGGTCGTAAATGACCTGGGAGATGGTTGTAGGTGGTAGCGATAGAACAGTGCAGTCGTAAACGACCTGGGAGATGGTCGTAGGTGGTAGCGATAGAACAGAGCGGTCGTAAATGACTTGGGGAATGGTCGTAGGAGGTTTGGTGCTTGTCTGGGGATAGACAAGGATGTGTTGTGCTAATGTGTGTTGTAAGGAGATGGTTTCTTTGATCTTTGCATATGCAGGTGGGCATAGAGGCGGCCATGGTCGGTGACGAGGAGGACCAAGACAAGGAGGGGGTAATCTGAGGTCCAAGCGGTCGTGAGGTCACGCGAGGTGGTCGAACTCATGTTGGAACACATGGAGGTCAGAGGTGGATGCTGCGTGGAGGCGTGGAGACGGTTGCAGTCGGTGACATGGATGACCGGGACTAGGAGAGGGTAATCTGAGGTCCAGGCGGTTAGGTGGTTACGCGAGGTGATCGGGCTCACGTGAGAGCACACGACGATGGTGCACTATGAAGATTCAGGTGGGGATATCCTAGAGGCTTCGCAGTGTGTGAAGTATGGAGTCATGGATGGAGTCCATGATCTATATGAGGTGCTTAAACCCGTGTTTGAAAGTGTTTCGGGTATCTTGATTTGAGGAAGAGATAGAGTACGTGTCCAGGTGGTTAGGGACACGGTTTTGAGGTGTTGTGTTGGACACGTCTTGTGCGCTGGCTATAAATACAGGAGAGGCTGTAGGCTAGTGGGGCAGGAGTTTTAGGGCTTTCGAGAGAAGGTTTTTAGGGGTGATGTGAGGTACTTTGTTGCTAAGAACATGCTGATAAAATAATATATCAGATTCCTTTCATCACCGGTGACTTCCAGAGCATCGCTCCTTCCTCTCTGTTTTTCGTGCTCTGCTTTTGTCTTCAGCGCATCTCGTCCAGGCGGTGGTCGAACGGCTTGGAACATCAAGCGGAAGGAGGTCATGACTACGTGCTTCATGGTTGTGCCGAGCGATCCAAATGATCAGATCGTTGTTCCATTGTCGTACCGAGCGATCAGAACGAACGAGTGATCGATGGATTGTCGTGCCAAGTGACCGGAACAAGCGGTCGTAACCAAGTGGTCGGAGCGGGTGTTCGAGGCATGCGATCATATTGAGTGGTCGTACCGAGTGGTCGGGCGACAGAGCGTCTGGTTGTAACGAGCTCATACGACCAGAGCGACAGAGGGACTTCGACCACGTTCAAGCAGCAGCTATGATCATTATCTTCGTTCGGTAATACATATTGTTTCTATTTTGTTTCTATGCATGGTGCTTTGGTTTCAGGTGATAAAAAGCGGGGACAATCATTCACCCCCCCTCTGATTGTGCCATACGATCCTACAGAGAGTGGCTCGAGTAGGAGAACGAGATGGCGGGCTTGGTGGCGATGACCATAGCGAGGCCAACAGCAAGGTTAGTGCCAGATCAGGACGGCATTATGGGCACCCGTGTGGTAAGGCCCACACTAACAACTCGTATCTAGCTTGAGGAGAAGCTTCACTATGCTACTTCACCCTTGTCGTTGCCGTTGAGTTTAACTCATCCTTGTTAGGTTCCTCCCATTTCTTTGCTTTCCTTCTCTCTTCTTTTTTGTCATGTTAAGAAGAGAAGAAAATTATTGTGCAAGTGATGGGAAATGGAAGAACTAGTGGTTCCAGCCATGAGTAGATATCGATGGTGTGTTTTGAGATTCTACTTTGAATTTAGGGGCTGCTCGTAGACACAAACTGGGGGAAAATTCGTTCTTGAATTCGATCATGAGCACCACTAGGATCTGATGGTTTTCTTAATAGTTGTCATCTCGATCTAAGCAGAGGGAGGGGTGAGGAAGGAGGAGAAGGCGGTGGCATCAGCTGGCAGTGAGGCCCAGTAGGTGGAGGTCGATGGTGAGTTAAGTTCAAACCGACCAACTCATTCTTCGGAGAGAGAGAGAGAAGAGAAAGGACGAGGACATGAACTCATGTGGGCCAAACAAGTTTATTTTTTCTTTGTTGAATCAGCTATGTTTGTTCGATTGGATGCCATGTCAACAAAATTTCTACATGTATATGTCATGTCAGCTAAAATTATTGTAGTTCTGGGCTAAAGGGATATTTTCAATTTATTTGAGAGTTTAAGGCTGAAAAGTAAATGATTTTAGATTTAGAGGTTGATTTTTGGACTAATGCTATAGTTGAAGGTTGAAAACTGAAATTTTCCCTTATTAGGGAGAGGAGTAAGAGCGACAGGTGACGGTGAAGTGTAAAGACAAGAAAAAAGGCAGGAATTGGAGCGTGTTTGGTGTTTTTTTAGTGAGAGAATAAGATCGCATTCTGCGCCAGGTGGTGATCATTTTGGCTTATTTTTGGTGGCTTATGGCTGAAAAGCAATCGTAGTGGTCAAAAAAACACCATGGTGATGAGGCTTATTTAACATAATTAAATTTAAAAATTAAAAATATAAAAATATGTTAGCCCATCACAAACAACGCAAACGAATACTGCACAAAAAAAAGAACCGCAAAAAACTCAAAAAGCCAAAAGTTCGTAAAAGATGAAAAGATGAAATTATAAATAGTAAAAAATAAGCCAGAAGCTAGAAGTTTAAGCCGAAACGAGCGGGACCTTAACGCACAATTTACTTGGGTTTGCAGCTGTTGCTGCTCTAACCACCCTTGGTTACACGAGGAAAGAGAGTGACCGCAACAAAAGCCACCTCCCGCTTCCTTCTTTTCCACTCTTCCTTTCTTTTACAGAGCAGCAGCAACGGTATGTGAATTTGAATACGAATAGATAAAAATTATTAATCGGATAAAAATATATATCGTATCTGTATACTATCGAATATAGTAACCGAATAATATGAATAATTTGCATCTATTTTCCACCCCCATGCGCTAGGCTAGACGAGCCGACATTCATGGCTAACAAAGTTGATTGGATTAAGCTCTTTTTTTTGTTTTAGTGGCTTTTAGCTTTGACTTCTTCGGAAGCCGAAATTAATGAGATGGCTTCTCTAAGCGGTTTCTCAAAGCCGTTTTTGAACTGGCTTTCTGAGTCTCAAATTATATACGACATTCACGTCGATATCTCTGTCATCCACTATCATCTAAAAAATACAGCAAAAAATTATGGGACAAAACTCAAAAAAAAACATGGCCTAATTGATCCCAGAGATGTGTACTCGCAAGGACAAGGAGCAAGGACAGGAACGTGCATGGTGACAAAGTGAGGCAATTGCTTCGGAATTTGGGCATTAAGCATGGGGTGTAATCGTGTAGAGCAGTCAAGGATCAACAGGTTGCCCAAATGGTCCACAGAGTAAACATGTGAGTCACGAGTCAATGTGAAGTGTACCATTGTCGTCCTTAAACCACGGTTAATTACTCCTGGGTACAGTCACACCGACTAAAAATATGGACAGAGTGCACCGACTACGAATCTCTAGAAAAAAAGAAAGAAAAACAGCGTGAAAGGATAGTAGTATAGTACTACTCCATTATCAAATCCATAGAAGAAGCTCACTCTCAAAAAAAAAAAAGCAGAAAATGGCTTTGATTAGACTATCAATGGCACTACTACTTGACAACCATTAAGCATTCGTATTCTTACTGCGTGTATTGTGGTTTAGAGAATTTACAATTCTGCGTGTAACAGACCAATTTAGTCAGAATTCAGATACAATTGCCATGCCTCATGTGGACAAACTGGCCCATTAAGGTAAATTTTATCTTGGGTGAATTCTTTTAGACTGTGATTGTGTCTTTTGACTTATGTCTTTTAAATTCTGATTGTTCGCAAGAGATAGTACGTAAAGTAAAACAATCGTATGTAATTTTGGTATATCTAAACTCAATGTAGTATCTACTACAATCTATCTGTAGACCCTATCTTGAAAAACATCTTTTAAAAATTAGTTACTATAGCAAAAAATGATAACCCAAAGCCTGAGCCAGCCAAAACCCACCCTTTGTCTGTTCGCTGCTCTTGCCATGAAAGTAGCTTTCCAGATGAAGTTTCTAGGTATAGTAAAGTGCATGAAGTCGATGCCTTCTTTTCTCCATCGAGGGTATGTGCAATAGTACGTATCAATTGTTTATAAGACTATATCAAATAGGATTTTATATAATATAGAGAAGAGAAAAATGATATCTATTATTTAACAGACAAACATATAAATGGCTTTCTATTATATATGCTATTGTATAGATAACCTATTAATTATATAAGAATATTGCAAATAATTGTATAGGCAATTCATTGTATGAGTTATCTTTAATCTTGTTTATAGATAACATAGTGACATATTACAGACAATCGTCGCCTATATTATTGTGCATGTCCGGATGCAAAATAAAACTCCTTTTCTATGGCTTGTGTAGATAGCAGGGGTGAAAACGGATCGGATAGTTTCTGACCAATACAGATAATTTTTTAATACGAATTTTGTTGGCTTGGATATTTGTCGGATAATATCGAATCGGAAATGAATACAGATTTTTTTCTATCGGGTATGAATACGGATTCGGTAGCTCACTCTCTATCGAATACGAATATGGATCCACATTATCTGGATATTCAAGGGCCGTATATTTGCAGCCTACATCCTCTATTTCACTCCAGTCCATTTATATGATACTTTAGTAGTCCATTTTACATTAATATATACATCAATATATGGAGTTAGAGAAGAAGCATTTAGTTATATGAAGAATTCATGAATATCTTCATGAATGTTTAGATCACATAAACTAGTTATGTTTCATTTTGTGTGTACAACTTAAAGGTTTTCATATTTCAAGGAATATTCATGACCGTATTTGATTCATATTTACTCCGTATTTGTATTTGTATCTAAGATATCTGTAGTTATATTTACATCCAAAAAAATATAAAAATAAATATAGGAGAGCCATTATCCCTAGATGACAGGCCGTTGGCTAGAAGATGAGATGTCAATGTTTCGGCAAAGTCCCTACATCGATGCAAAAAAAAAAAGAAAGAAGCAAAGGCAATACAAAAGTGGGGGAAAGAATATACTTCTTTTCACCCTTTTCCTCAACAAAAATGCAGAATTTTGTATTGTATCCAACAAAACGTGGCCATCAAAAGAGTTGAACCAAACATACAATACAAAAAAAATGAATAAAGCTCGCGGAGAAGCCAAAGTGTAAGAACAAAAATACACGCAAAATAAGAACAGCACGCGCACAGATTGGTGAAAGTACGGCAATTAAAATTTGACCCAGTTATGCACTTCTGGCTTATAAGCTGAGGTAGTGCTCATTTAGCTTATAAATTCAGTTTTCTGATTTTTTTTTTCACTGTAGTGGTTAAAAATATATTAATTTTTTCAGTATAATTAAGTTTTTTAAAAAATTTATATTATTACAGACAATAAAAAATAAGATAAAAATAGTAAAAAACAAAAAATTAAAATTAAAAAGTTAGAAGTCAGAAACATAAACTCGTTGCATACATAGCTTCTGAAGGCTAATTACACTAGCGGCCCCTACTCAAATCTAGTATAATACTCCTTTTTGGATCAACATGATTCACGCCATGAGCGATTAATCCACACCGAATCATATCCATCTGCGACCAAAATAGTCCCCATCCTGACCATTTTACCCGGCACATGAACTGGATCGTAGTTGGCATGAAAAAGGCAGGGCCAGTGGCCATGAGCCCATGGGAAATCATTTCCTACAGAGCCCAGACACAAGGCCACACACACACACAAACACGCAATCTTCTTCCCAGTGGCCACTTCACGGAGTGGTCGGTGATCATTATGCTTGCAGCTTGTATGGACTACAAGCCACGCACAGAATTAATTTGCTGCTGGTATGGTATAGTTTGGCATGGTTCAGAGTCATATCACCAAGAGAAAGGGCAGAAGAAATCTTGATTAATTGCGTGTGATGTGATGCGATGGTGCAGTCCGGCTCCTCCAGTTCCGCGCTGAAGAGAGCAGCATCCCATGCTCCGTTAGGTCGTCTCCATCGGCTTTACCTGGTGTTAGCCGTATGCCCTGTCTTTTTCGACTCTTAAGAGCTATTTTTTTCTCTATAGTAACTAGTTTTTAAATAAAGTATTTTTTAATATATGGTCTATTAGTTTATTGTAGTATATATTATACCGATTTCATTTATATCGGTAAAAATCACACGTGAGTTTCTATTACTCTGTAATTTTTCACACGAACAACCTAAAAACCACAAGCTGTAGCCAAAAGCCACAAGCTGCAGTCAAAAAGAACAGGCCCTTCGTCACGTATTAAGTTAGAAGTTGTGGATAGTCCATAACTTGTAAGAGATAAAGTTTAGTTAAAACCCATGTTAGAAAAGATTTTGAGTCACTTGATTTGAGGTAGAAATACCATTATGTATTCGTGTTTGAGTCGAACACGGTTTAGAGATTTAGCATATAAAAGTAGGGAGAGACCAAGTATTTTAGAGTGGCTTTGCAATCCTTTTTGCGAGAGTTTTTAAAGGTTCCGTAAGGACGCTTTGTAGCCACAAATATGATACAGAAAGAAGAAATCAATTCTATTTCAAAAAAAAGTTAGCTTGTACTCATTCGAGTGATGGAAACATTCGAGCAACAAAGTATTCAAACAGTCGAAACTTTTCAAATAGAGGAGATTTCAACTACATGCAAAACGATCATAACAAGCGGTCAAACAAACGGTCAAATAACTTACAGTCAAAATCTAAATTCGATAATTTAGATTGCTTTTTTTTAGTTTAAGATTTATTTTCAAGTATAAAAAAGCGAAAGCAATAATTCATCATCTTCTGATTGCAGCACACGATCCTACACATAAGGCAGCAAAAATAAAAGATAGATTTAGCCTAAACTCTTAACCACAAAACCTCACGATCCATCTAGCCGGCCATAAAAGCTATGACAGCAAAAGTAAAGGAGAAGCCACATCCCAGATAGGATAGATTTCAGCTCAGAATATGAAAAAATATCTAATATACAACCCAAGTAAATCAATCCAGTTTGGTAACATTTTTATAGTCCAACCCGAATAACCTAGATCATTCCACCACTGAGCCTAGGGCGTAACCAAATCCTAACTCGAACCTTCTAAAAATTACTTAGTATTGAAGAACCGGGATGTCCAGCTTCCTCTTCTTTTTGTGCAGAGGGTCACTTCGAGGGCAGGTGCGAGACTCCTCTGCATTGTGCTCTGCGATCATGCAGTTCATTAAACTTTTTCTTCGCTCGGCTGGCATTCTCCTCATATAGCGTGTTGCATTCTTATCCAGGCAAGGGCTCTTCTTAGATTTAGATGCACATGCAGCCTTAGCTTTCTTCACCTTCGGTTGATGATCAAATGTTGGAACTAAAGGAATCTCCTCATCATCTGTAAATGAGAAGCAGAAAGGTGAGCCTTCTTATTTTCGAAAGAAAAAGGTGATATGAGCAGAGCAAAGTAACATGTAAGATAATGAGTAGTCTGAGAAATAAATTAAATAGTGTGCAAGATAATGAGTACAACGCTGCAACCGCCTGATGTTTAGATACGATAGAATTGGAATCACATTCTCTAGGATGGTCCATTAATCATTGAATCATATAAAAAATACTATGACAACTAGACGATGAATAGAGGATGCAATTATATGAAGGCAAGCAAGCTGTGCTGCAAAGCACTTGGTTGCAAAAAAAAAAAAAAGGTGTTCATAACAATTGTAGTAGAAAATACATACTTACCGAAGGATTCAGACTCAAACACGCTAAATTCATTATCAGAGGACGATCGCTTGGGGCATGGAGATGGAGTTGAGGGTCTCTCCAGATTGGTAATTTCAACAGTACTACGGGGACATCTCATAGCCACATCATCCTGGGGGGATGCTCTGCACGGGCTGATTTCATCTTTCATGTTGACGTTGTTCAAAGCATCAATTGGACATTTCTTAGCTGGCTCCTCAGGAAAGAGAGATGCTTCGCATTGACTGATACCATCTTTCTCTACCATATCACCAGCAGTACTGCTACTGCCTTCTCCAGAAGATGTCGAACAATACACATCTATATTCTCCAAAACTGACACAGGAGATGCACTACTGGCATTCTCGGCATGCAGGGCCTCCTCTAGCACAGTTGAGAACCACGGAAATGTGCCCTGCCTAACATAGAAGAGAATATATGCTTCCTGGTTTAGTGCACTTGCCTCAGTAATTGAATCGACCTGCAGCAATAGCGTGGCCATTACAAGGATAAAAAACAAAAAGATTTGTGTCATAAAAGCAATAGCAATTGACTAGTGGCACATACACTGGAGTCATTCATCAAGTGCCAAGTGCTTGGTGAAGAACGAATGGTGCAAACATAATGGCCATAGTTCGGCAAGCCAGAATGCTCAACAACACCATAAAGATCATATTTCAGTTCCTTCTGCATGTGGAAGTACAAGCAAAACATCACGATATGCCTTCATGGTAAACCTATTAGCGGAGAATAGTAGAAAATCTCACCTTGCCATCTGGGTTGCTGTGGAACGGCTTCAAATCAAGCTCTGATGGGTACACCACATGTTTGTTAATCTTTTCAATGGAATTATCAAGGGTGGTGAAACGCTTGAGTTGAAATGCAATGACATCCGGTGCTTCATCAAGCATAAGCTGCTTGTTCTTACAAACTCGAGCATTACAATGTTCACAGGTGAGCTTGTTCTCAGCATCCCCAATTTGCTCTACCTTGGTAAAAGATTCCAAAGCATCAACAAGGTGATCAACTTGATCAATCTCCAAGCTGAGATCAAGGAAGGGCTCAAATGACTCCGAGCAGTGAACACACTCACAGCAAGTCAACTAGATTCACAGAATAACATTAGTTGCAATACAAGTGCCAAGCGAACAAAATAGGTGATGGGAAAGCAAATCACCTGGCTTTTTAGTTGACCTCCAAAAACCTGCTTGACAATACTCTCTTCATCAAACGATGAGGGCTTGCCCTTTGACTTGGGATCAAGGGTGCACTTATGCAAGTTATCCAGCAAGCAACGCAGGAACTCATGTGCATCCTCTTGTTGTCCTGGTCTAAAATCTGAAGATAATCCTGGGAAATCTTGTCAAGGAATTCCACATCACAGAATTTGAAACATAGCAGGCAAAAGGAAGGCAGCAACAGTTAAAAGGACCCAATGGCTCCACAGAATATTTCAGCAAATAGTAAGGTGTACTGACTGAAATAAACTTGGGAGGAAGAATATGCATTTAAGGGTGCCAAAAGATAGCGTCGAAATTTCCAAACACAAACACAGAGCAAGTCAGTATGTATGCATACAGCACTTGTTTTGTGGCAAAATCAAGCAGCCAAGGCAAAAACTCGAAAGCAAAGGATACTGCTTAAATTATCTCTGAACCTTGCTGGCCTTAGAACAGATCCAGACCTTCGAATTGATTCATCAATATGTTCTTTAAGGGCACAGAAAGAACAGAACCCATCTTTATCATCTGCAGGATACCAACAATCCTTATCATGAAACTAAAATGAAAAAGGTCTCAGACACTAATTCAACTTTTCAAGTAATCAAAAATGATTATCAGAAACTATCCATACATGAGCACGGAGTAGAATGATCAGTGGAGCGAAGCTTAAGAATAAGTGGGACTGTATGAGTGATGCACTGAAGAGTTGCGTTTAGGAAGCATGTGTTCCCCATATTCCCAAGACCAGCTCCCTGCACATGGGGAATTTTTTTTAAGAACATAGCAATGAATAAATCATGAACCATGACTATAACATATCAATCTTAGACCTTAGTGCTGAAGATATTACATACCACAGATTGGGGTTGCCTGCTGTGAGAAAAAGACAAAGAAAGTTGTTTGTCTTCCGTGTCACAAGGTTCAATTCCACCCTGTTAAGCAGAAGAACTCATCAATACAAATGCTTAAATGCAAGAAAAGATTAAATCTGAAATCTCACACATAAAAATGGGATTAAAATAATAAGTATGAATCCACTTACAATTGAATTGCATTGCTTGCTATTAAGGGGCAAGGACTGATGCGTAGTTTCCGCGCCCCATATATCTATTGCATCCTGCGGCTCCACCCAACAATAACATTAGGGAACTGTGGAGACTAATAACTTTAGTTCCAAGAGAATAATTGGATACATTGCCAGCAAACGGCTTGAAATAGAAATACAGATCTATAAGAGAGAAACTTACATTGGAACTGGGCTGCTCTGTGCTACGGGGTTCAGACTGCAGATTCGCTTTCCCATCTGGTGAACCAAAGACATCCTAAAATAGCAACCAGAAAAACACAGACAAGAATTACATAACTTCTAGACACAACAGAACTACATGTAGGGATGCCCTATACCATATAATTGCACATGAGCTGGCTGTAATGTAAATGACACTTGATCAACTAAGCTTTAAGTTTCAAGAATTAGCAAAAATACACAAGTTCTGGTGCGCAGATTTTAACTATATTTGAATCTACGCCACAATTCAATTATTAGCCTCTCAAAGAAAGTATTAGTTTAGCTTAGAGTAACAAGCTAAATCTAGTTACAGGTTTAAAGTAAAACATCACATAAAAAGGAGGTGGCTCCTATGAAATTCTAAAAACTAAGGTGGTTGACTTCTAAGCCATCAGAGTATGGTGCACAATTTTCATGAAAGAAATGTAAGAGCACAGGGCAGGAACACTATGGACACATAGTTCCCTGGGGATGATCACTGAAACAAACTGCTAAGGCTCATGCTTCGTACCATTGATTGTTCCAATTCTGTTACATAATGTTCCAAACTGGGTACCTTATCCATTAAAGGCGGTGAACAGAACTTGCTTTTCCCGTCTACTGGATCAGAAATGCTCTGAGACATCACATTAATAAACACCACTTAGCAGACATCACCATCACAGGGGCTCAAATAAACTCACTGGTACAATCAAATTCTTGAATAAAGGCTGGGGGGCAAATAGCACATACCTCAGATCGAGGCTGCTTGCTTTCAGGAAAACAAGGTGCTGTCAGGGTGTATTCATCAGCCATTGAATCCAAGCCACTCTGTATCGGAGAAAAGGCATACCAAAATAATTACAAGCTGCTAAAGACCAAAATAACAACAAGTCCCAAGTTGATGGGAGCAACTAGCTCACACTGTGCTCATGATCCTTGGCTGCAGGAGAACAAACCCCATCCCAAGAATTTGAATAGCTCTGTAAGTAAAAACAGAGATCCCACACAGCCAAATTAGCAACTTGTGAATGATAGCATATGAGCTGTTTTCGAGAAAATGATAACACATGAGAACTTAAAATTTATGTAGGAACATAATTATAGTTTAGTAGCTTACAACGGAGCGAAGCGGCTGGCACATGGAGAAAAATGGTTGGTGCTGCTGACTTTTCCCATCCTCATTTTCGGCACATGATCCAAAATTACAAAGCATTGCCTTTTTTGAGATGTATTACCACAAATGGAACAAAATAGAAGGCTCGGTTAGACGGCAGTTCGAAATCGCCACCATTTCAATTTGTTTAACCACGGGTAGACAGTTGCATCTAAACAATTCAAGCAAACAAGACCATCACCGTCGTGATTTCTACCGTCTAATAACTCGGAATAACGATCGCAGCTGCACCTAATACTAGTTAATAACGGCGGCGTAGAGCAACCAGATCGGGATTTCCCAGACACAAACTCCCTTGTCTCCTGCTAAAGATTCGAGCTAAAACCACAGCAATAACCCTAAGAAAACACACCCAGAACGCTAAACCCTGAAACAATCACCACGAATAGTCGACTGCCCGCGAAAATCACATCCTGAGTTGGCACAAAGAATCCAGTCGTACCACGCAAGCTACCGCCGATAACGAGACCCACCCAGAGAGTTCGAGACCCCAGCCAACCTAGACACCGAACAAACCAACCAAACCAGCGAATCTCACCGGAACGCAGGCGGGCGGGCTCACGCTGACGGCGCCGTCCTGCTCCGCCATGAGAGGGAGGGGGGCAGCCGCCTCGCCGGGTAGGTGGCTGGTAGGTCGGTGCGGGGCTTTGAGAGCGGTGGGAATTTGGGAGGGGAAGGTTGGTTGGTTGATTGGTTGGTTGGAGTTTTGGAGACTAATCGAAGCGGCGGGGGAGCAGAAAAGAGGGCGATTTGTGGGCTTGGTGCGGACGGATGCGATGCGAGGAGGCAAAATTCCTTTGGGGCAAATATTCCGGGTTTGAAATGGAGGCGGGCGAGCGTATGCAGGATATCGTGGGAAAAGTGGGAACTGTACTACGAGGCGGCTGCCGTTTCCCGCTCTTCAGCTAGTGGGGGCCGATTTTTCGCGCGCGCTCCGCGTTGCCCGCGTCGACTGGGTCAACCCGGCCGGTCAAGTGGGGCTTTTTTAAAATAATACAATTTTATTAATAATACGTTAATATATCGTCACTTAAAAAATTACATAAATAATTTTCCGTCACCATTTCAAATAGTAACAGAGCATCTCTCGCCATTTCAAAGGGCAAGAGAAAAATATGTCATCAAACGAATGGACGACAGAGCGTCACATCGGCGCCACGCATATGTCGTCATTTTCAATTGGCGAAAGAGAGATGAATCGTCAATTAAAATGGCGACAAAAGGCTCCATAACTTCAATCATCATTTCAAACGGCAGCAGAGAGCCCCGCATCTCTTTGTCGCCGTTTGAAATGGCAACAAAAACACACATAAAAGGGTCTAGTTACTGGCCAAAATTCATGATGCCAGTAGACATAGATCCAGACTAGCACCCTCAACTGCTCGTGAGATTTCAGAGGGTGCTACCGTCTAATGACGGTTATAGAGAGTTGAGCACAACCCATGGGTAGGTGAGAAAAATGGACTGGATATTTGCTGATCCATCCAAACTTTTTTGGATTTGGCTAGCGTCGGCTTGAAAACAAATATGAATATGGGATGGTACTATCCGACGGATACGGATTCGGCTAGTCAGTCATATACAATATTCAGCTAATGTTTTCCAGATAAATCCTTATGTTTCTTTGAAAATTTTGAAGAACCCCTTAATAGGTTGAATTTAAGTCCTGACGATGCAAATTTTACAGAAAGGATCTAGAATTTGTGAGATTGAAGATCTTACAAAATAGTCTTCAAAATATTTTAAAACTATGAATAGGTCCTTGCTGGTTGCAGAAATTGCAAAAGAGACCTTAAAATTCTAAAAAGTTACACATAAGGGCTTCTACCTTTTGGAATTTTGCGAAAAATGCTTGGTAAGTTTTTTAGCTTGCAAAAATACCTTTATATATTTAATTTATTCTAGAAATAATTTTATGCACAAGAAGTAATCAAGAGAATTATTTTGTGGGCTTGGAAAATTACATATTTTTTTGGAAATTGATGGAAATTTTATGGAAACGGCTTGAAAACTATTTATGTGTTTTCATTGATTTGGATGTATAATTTAAGTGGTTTTTATGTTCCGATAAATATTCATGACCATATTTATTTCAATTCATTATTCGTATTTGTATTCGTATCTGAGATATATGTATTCTTATCCGAATCTGAGAAAAAATATGATAACAAACATGGTAGAGCCATTGTATGTCCGTATCCTACCCATGGTCCCACGCAGGAGTGGCTTACCCAGTTTTACATAAGCGATATTTCAAGTTACTATACTAGTTATTGTTCAAAGTACTATTCTTAACCAGTACATGCTGTTGATTTTTAGGCAGAGAGGATGGCCCCCGATGCGCATATGTACCTTATATATAGTTTGAGTTCACGGCTCATACATGTTGTCATTTGTATTGCAGAAGTAGTTAGGTAAACATATGCACCTAATCAAACCATGCGTATAATTTGCACCTTCATTATGAAGTGTGTTTGTCGGGCCTGAAATGGTTTTGCATATTATCATTTGTATCGTAGGAGTAGTGACGCAATCATATGCACCTAACCAAACCCTGCACGTAGTGTAATTCGCACCTTCACTATGAAGTGTTATGTCAGGCTTGAAATGGTTTATTTAAACAAAAGTCATTAATGAAACATGAGGCGCACTAGTCAAATTCTTTATTTAATAGTTAGCTATTATTTCAAAACTATTCCATCCAAAAATGCAAGAATTTGTACAGATAATACATTTTTATTATGATAAAATGTATTATTTAAAAATACAAAAATAACTATGTCACCATTTCAATTGACAGCAGGTCCTCTATCGCCAGTTGAATTGACAAGAGGGCCTTTGTCATCAATACAATTGAGGATAAAGACTCTATCGCCAATACAATTGACGATAAAACTTCTATCGCTAGTCGAATTGACAATAGGACATCTGTCATCAATTCATTTAGCGACAGAGACATACAAACTGCCACGCATGACTCCATGTAGGATTATCGTCATTCCAAATGGCGACATAATGTTGTCACCATTTCGAATGGTGATAGTAGGTATTTACGTATTTTTTAGCAATGATATATTGATGTAATATTAATAAAAAGTATTATTTAAAAAACGATCAAGTGGTGTGTGGCAAGAGTGGATGGCCTTGGTCTGGGTCTTGTTTCTTTTTGTTCTATTAAAAAAATAGAAATTTCTTAGGGCCCGTTTGTACGGTATCCTACGACAGAAGGAATTTTGGAAGATTCGAGTTTCAAAGGGATTTGGCATTTCAGGGTCATTTGGAACACGGGAAAACCACATGAAGATGAACAGCGAAACACAAGGAAAATTTCCCCATTCCAACCAAATTTCATAGAAAATCAAACATGCACCTTGAGCTCATTTTTCACATAGGATCGAGACAACGACCCTGTTCTTCTTGGCTCTTTTTATGGCTTTTGGCTTCGATTTCTCTGGAAGCCAAAATAAACAAGCCAACTTCTCTAAGTGGTTTCTCAAAGCCACTTCTCCAAATGTCGTTCTAAGGCTAAAACTATGTGTGTCGTCCGCGTTGACATCTCTGTCGTCACCATCGTCTTGAAAAGCGCAGATAAAAGCCATCAGTCACAGCCCAGAGGAATAGGACCAATACATGGATGACCATTTCTAGCTATTGCCAAGGCAGTGAGCTATTGTTTGGTGCAGTGGATCACATGAGAGGCACGAAGGAGTGGAGAACACAATTGCATAGATCACTCAGCCCCTTTGGCACACTTCAGCTTCATCTTCTCTCCACAAAAAAGCCATAATCTATCTCAAAAGACGTGGTTTCTCATCCGGCTTTTAGCCCAAGCCCAAGGCATTTGTAAAGAGAAGCAAAAGTCGATCGAAGGAGCGTACAACCCTGTTCTTTCTAGTTTTTCAGTCGGTTTTTGGCTTCGGCTTCTATCAGTTGGTACTATTCATTATATGTACTAGCCACAAGCAAAAGCCATCAGCCACCAGCTTGTCCCAAAATTACCCACCAAACCATTGGTAAGTGAGGGTATCGGTTCATTTATATCGAAGAAAAAAAGGATCGATGCTCAACGCCGACAACCACCCTGACCTCCAACCGCGACATCGTCATCCTCCACCTGCATCGTCATTGCCCCTTTCCTCTGTGCCCCCAACCACCATCCATTCTCTGTCTCCAATCGCTGTCACCCCTGTCCCTCGCATCCCGAGCGCCGTCCCCGTCCTCCGCGTCCTCAGCCACCATCCCATTCTCCATCTCCAACTGCCCCTGCCCCATCCTTCGTGTCCCCTGTCGCCGTCCCATTCTCTGTCTCCAACAATCGCTGCTCCCGTCCCTCGCGTCCCTGGTCATCGTCCCTATACTCCACGTCCCCAGTCGCTATCCCATTCTCCCCTTTACACCCCCGGCCGTTGTCCATTCTCCGTCTTCGACCGTCGCCACCCATAGCCTCCACTATTGAATTTGTGAATAATCTGATGGATTCATGAGTCAATCCCTAATTTCTTTAAAATGTGATTTCTTTTTTTTTTGATTTTTTGTTGATCAAATTGTTACTGTGTGTAATCGGCGATAGTTATATGAAAAGGGAATCAAATTCGGAATGATACCATGCATATATGAACCAGCAAGTGAGAAAGTTTCGTAAGCTATTCATTTTAGCACTATTCACCTTCATCACAAGCTTTGCCAAAGATGATAGCTAGCTAGAAGCTGGTTTATGCCCAAGCCCAAGCCGCGGCAAAGGGGGCCCAAAATCCCATAGACATAGTAGCAGAGATGCTCTTGGATCTCAGTCACCATCCACCCTTGTCTCCCTTCACTTCCCTTCTCGTTTTCACTGAAGCTTGAGCACTTCATCGCCTCCCTTGCTCACAGTGGTCAGCACGTGCTCTTGTCGACAGGAGTTGCCAGAGCTGAGCCATTTACCTGGTTTTTGGTCCTGCACTGGAGGTGTCCTTTTATCCTTGTGCACCCTCGCATTTTCATTTCTCCTTCTTCAACCTTGATTTCAATCTCCCAAACTTTTCCAACCGTGTTCCTCTCCATGTTTCTTGGTGAGTTTTGTTAGCAAGCTTTGTAGTTGTTACAATAGACTTATGTTTTTGCGTGTTGTGCTAGATTACGTCCATATCGCCAGAGGAGGAAGTCTCGAAGACTACTCTGCAGTGAGTGGTGAAGGTTATGGATTGTAAGGCAAGGCATGAACCCTTGATCATGTTGAGTCCTGGTAACATGGTATATTCTATATGTGACTACTTTCATATCCATACCTGCAAATGTTATTTGTTATCAATTACTTTCAGTTAACCCTACTTAGTTATGCTCATTAATTCAATATGTGTTTATATTTCTATCCTTGATATTTTGCTCTAAACTAACCCTTTGTTGCAGCCTTAATATTTGGATGGTGGCCATTAGACTAGAATGATGTTTACATAATCAAAATCTATAATTACCATTGTTGTTGCCTCATCCACCCTCACGAGTTGATGGTTTGGGTCTATTCCGAGTGCTCCAGTGTTGGTGGAGCGTGGAGAATTATGTTGGATCACTCGCCTAGAGTGATGTTCTTAGTTGTTGTTGGCCCTAGTGCGGTATGGTTGCCCCAATGACCATGGTCTGTGGTGATTCACACCATTGGAGTTGGTGGTTTCTGTTCAACTAGTGGCGAGGGTGAAGGGAGTGTTGAGGAAAAGACATAATTATCACCCAACCATAGGACCGCTCTATCAAATCTAACTCAATTGTTGTAGTAGTTTCATTGGGTGCCCCACTGGTAGGTTTGATGTTGACGGTTTCTACATACCAACCAACATATGCCACAATATGACCCCTGGGAATAAGTAGACGAGTTACCTGGATCTAGGCCTGGTCGAGACCACTGTTGAGAGGGGACCTTTCTCTGTACTATGTGACATCGGTGTTGTGAATCAGTGGTATCATGTGGGTAAAGCTGAGTACTCTTTGTAGAGGGAAAACCAAACCATTCGGAAGTGTTTGTATTCCCGGTAAATAGAATTGTGTCAAGGGGTGATTCCCAAACTAATATATGAAGCTAGTGGACCAATGGTCATTTTGCGTAAGCAAGCTGGTCCAAGGTGTAGTTGTGCTCTAGTATGAGCTTCGTTGGAAAGAAGTTGAGAATCCCCTAATTAATTGTTATTAAGTCTACTTTCGTTTAATTGAAATTTTTTACAATGAAACTTTATGGGATACTATGGGCCTGTTCTTTTTGGCTGCGGCTTATGGCTTTTGGCTAAATTGTTTGAATTTTGGCTGTTTACGGTATAGATTACGGAGAGATCGATACTCACTTGCGATTTTGGCTGGTACAGATGTTAAGCTTTTAACGTGTACTACGTTTAACTTGTAGACCCCGTCTTGAGAAAATACTCCGTTTAAAAGTTAGGTATTGTAGCGGCTGCGAAAAACCGGTCGACTTGTGCCCTGCCGAACACTCCCTATGCTAGTTAGAATAGGTTTTTGTTAAGCTCACCTTGATAAACTATTATTGAATCCTTGCATTGCATTATGAAAGTTAGTGTCGTGGTTTATTAAGTAAATCTATACACATTCTTGCATATTTTGGTTCAAAACACGAGTATTGTGAAGAAGAAACAGTTGCAGGTGAAGACTACTTCATCGAGATGATTTCATGTTCTAGGTCGTACCTACACTCAAGTGTATCTTGTGGAATACTGGTCAGAGTTCCCAGGTGGCCTATATTCAGAGTCTCCAAGTGGTTCTGTATCTTCGAATTCTCTATGTTTAAACTTGTAACGTAAGTAAATTTGGTGTGTGTGTGTGTGTCATACTTTTGTATCAAACTCTAGTGTACTAATGTTCATGAGCACTCGTATTAACTCTTTTTACAAATCTTGAATATACACACACTCTCGGTCCTTTGTGGGAAGGTCCCCACAGGACTATATATACGCCAATCGGACATTAAATACAACAACTATACAAATTGATTCTTCACAAGCTTAATTTGGATTCTGTATGTATATATATGTATAAGTATTAATGTAAAGAATCGAGTATGTATACTTCTAATACATACTAAGTAAACTTAACCTTTTGGCGAGATCTTTGTATTTCTTTTAGATGCGTCTAGTGTAATTGAGACTTTCCATCTATAATTAAGACTTTCTATCTATAGTTGATTTAGCATACCGATATGTTATATAACATTGCACTAGCACGCATCTAAAAGCAATTCAAAGTCGGGCTAGACACTATGGTGCTCAATTTCAGCATCCTCTCTATAATAATAATAATAATAATAATAATAATAATAATAATAATAATAATAAGGAAACAGAGGAAAATAAGGAGGAGATTTGGTGAGGGGACAAGAACTCCGCCGAATCTCCGAGATCCCATCCACCCACCGCGGTCTCGCGATCCACACAGCGATTCCTTCCTTGGCCGTCCCAAATCCGCCAAAGCCGAATCCGGAAGCCCAAACGCGCACAGCAAACACAAGGAAAACAGGCGAGGCGACGAGAGGCCGGGGTGATGAATTGTTACGCTGCATGGACGGAGCTCCCCACAAGGTGCGCACAAAATAACCCGCTATCCCGATTTGATCTGCTGTTATTTTCTGCTTCGCGAAAGATCGAGTGTTTTTACCTTCAGCTCATGGATCTAATGTCCCCAGTTCTACCGCGTAGACCACTCTGGATTTGGTTCGATGCCGCTTGCTTGGAAGAAAGAAAGTGGCTCCCCGCCCCCCCTTTTTGGGGGAAACTTTTTTTGTTTTTTGAGTGTGCGGTATCTGTGATGCCCACAAATAGTTTTGGCTGATTGCCTCTAGTGTAAGTATTGCTTTGCCGCGGCCTCGCTAGTGGAGAGCACAGGGCTGTTTGGTCGGTGCCCAAATTTCGGCACGCTCAACTGTGGCGAGTGGCCAAATTCAGATTTCGCGACTGTCCCTACTCATGTGTGATGGCATTTGGTTCATCTTTCTTCCCAATATTTGCACAAATTCTTGTAGACCACTCCTAGGAGCCGTACGGCCACGCTGTTGTCGCTACGATCACCTTCCGAGTCGTACGACCATTATGTTGGTTCTCCGACTACCCTAACAGTCATTACGATCATGTTGTGACCTCTTCGATCATGTCTCGCTGCTCCGACCACGTAGTCGTAATTTCAGCTGAAATTATGACCACACTCAACTACTGCGCTGCACTTCCTTCGACCACGCAGTAGGCTCGATCACCGTAGTCGTAACTCGATTATGACCACGAGTGATTCTATCGACCACGTTGAAGGCTTTATCGACTGCCGTTGTCGTAATCCTTACGACCACATCTTTTGCTCCACGATCGTGGTCGTAACTCTTTTATGACAATGTCTTCAGCACCTGAGGACACCTCCGCTCGTCACCGTGGTTGTAACTCCGTTTATGACCACGTCTGCGAACTCGATGTACTCGATAAATTTCTCAGAGTCAAACCGCTCTTCTCTGATTTATTTCTTTTTCTCGATCACACCAATCGCCACGATCACCCCGATCGCTCTGTTTCGCCTTGCAATCTCTCCGCACAATGCTCGCCTTTATACCGCTCACGACTACGGGGTGACTCGAGTACGACTACTACTCCTACAACTGAGGCGGTGGTTCGGTGATGAGCGGTGGCGCCTGGGGCGGGAGGAGTGGTGCCATCACCCAAACCCGAAAGAGGGCGGCGCAGGGAGGCGATTCACGCCGGCGGTTGAGGTAAGCGGCGACCGACTCGGCACGCGGGGAGGCGATTCGAGATGTCGCGTGATGGGAGAAATCGCGCGTGGGGAGGAGATCGGTAGTCGCGGGGAGAAGGGAGTTGAGGCGGGGAGGAAAAATTGATTCGAGGCGGGGGTTGGCAAATTGCATAAGTGGATTGGGTGCTTCCACCCTCAAGCATCCAGTAGTAGGGGCGGATCTAACTATCACGAGCGGTATTAGCATGGTAACACCTAAATGGGCATTAGCACTAGATCGTTCCCCATATATATATATATATATATATATATATATATATATATATATATATATATATATATATATATATATATATACACACACACACTCCTCTGATACGTACCATAACTTTTAATATATTCTTTTAATGGTGTTATTGTACTTTTTATCTATTTGAGTGTACTCTAATAATAATTATAAGATACTCAAAGTGAGTTCCATAAAACATTTCATAAAAATTCACTTTTATAGCATAATTTATGTATGTGTTATTTTTATAATGAAAATTATATATAGCAAAATAAAGGACTCGATAAAAAATTTCAACCAAGTCGTATTGGAGCATCTTAGAATTAGTATTTAAGTATCTTGAAAGTGATAAAGAGGTATAAAATAATTATTTAAATAATATATTAGAAGTGGAAGTATGTACTCCTAGAACTAATAAACGCTTTATATATATATATATATATATATATATATATATATATATATATATATATATATGTGTGTGTGTGTGTGTGTGTGTGTGTGTGTGTGTGTGTGTGGCGTGTGTGTAGTTAGGAGCACTCGTTATTTTTACAATATATACACACACATACATATATATACATTATACATATATACATATATACACATATGTATATGTATGTATGTATATATATGTATATATGTATATGTATATATATATGTATATGTGTATGGGCACTAAGTCTTTTTGTCTTTGTATTTCTTTTAGATGCGTGCTAGTGTAATTGAGACTTTCCATCTATAATTAAGATTTTCTATCTATAGTTGATTTAGCATACCTGATATGTTATATAACATTGCACTAGCACGCATCTAAAAGCAATTCAAAGTCAGGGCTAGACACTATGGTGCTCAATTTCAGCATCCTCTCTCTATAATAATAATAATAATAATAATAATAATAATAATAATAATAATAATAATAATAATAAGGAAACAGAGGAAAATAAGGAGGAGATTTGGTGAGGGGACAAGAACTCCGCCGAATCTCCGAGATCCCATCCACCCACCGCGGTCTCGCGATCCACACAGCGATTCCTTCCTTGGCCGTCCCAAATCCGCCAAAGCCGAATCCGGAAGCCCAAACGCGCACAGCAAACACAAGGAAAACAGGCGAGGCGACGAGAGGCCGGGGGTGATGAATTGTTACGCTGCATGGACGGAGCCTCCCCACAAGGTGCGCACAACATAACCCGCTATCCCGATTTGATCTGCTGTTATTTTCTGCTTCGCGAAAGATCGAGTGTTTTTACCTTCAGCTCATGGATCTAATGTCCCCAGTTCTACCGCGTAGACCACTCTGGATTTGGTTCGATGCCGCTTGCTTGGAAGAAAGTGGCTCCCCGCCCCCTTTTGGGAAAACTTTTTGTTTTTGAGTGTGCGGTATCTGTGATGCCCACAAATAGTTTTGGCTGATTGCCTCTAGTGTAAGTATTGCTTTGCCGCGGCCTCGCTAGTGGAGAGCACAGGGCTGTTTGGTCGGTGCCCAAATTTCGGCACGCTCAACTGTGGCGAGTGGCCAAATTCAGATTTCGCGACTGTCCCTACTCACGTGTGATGGCATTCGGTTCATCTTTCTTCCCAATATTTGCACAAATTCTTGTAGTTCACTGTTACAGTCTTACGACCACTCCTAGGAGCCGTACGACCACGCTGTTGTCGCTACGATCACCTTCCGAGTCGTTACGACCATTATGAAAGTTCTCTGACTACTCTGACAGTCGTTACGACCACGTTGTGACCTCTCCGATCACGTCTCGCTGCTCCGACCACGTCGTAACTTCAGCTGAAATTATGACCACGTTCACCGCTGCTACGCTGCACTTCCTTCGACTACGCAGTAGGCTCGATCACCGTAGTCGTAACTCGATTATGACCACGTAGTGATTCTATCGACCACGTTGAAGGCTTTATCGACTGCCGTTGTCGTAATCCTTACGACCACATCTTTTGCTCCACGATCGTGGTCGTAACTCTTTTATGACCATATCTTAAGCACTTAAGGACACCTCCGCTCGTCACCGTGGTTATAACTCCGTTTATGACCACGTCTGCGAACTCGATGTACTCGATAAATTTCTCAGAGTCAAATCACTCTTCTCTGATTTATTTCTTTTTCTCGATCACACCAATCGCTACGATCACCCTGATCGCTCTCTGTTTTCGCCTTGCAATCTCTCCGTACAATGCTCTGCCCTTTATACCCTGCTCTACGACTACGGGGGTGACTCGAGTACGACAACTACTCCTACAACTCTGACACGGACTCGATAGACTGACACGTACTCATACACGACCACGAGCACGAGCACGATGATTCATATAGGACTTTGACTTCCGACTTGTACACGACTTTGACTTCTAAACTGAAAACAAGATTACTAATTCTAACAATCACCTCCTTAATCTTGTTTTTCTATCTTGATCACGCCGATCTTCTCTCTTACTTTCACTTCTTCCTTGCATGCCTTCCTGGGCTGGAGAACCTGCTCCCACAGTCACCTTGTTGTTACCTGAGCCTCCCATCTTTTGCCAACACACATCTCGGCTGAGATCACGCCACCTCCGGTCTTTGCGTTTGCCCATCCCACTGATGCCACTCCCGCGTATCCCGCTTTGGCCTGGAGCACTCCAGCGCCTCGTGCATCTCCTCGCCTTGATCTCCCTTTGCGTTGCGTGTGCGTGACCTGCACCACCTGCATACACTCCTATGTCTCCTGCATATGGTCTATGCCGACCACCCGAGCTAACGCCGCCACGCCCTGGATCTTCTCCATGCAAGCCCGCATGTCTACATACGAATACTGCGTGTTGCGGTCGAGTCTCGCCACCTTGCGCGCCCAATCCACCACTTGCTTCGTGCGCGCCTCGCGTGTGGGGTTCACCACCCTCAGATCCTCTGCCCCCTTCTGCGCCAGCTGCGCATCTGTGAATTCCACCGTCTTCTGACTCCTCCGGACCGCTCTTCACACAAACCAATTTACAAGTTTTCAAATAAATCTTGTACAATCGATTTGGAGATCTTTTCACCTTCATCAACAAATCTCTGTTCTTGTCGTACACACGCAAGAACTCATCCTACAGCACCACCCTGCACTCTATTTCTGTCATCTGCCCGAGACTAAACATGTTGTTGCATAGACTTGGTATATAATAAATCCCTATCAATAACTTCTTATCTCCGTTCTTGCATTGTAATATCATCGTCCCTTTGCCTTTTATCTCTACCGTGGGCCGTCGTCAAACTGGATCTTACCCTAAACCTTCTCGTCGAGCTTATGAAACTTGGAGTGATCTTCCGTCATGTGGTTGCTTGCTCCATTATCCAAGTACCACTGATCCGTGTGATCGTGACTACCTTCCTTTGTGCATGGTTTTGGAACTATGCTCCTCATTCAGTATCAGCATGGTCGGCTCCTTTTCAACATATGAGGAGAGAAGAACTAACGATTCATCATCTTCTTCTTCATCTCTAGCGAGATTCACCCCCGTCCTTCTTCTTGCTTTTGCAATCCGAAGCATAGTGTCCAAACTCGTTACAGTTGAAACACTTTATATGGCTGCGACATCCTGACGCGTAGTGCCCGTATTCGTCATATTGAAAGCACTTAACATGTGACTTATCACGGGATCTCTCACCACCGCCTTGCCCAGCCTTGTCTCCACGACTACCCCTGCTGCCTCGACCACTCTGGCCGCCTCGACCATGCCACCTCCTGCTGTTGTTTGATGAGCTACGACCGTCTCTCGGATCTCCCTTTACTAGCAATGCCTGCTCGTTCTGAGATCCCTGCTAGTTACGTGACTGAAACCCCTTCAGTAACTTATGCGCCTTGAGAGAGCCAGTGATATCCTCTATCCTCTTCTTGTCCAGATTAGAATAGTACATAAGTGTGGTGACAACATGTATATACTTCTCCGGAAGTACGCGCGGGTACTTTTCAAACCACATATTGCTCTATCTTGTCGCCAAGAGAGTTAATTTGATTGTACAACGAAGTCAGCTTGTTGGCGAACTCGTCCACCGACTGGGTCTCTTCCATCTTTAGATTCTCGAATTTGCTCCACAAATTCTGGAGTCACACCTCCTTGACACGATCAACTCCCTCATGCATCGTCTGAAATGCCTCCCACGTTTCCCATGCCGTCTCCTTGCCGATGAGCTGATGCATCATCGCATCTGGCACCGCCTAGTAGATGACAGCCAAAGCCGCCTGATCCACCTTGTCATCCACCTCCTTGTCCTTCCCCTTCGGATCGACTGCACCCTAGACTTCCTGGGCGCGCATGTTCGCCTTCATCTTCATTGCCCACACCGGGTAATTGTCGGTTGCCAGGAGAGGGTACTGGAGGGAGATCAGCCCACCCTGAGGCTTCGCTTTTATCATCCATGATCTTCAAAACCGAAGTCAACTAGCTCTGATACCACTTGTTACAGTCTTACAACCATTCCCAGGAGTCGTACGACCACGCTGTTGTCGCTACGACCACCTCCCAAGTCGTTACGACCACTTTGTTGGTTCTTCGACCACCCTGATAGTCATTACGACCACGTTGTGACCTCTCCGATCACGTCTCGTTGTTCCGACCACATAGTCGTAACTTCAGCTGAAGTTACGACCATGTTCACCGCTACTGCGCTGCATTTTCTTCAACCACGTAGTAGGTTCGATCGTTGTAGTCGTAACTTGATTACGACCACGCAGTGATTCTGTCGACCGCGCTGAAGGCTTTATCGACTACCGTTGTCGTAATCTTTATGACCATAGCTTCTGCTCCACGACCGTGGTCGTAACTCCTTTACGACCACGTCTTCAGCACCTGCGGAGACCTCCGCTCGTCGTCGTGGTCGTAACTCCATTTACGACCACGTCTGTGAAGTTGATGTACTCGATAGATTTCCCAGAGCCAAACCGCTCCTCTTCTTTATTTCTTTCTCTCGATCACACCGATTGCTACAATCACCCTGATTACTCTCTCTGTTTTCCCTTGCAATCTCTCGGTACAATGCTTTGCCCTTTATACCCTGCTCTACAACTACGGGGTGGACTTGACTACGACTACCACTCCTACGACTCCGACACAGACTTGATAGACTGACTCATACTCGTACATGACCACAAGCACGACCACGATGATTCATATTCGACTTCGACTTTTAAACTGAAAACAAGATTACTAACTCTAACATCTACTGTTAAACACTTAAACTAATGCCGATGAGAAATGTAGCAGCCAAAATGAGTGCAACACCTTTTCCCCCATTGTTGAAAGCTAGTCTGTCACTAACCAAGCAATGGCTGCATAAGGTTAGGTTTGCAAGGTCACTTGTTTTCTTTGCTAGGCGCAGTGATCAGTTTTTTTTATGTATGGTTCTTAACTAACGTGAGTTGAGCTTGTCAGTTCTTCTGTCTTGCTGAAACAACTCTTATGGTTGTTAACTAACGTGAGTTGGCCCTATTTATCGTTCACTTACCTGTATTCTGGACTATCATATGGGATCATATGGGCACTCTTAATCAATCTGTATTAATAAGTGGTCCTTAACACTTTTTGTTGATCTACAATTCACCTGCATTGAGGACTATCATATGGGCATATGGGCACTCTTAGTATGTCCTATTTATCTACAATTCACCTGCGCTGTGGACTTTAGTGCCATTCATATGTGGAAAAGTGGCCGTAATCCATGATGTATAGTTGATGCAGTTGCACTCACCAGTTTATTCAATCTCTCTTATCCATTATATTCATTTAATAGGCTTCATTTGTGATGACAGGATTATTACAGAGTTCTGGAGGTTGATTACAATGCATCTGATGACACCATCAAATTGAGTTATAGGAGATTAGCTTTGGTAAGCTGTTGTCCAACTTCTTTTCTTCAATCTGATACTATAAATTTTCTACGCAAAGAAGTATGGATTGACTCACTGTAACTGCTGTTTCATTGTCTCATATGTTCAGAAGTGGCATCCAGACAAGCATAAGGGCGATAATGATGTCACAGCTAAATTTCAGGAGATTAATGAAGCTTACAAGGGTATTGTTCCAGTCCGAATTATTTAGACACAGTTGATCTTTTTATCCCTCTCCTAGCTATATGGATGGATGACACTCAAGACCTATATACAGCTATGAATCTGGTACTACCTAGTTCACCATTTCACTTCTTTTTTCAGTTTTAAGTGATCCATTTAAGCGACTTGAATATGACTTTTCTGGCTGTTACGAGATCAATCGATATTCGTTGCGTGTAAGATTTTCTTCTTTAACCAAACACAACATTCTAAGTGTGCTTTCTGTTGAAAGTTTGCTGTCTTTCCCTCTATTTTAGGAGTACCTTACAAGATTTACTGGTATGATACTTACCTGCCATGGCCTTCGCATAGACCATTCTTCAAAATGGTGAAGACAATTCTGTTGAACTCACATGCCTATTGTTAGATTTCATGCCCTGATTACTAGTAGTAGCATGCACACTTTGATAGGTTTTGTTCATACCTGGCTGTTAATGTCATTTATTTATGATTTCCAGGGCCCGACATTTGAGGGAATTGGAGCCCCATTGATCAATAGGTACGGCTTGTTTGTTCACGTACTTTTTCAGTACCATCTCTGATGCTGATAGGTTGTCTGTCTGTTCTTTGTAACACCCCAATGGATTCTGTCATATACCATTGCAGTTTTACCAAAGAGATACATGCGCGCAATTTCCAGCTGTAATTCTTTGTTATTGACTGTTTTGACTTGTCACAAATACGAAAATGGTCCTTGTCACGGCATGAACCATGGCTCAAAAGAAGACATAGAAGGGATTCTTTCAACTAAAGAGAACCCCATTTTCTGTATTTAAGCCCTGTACTAAAACAACAGAAACAGTGCTAAACAACAGAAACAGTGCTATCACAAGATTTGAGAAGAACAACCTATGCTGAGCAATGAGCGTGTTTACTCCACGATATGAATTGAGCATATTAAGTTTATGTACTATTTCAAAATCTCTATTCAAATATCTGTACTATTCGATAATGGAGGGATTTAAATGCAAGTTTTGATAGTAGTATAGTAAAAAATAATATTCTTAGTTACGTAATTGCAAGCTTAGGTGTGTCATTGCCCATAGGACTAGAGGTCAGTTCTGCTCCAGTGTTGTTTACCCTGAGTGCTATGCAGCATCCTCGTTATGGATTTGAGTTGCAATGTGAATAGTAACACAGCTTGATTCAAATTAGATTGTGATTTTAGTGTAGCACAAATGCACAATACAGACTAAAAGGGCAAATCTGCTCCAGTGTTGTTGACCCTGCAGCTATACTTTTACTGCGAACTTGGAAGTAGGGAACTAGAAAGAAACTAAAAAGAAAAGAAAAAATGACAAATATGTCAGGGACTAAAAAGAAAAGAAAAAAATGAGAAATATGTCAGGGACAATGCAAAGGGAAAAAAATAAAAAAAATCTAAAAAAACCAAAATTAAAAATTAACGTGTTTCAAATGGTTTCTGACTTCTAAAAACTAGAAACCGAAGCCATTCAAGCAGGGCTAAAAGTCATCAGTCAAAAGGCTGCAGCCCCATATGAACTCTAGTGCTTTGACCTGTAAAGTTTGTAAACGTGTATAGCCAGTCGTGCTCTAAGGCCCCCCTCGTTTCGGCTTCAGTTTCTGACTTCTGGCTTATTTTTCACTATTCATAATTTCGTCTTTTTCTGAATTTTTGGCTTTTTTGAGCTTTTTTGCCGGTTCTTTTTTTTGCCGTATTCGTTTGCGTTGTTTGTGATGGGCTAACATATTTTTATACTTTTAATTTTTAAATTTAATTATGTTAAATAAGCCTCGTCATTCTGATGTTTTTTCAATTAGCTACAAGTGCTTTTTCGCCATAAGCCACCAAAAATAAGCCAAAATGATCACCACCTAAACGATTTCTGTTTCTAATTTTTGACTTATGACTTATGACTTTTTGTTTTTTTTGGCCTTTTTCTTTCTTTTTCTTTTTTCATTTATTTCTTTTGTATTGTCTGATATAATTTTTAATTTTTTATATTTAATTACACATCATTAGCCAACAGTACTTCCAGTATAAAATAAACAATAAGTTTTGGTTTATAAGTCACCTGGAGCAGGCGTCATGCCGTATCAGCTTTGTCGCCCAACTTTTAAACAATCGCACACGACACTGGCGTGTGCTGTGCTCAACCTGTACCACTAATAAAATGGTTCCACTGTTTCATATAGCCATGTAACATTAACTTGATTTCTAGATCTCTGGCTAGTGGCAATCGTACCCGTTCCAGGCTTGGCACCTGGTTTGTAAGGCCTGCCTCGCTATCGAGTGGAAACGGACGGCCGACAGGATCGGACAGCGCCGTGGGCTTTTGCCGTGCTGCAGACTTGATGAGCAAGGCAATATCATGTTGATGTTGGTGTCGGAAGGAATTGGTTGGGTTCTTTTTCTCTCCAGCATGATTTTTATTCTAGTAATTCTAGTATGGATGAATTGAATATTAACAGATCGTTTTAAAAAGATGATAAAAATATATTTTATTTGTTTGTTTTGAGAGAAGCTATAAGTAAAAGAAACTGGACCGTTGTCCCTCCCATTTAGTTACTTTTTTCCCTCCCCTCGGTAGGATGATGGTAAGGTAACTGAGTTGAATGCTCTCATGCAAGCAATGCATGGACAAAAGCTGCATTGGGTCCATTTTGCTTTCAGGCAGCGATCCAGGACCAGGCGGGCGGCTGTGGTCAGCCAGTGGTCACTCGAAGCATCTACCGTGGACACCTACTGGCTGACCGCTAAGTGCGCAGTGCTGTGTCTGCTGTGGAGGCAGACGCAGCGGCGGGCGACAGGGCAAGGCGGGCAGTAGAGTCAAACCAGTCTCCTCCCTCACGTCACGTAACGTGGGCGCGTAGGCTGCTCTGGCCACACGGGCCCGCCCACCTGTCAGCGAGCGAATAACATCCCAACTAACTACTCCTAATCCTTAACCTGCTCCACCCAAAGCAGCACGACACTCAAAACTAGTACACCCACATGAATGGATGAAGTAATGAACCCTACGCTAATGCTTACCTTTTCCTCCATGCTAATCCTAGTCGTACCACTGTGCTGAGTGCTAACAGCTATCGGCTAAGTTTTTTTCAACTTTAACGTACTTATACTAGTCAACACAAAGATTATAATAAAAAATATACTAAATTTAACTATATTAGCTAAAATCATATACGCACTATTTTCTCTATATCCTACCTTTACAAACAGTCATAATTTAAATATTTAAATCATAAAACATAATCCATAGCAGAAAAAAAAGCAACCCGCTATCGATCGGATCGTCAATGGTTTTACTGCCAAGCCAGTCATAGGCCCATCTGTCAGTCAGGTCTCGAACTTCTACGATTATCTTCGGTGCCATGACAGCCAACAAAGATGAAAGATAAACATCCTGCAAAGTGCAAACTACAGATTCGGTCAAGGCCGAGAAGTAGTTTACAGATCAGATCAAATCGGCGAGGATAAAATGTCCAGTTTGATGGTACAAACACACTACAAAAAGGGAGGAAATGCATGGAGAGGACAACATCACCCACCGCTATATGCACACATTACGCCAAAAAAGATTAGCACGCGAGTCAAAAAAGGAAAAGGAGAAAAGAAAACCCTCCTCTAATCCCCCATCTAGTTAATTAATTGATCACCATCTAAAGCTTTCCGGCCATGTCGAGCTATCCCTTATTCTCACCCCCGCTCCGGCATGCTCGCCGACGATCTCCGGTGCCGGAACGCCTTCAGCGGGCTCGGGAAGCGCCACCCCCACCGCGCCTTCGCCTCCACGGCCGTCGCGGACACCGAGCTGGACCTCGCGAGCCCCAGCCCCTCCTCCGCGCCTCCCTCCTCCCTCGCCGCAGCTTTCCAGAACGGCGGCCACCCCCAAACCATCGGCTTCCGCCTCCCGCCGACGCCGGCGGCGGCGGCTACCGCGGCGGAGGAGGACGCGGCGACGGACCGTGACCGCGCGATTCGGACCGCGTCGCCGGAGGCCGACGACGACGAGGAGGGGGAGGCACACGTGCATGTGCAGGGACGCACGTGCGCGCAGTTGGGGCAGAGGCGGAGGAGCCGGTCGCGGAGGCAGTGCGGGCACACCCCACCGCCGGATCTCGCCGCCGGGTGCTTCCGGCACCGCCACTCGTCCCCGCCGATGGCCACGGCGACCGTTGCCTTCTCCGCCTTCATCTCCGCCGCTCTGTGCTGTCTCCCGCCCCCCTCCCCTCCCCTGCGCCGCTCTGCTAGAGGGGGCGTTGCCAAGTCACAGCGTTAGAAAGATAGAAATAGCGCGGCACAGCGTTAGAAAGGGGCCACCGCGGCTTAACGGCGTGTGTTTTTCTGAGCGCGGAAAGTAGGCACGGAGTTTGTGGTTATTCACGATAGTGCCATTGGTAGAGCTGAACAGTGGTTGTTTGGGGATCTTCTGCGGTTGAGTTACAGCTGCGAAATCCGTATGAGAATTGTTTTCTTCTGGCTTTTTCACTGTAGTGTTAAAATTTTCTGAATAATTAAATTAAAAATATTAAAAAATTATATCATATTAAAAATTATATCATCACTGATAATACAAAAGAAAAAAAAACCCAAAAAACTTTAAAAAGACGAAATTAAAAAGAAAGAAGCCAAAACCTAGAACCATTTGGAGTGGAACCTAACTATAGTTCATCCTAAATTGCTAGCGTTGGACTTTTTTTTTCCTTTCTCATGAAAAACCAACAGTTAAATCTTATTTTACAGTATACTTGTATAAATTAGGTGTCATACATAGTCAAGAATCTGAGCACTAAACTAGAAGCATCTATCTCCCATCTGGTAACATAGAGGTTGTGTAGCAACTTGTCACGTTGGTCGCAGAGGATCCCCGTGCGGTGTTGAAAGATAAGGCTGCTCGCACACGTGCGGGGGCGGGAATGAGATGTCTTGGTGTTAGGTGGTGATCATTTTAGTTTATTTTTGGTGGTTTATGACTGAAAAGTATTGTAGTTGGTTGAAAAAATACTGTAGCTGATACAGACTTATTTAATATAATTAAATTTAAAAAAATTAAAAAATATGTTAACCCATCACAAATAACGCAAACGAATACGGCAAAAAAAAGAACCGACAAAAAAACTCAAAAAAAACCAAAAATTCAGAAAAAGACGAAATTATGAATAGTGAAAAATAAGCCAGAAGTCAGAAGCTGAAGCCGAAACGAGTGGCGCCTTAGTTGCATGGGACCCGCGCGTCAGTTTTGGTGATGTGACCGCGACCGCTGTTCCCTTCCGTCCTTCTTTCTTTCTTTTTGTTTTGCTGCCCATGTGGACTGCAGAACTGCGCAAGATTTCGCACCGCCGGTTTTCTTTTTCGTTTGTGTTATTCATGATAATCTAATAATTTTTTATTTTTAAATTTTTTAAATTTAATTATATCAAATAAGCCACCTTCAGCTATAGTGTAATTTCAGCCAGTTACAGTATAATTTCAGCCATAAACCATTATTTTTAGTCTAACCTAACAGGGCCAGTGGCAGATTTTGCAGTCGTCCCCGAACCCAATCAAGCAATAGAAAGCAAAGCAAACACAATTATTATGGATAATTAATATAAGAGATGAGAGAGTATAGTCTGCTATCTTCTTTATTAAGTACCGATCATTTTTAGCTTGATCTTCTAGTTTCTGACTTATTTTTTACTATTCTTAAATTCCGTTCTTTTTAGATTTTTTGGTTCTTTTACCGGTTTTTTCATATTTATTTGCATTGTTCGTGATGGGTTAATCTGTTTTTTTTATTTTTTAAAAATTTAGTTACGTCAAATAACTTATTATCAGCTATAGTGCAATTTCAGACAGCTACAGTGCCATTTCAGCCCAACCGAGCGGCATCTAATATTTATCAATGTATTTATAATGATAACATCTTCCATATGTTTATAGTTTAGAATCTTTCTGATATACGCCTATATCTCCTATTTAGATAACAAGTAAGAAATCTATGCGGAGCCCACGTCCAACCGGAACCTTCCTTGGAGTGGTTTCGTAACAGTCGCATCGTAGCCTCATAGGTACCGTATCTAATGTAAACGCACGTTATATGAAGTATTCCCTCCTTTTTTTACTTATTAACTCGACACTTCCCAGTTTCCTAGATAAACTTTCTCAAACTATCCCAGTCAATATTAGCATCTCATCACTTTGCTACCCCGTTTAACATGCTGGAGATTTTATTGGAGGGTATTTTGATCCTATCTTATCATAAGTACAATATTCTTAATACAAGTGCCCTAGTCAAAAGTGTTGAGTAATAAATACGGAGGAGTATCTGAGAGCGTGTAAAAATAAGGTACTCACACAACTAATCATATTAGGCAGGATTGGTTACATATATAGATTACATGAGAGAGAGAGGAAAGCAACAACTGTACGCATGCATGCATTGCTAAAGATAGAATGGTTAAGCGTAGAGATAGTCCAAGGTTGTTGCCGTATCCAATCCTGGCGCCTGTAATTATGGGATGCCGCATGTACGAGGATAAAGACAGTTCATGTATATACGCCGTATATACGCTAACAGTATCAATTGAGTATTGCAGCGCAGCGTATTGTCCACTAGTCTCGTAGGCGTGGCGGCACGCCGCGCCAGCCACCGTACGTACCAAAATAAAAGAGACGATAAATCGCGAGGTTTTTTTTGGAAAAAACCAGGGGCAAAAACGTATTTTCGAAAAAGGCGGAGGGTTTTTTCGAAAAACCGAGACATGTACGTAAAAACGGGAACCCGTCGCGATTTTAAATGCGGGGCCATCCTGCAAAACGGAGGGCAAAAAATTTCAGGACCTTAAAAATTTAGGGACTTTTGCGAGAACCAAGGACCTGTACGTAATTTCAGAAAAATCAGAGGAAAACACCTCGTCTGACCGTACGCAAATTCCCCCCGCCACGCGACACGCGCGCGCAGGGGGGGACGTGGCTAGCCTGCGGGGGGCGGAACTCCCCCAACTTTGTTTAGTTGATGATATGGTTGCACGTGTGGTTGACCGTCAGTGCACAGTGCAGTGCGTCTTGTGTCGGAGGCTCGGAGCAGTCTCGTCTCTGATTCAGGCATTCGGCACAAGTCAAGATGGTTAGCGATCATTTTTTTACGACTGGTAGTAGCTGCTAATTTTGATTGCCAGCAAATAATCCTGGCTAGGAGCAACTGGTACTCAACCACAACCGCAACCTGGCGTGTGCTAGTACATGGTACTCGCGGTTTGCTGGCGTTTTAAGTGCAAACCGTGCACCGGTAACCAGGGATTACATTTACACGCTCGTAAATGCGTTTTGGCAAGATATTTGTTTGCGTCGCATACGGACAGACCGAACATTTCGCCGCTTTAGATGGCACGGCCAAATTAAATACAGATGCGGTGATGCGTAATTAAGCCAATTGTTTCGGCACTTCGGTCCGGTTCTTTTCGGTTTCTAAAAGCTAATTTTTAGTTTTTCTATAGTAATAAGTTTTTAAATGAAGTATCTTTTAAAATATGATCTACTAGTTAATTGTAGTACATACTGTACCGACTTTATTTATATCGGTAAACATCATATGTGAGTTTCTGTTATCCTGTAATCTCTCGCATAAACAGCCCAAAAATCACAAACCACAGCCAAAAAAACCAAGCTTTTAATCATGTATAGCCGTTCCTCTCTCAAACCAAATGAATTCCAACCATTTCTCCCCCTTGAGAGTACGTTGGAGTCCTGTTTCCGCCGCATTTCCTAATTCAACTAGGGACCAAACAGCACCTGGTCGATTACACTGTAACAGAACACCAGCGGGAGATGCAGAACATTTCGTTCTCAAATCACCTATCAACGTGCTCTTCATTATTGGATCTTGCCTCCAAAAACCATCCAATTTGTTCTGAAAGAGACCGATGCCAAACCTTCCCCCGCGTTACAGTCCACCAAAAAAAGTAGTCCCAATGATGTTGAGGGTTCCGTCTACAGTGACCAAGCGTCGGCAGAGTGGAAGTCAGAACTTTTTCCTTACAGACATCCAGATTAACAGAAATATGATACAACTTGTTGGAAATACGAACGATATTTTAATTTTAAATAACAACATTAGATATATTGTAAAATATCACTTATAGTTCATGACTAACACATATGGCAAATTATATTGTACTTTAAATATACACAATAACAGAATTATATTAAGTTGATCTGTTACACGAATAATTTACAATGGGGTTGATGATGAAAAAGAAGCACGCAGAGACATGTGATAATGGAAGTAGTTGACGCTGATGAAGAAGACGAGCGGACGCACTGCTCATAAACCTTATCGCTGCTTCATGTAGGTACTCTATGTGGTAACAACTTGGAGATAGTTGTTCTCTCTCATTCCCGATGCATGCCGAAAAAAAGGCTGGTGAGGTTCAGCCGCTTAACACTCTAACACAGTTCACCAGAGAAAGAAGATGAAGTGAGAGGAATTGAGGAATTCGGATTGTTCTTAGTCTAGACGTCTTGAGCCTCCTCTTACACACGCGTCAATTATTCATCGGTAATTGACGACATTTAACCCCATTACACAGAATTAATCCGGATATTTGAATTCGCATTCAAACAGAATCAATCTAGATGTTTGAATTTAAATACAAACAAAATTAAGAGACACATTTGAATTCATATTCAAATAGAATTAAAAGAGAGATAATGGCATGATTTAGCAAAATAAAATATAGATTTAATGTGCCAGAAATAGAGCTACGTGATTTTTACACAAAAATATGTGAATACACGCATGCATGTGTATAAGCTGAAGTCCTTCTCATGACATTCCATGCTATCTGTCAAATATTCTATATGATGACAAGAGCTCTATTTCTTATATTGCTCTCCTCTGACTTATCCAAACAAACAACATGAGACTAACCATACCATACTTCAAATTTTAGGAATGAATATATCTTTATCTCGTGGTCCTAATTCTAACACAACAAACAATTTGTATCCGCTGATGTGCCGCTCGATCCCGATCAGAAGAAGAAATTCTTCAAGTTTAAGATACCTTGCAGCACTAGCAAGTACCAGCCAACCAGGAATGGCAAACACATCGGCAAAGCAATGGCTACACGTACCAATCCCATCCATGGCCTGACGCGGTATCAGCTAAGCTAGCTGCCTAGCTGGTGCGCGGCGGCAGGCACCGCGCGGCACATGGCTACGGCCCCATATTCAAGTGGCGAGACGGCGCAACGTCCAAGCGGTCGGCGTCAGATATCTCCACGACGGCGACGGGGATCGACTAGTCCACATGCCTAATGCTTAAAAAATGCAGGTCCTAATCTTGCTGTCGCGTTGCTGCGCGCTAAGCTCGCCCGCACGCAGCAGGTTAGTAGGGTCTGTTCTTTTTTTCTTTTAACTGTAATTTTTAATTAAATTTTTGAATTTTAGACTGTTTATGATAAAGATTATAAAGAAAGATACTCGTTTACAATTTTGGTTAGTACAAATATTAGTCTTTTAATATATACTATAATTAACTTATATACTTGTTTTTTAAAAAATAATTCATTTAAAAATTAAGTACCAACTAGAAAGCTAAAAATCACTTTTAAAAACCACAAAAAACATACCTAGGCTGTTTAGCCGCTTAGCTACCGGGAGCGGCTGCATGCACCGCACGATTAGTTGGCGATTAGGAAGCCCCTGCAACATTCTTGAAGGTAGCTGGATCATGTTACCCGGACGGCTCAGCTCATGGTGATCTTCTGTAGCTGACTATGCCAGTCATGTTGAGGGCATACAAAATGGTGGGTTCTTTCAGCCACGACTTATAGTTTATATTTATAATTTATAGTTTTCGATTTTAACACAAATATTTATGTGAACGAATCAAATATCGATAAGACTTTTCAAAAAGCTATTCCGATAAGTCACTACGAAATGGTGGTAGAAAAAACGTACCGTTTATTTGTTTAGAGAAACCATAAGCCAAAAAGAACTCGACCAAAGATTGATTGACATGAAATACATCCAAGATGTGAGAGACAATGTTAGTAGTCAATTGGAAAGCACGAGAACATATCAGTGGTAAACTATTACACATATAAAAACTATGGTGATCTTAGGTCTAAGGGCCCTATATACACTAGGTATGAGACCAACTGATGATACTTAAAATGTAAATATTTTCATAATGTCTTATGGTAGGTCAATCTAACATCATGTTCTCTAACATATATCCACATTATTAATTTGATATCTCTATATTTATGATCCGTGAAACATGATAATCAATTAATACATGTGCGAGTTATAAATCATAATTGTTCCACATAATGTTATAAGATTAGGGATAGTTTAGAATAACATCAAAACATGAATAAAGAGTTTCACAAATAAGTCATATACTTGTTGACTAGTATGAAATATATTTATTCAAAATATCATAAATATAGAGAGTTTTGGTTTGGTCCATGTAGAGGTGTGGGAGGTGCTGATACCTTTAGCAAATCTAATCATCCATCAATTAGGGGCACTATCATCATATAACTCCTTTCTGCTGTATGGACTGAGTCAGCCATGAGCGCACGACTCCATGCCATCCATAGCGGTTGTAGCCAAAAAGCACATCGATCGAACTCGTCGGCCATCCCATCCGGATGACAACGGCGGCCGAAATCTCGACGAACAGCAGTGGAAATCTCAGTGATTTGGCTCCATCCGGCGCAAGTGCTACTCATCACTTGTAGTCTACCACGGGCTAGTCATCAGTCGTCCCATCCGAATGACAACGGCGGTGGAAATCTTGGCGAACGGCGGTAGAAATCTCGGTGATTTGGCCCCGTCCGGCACAAGTGCTGCTCGTCACTCATAGTCGACCATGGGCTATAATCTCAGCGAGTCGGCCTCAGCATACACAGGGGAGGAGCCTCCGACGGTGGCCTCCGATGTGAGGCGGCGGATCCGAGGGGAACCTCTGCAACACTTGTGGCGGAGCCGCGGCATCGGAGCTCGGCTAGGAGGAGTGGAGGAACTAGACTCGTAGTGGGCGTGCAGGACAACGAACTGCTTTTGCGTTGTAACTCGTAAGACAGCGAGTTCTTAGGGCAATATTACTTTTTTGCCCACTTCGTAGCACCACCCCTTCGCATCGCTCAGTGACAATGGAGGTGTCAAGGATATGACAATCGTTGGATGTGTTATATTTAACGGTTGAGAACAACCGAATGTACTGAATCAAACTCAAATATAGTAATGATATAATTATCTCCGTAATTGCATCTATAACATATCACTGACATTTAGAGTTGCACCTTCATGAAAAATCCGAAAGGAATAAATGCAATTTTTTGTTTTCGCTGCCACTATCAGCCAATGACTATGCCCTTTCCAAAATGATGCATGTTGCGTAAATCGACTTCAGAGTTCGGATGACTACAAAGATTACACGAATCACCAACCCAAAACATTCCGTTTCGCATCCAGGTCTTTCCAAGGTAACGAAATGCAAATAAAAAACATAAGATCGTTTTAGCAGTGGAGCCCAGAAAGCCAAGCCTGGTCATGCGGTATCCAAAAGCAACTTGAGATCACGGGTGTGTAGCGTAACACTCACACGGTAGCTTGCATGCATTATCCATTCCACGATAGGATGCGCGGTACCGTCTTTGGTGTTCACTGTTCAGTGTAACAAAAAAAAAATAGAAAAGCCGGTACACCACAACGGATGAGGTGTGGGTGCGTAGTGGAACAGATCGGCAGGCAGTGTTGTGTGCGTAGTCACCGCAGAAGATCAGCACCCGCAACGTGCCCAAATCCTGGTAGGATCTTTTTACCTTTTAAATTGTTGTAGCAAAGAAAGTTGGGCTCAACAGCCATAATGCAGGAGGAGAAGCCACTTCGGCTGCAAGCAAGACTCAAGAAGAATATAAACTTCACCATAGTGGACACAAACTTCACCATAGGGACCAGAGAATGGTACAAAGCCGTGAGATAATCCGACCTGAAGCTTTTCAGAATTCAGCCTCCATCTTTTGGGACTTTTCTGGGGTGTGGGGATCGTTGTGTTTTGGTTCATTGATCCAAACGGGACCAACAGGGTTGGTTTTGGTGCTATGCAGAAATGCCAAGGACAGTCCATGTTTGCTCTTCTCACCGGCCCCGTAGGCGACATGCAGAGTTAAATTTGCCGGTAAATTTCTTTCCGCGCGCGAACACAAAAAACCGAGTGCTTTCCAGGGACACGGGCCCATGGGCCCCATTCTACCGGGTCTGAAATATCGATTTTTGTTACTAACTCGACGCGAAGCTCCACCCAAGAAAGCCCAACCTTGTTTAAATGTCGGCCATCTATATTGCTCTCGGCGGTAGGCTCTGGCTCTCGTAAGTCCTGACCGTGGAGCGGCACAGTTTTCCTGAGCTGTCGCGTATCATAGTAGAGGTAGACCAGAGAACAGTATATTGCTGTAACGGTGTAGTAACAGGTTTTATCAAGCTTCAGAAAGTTTCGTTAAAACGTTTGAAAAGACTTTAGGTTTAAGTGAATTTCACATGTTTCTAAAAAAAATTAAGAAAGTTTGAAGACCAAGTTTCAACAAATTTTAGATGTTTGAAATTACGTTTAAATATGTTTCAGATTTTCAAAGTTACGTTTTAATAAGTTTCAGCTAAAGGGTTTTAAGAAATTTCAACATGTTTCATCAAGTTTTAACACTAAAGTTTCAGTAAATTTTAATATGTTTCATCAAGTTTCAACCCAAAAGTTTCAACAAGTTTCAACCTAAAAGTTTTAAAAAGTTTTAGCAGGTTTTAACGGGTTTCATCAAGTTTCAACCTAAAAGTTTTAAGATTTTCAGTAAGTTTTAACAAATTTTATCAAGTTTCAACTCAAAACTTTCAAAAAGTTTCAACAAACTTCAATAGACTCAACACAATTTCTAAAGATTTGGACAAGTTTCAGAATAGTTTCTTGCAAGTTTCATCAGAAATCACACCAATTTCAAGAAAAAACTCATCAACACAAGGAATTTCTAGGGACGGTGAAGAACAAGACTAAAATCGGCCTCGCCAAGGTCACCAACAACATCACTCACAAAGCTCAATGTGCTTATCGTCAAGGTCACCAACTAAGACGAAGAGCCAATTGAGAAGTGCAACATCCACGAGATCTTCTACTTTACCTCTGAATCTCGCGCCACGTCGCCGCCAACGTAGCAGTCTCAAAAGAAATTCATATGCAAGTTTCATGATGAAACATCAAGTTTGAAAAAAAATATAGTGAGTTTCACTCGAAAAATTCAAGTTTTGAGCGGATTTCGCAAAGTCTAAAACTCCAATTTTCAAGAGAGTTTGAAAAAAATCTTCTAGTTTCAAAGAATCAGTTTGGTTACTACAGTTTACTGGAGGCAATTAAGGTGAGTAGGAGATGGGTCTTGAGCACACCACCCATCACCATGCTCACTCGTGGCTACTCGCCGTCCATCTCGCTGTCAATGCTATGCGATCTTGCCGTCGCTCATCGCCCACAGTTGCCCATCACTCTAGGCAAGCCCGTGGCCATCTACCACCATGCTTAGTCGAGCATGTAGTCGTTGTGCTCGCCCGTTAGTAGCTACCGTGTGAACTCTCACCATACCATGCACCACCGAGATTGCCCACGGTAGCCGCTCACATTCATGGCACTCTCCACAGCGTCGCTCATCGCATGCACCTTAAATGCCAGCAATTGCAGGCAAGGAGGAGAGAGACACGGAGAGAGAGGAGAGGAACAAGAGAAACATAGGTGCATGCTAGCAATTGAAGGATAGGGCGAGGAACGAGAGAAACATGTGGTGGAGTATGGTTGTGACGCTCCAACCTTATCCCCTCATATGTACAAAAATGGATGGTTCAGTGTACTTTTGGAGGCTTGATCGGGTGGATGTGCCCTATCCTGTCAATTTTGAGTTTTATAGTATATCGTTGTATGGTATGTCCCATCACAATATCCAGTAGGCTATAAGCAATAGTATCTTTGTGCTACTCTGCAAAGAAACCCAAAGTCTGCTCAATCCGTGCACGTCCCCTATACACTGTTCAATCCCCTCCATGGTCTCATCGCAATCAGTTGCCTAGCTGTAGATACTAGCAATTGTCTATGCCATTCCATGTAGGGATGTAAACAAGTCGAGCTCAAGTGACTCCTAGGCTCGAGCTTGATATGACCATGAGTAGAGTTTTAGCGAGTTTGAGTTAGGATTCAAATTTAAATTTGGGCTTAAGCTCGGCTTGAACTAAGTTTGAGTAAACTTGGTAACAGTTAACATGCAGCCATTTTCATCAATTTTCAACAACTACCAACAGCTACTGGTAAAAGAACAATCTAAAATCAAAAAATTTAGTTCTTCGCATCAACAAAAGAAGAGGATAATCTAGGGAAGTAACTCATACTTAAGATGTTGATCAGGTTGAAAGAGGGTGGATGGTGGGCTTGCCTGCTTAGGCCTAGAGGTTGGGGAGGAAGAGAGAGGTTGCCAACTCATTGAGGGCTCTTTGGCGATGACCTATCAGCGGTGGAGATCCCTAGTGGCGGTAGCGGTGGCGAGAGGTTAGGGAGTGGAGACGGGAGGGACATCGCGTCGTTGCATCAGGGCGAGGGCTGAGGTCAGTGTAGCTTCCATGGTGGTGGGCATCATGGGAGGAGAGGCAGCGATGGAGGAGTTGGGGAAGGAAGAGATTGAGACAAGAAGCAGGATGGCTTGATGGGTGACGATCTTGGGTCTATGTGAGGTTGGGACTTGGGTGATAGGATAAGGTTAGAGTAATAGGAGCAGAGGATAGAGGTGGGGTGCCGCATGGGTCACTGATTCAGTGGTTGGGTGACTGGGTGGTGGCCTCAACCCGGAGGGCTTGCGCTTTATGCTTGCTGCTCAAAATGGGTGACAGAACCTATCACAGGATGGGCTGAAAAATTATCGAGCCTAACAAGCTATTCGAGATTGGCTTGTCGGAAGCTAACGAGCTTTGAATTAGTTAGGCTCGAGCTCAACTCAACTCAAATTCAGCCTAGATCGAGCAACTCATAAGCTCAGAGCTTTTTCACGGCCCTGATTCTATGACACATGACATAATATCTTAGGACTCGCTCCAAATGACTAAAGCTTATGGCTTCTGGTTGTTGCTGTTGGCTCTTTGTTGAAATTGCACTATAGTGACTATTAGCTTTTTCTAAGTACTTCAATTAAAAGAAAATAAAGAAAAATATGAAAACATCGTTATATCTATGGACAATGGAAAGAAAAAGAAAAAACAAAAGCAAAAACACAAAACACCATAATTAAAAGCTGACATGTTCCAAGTAGATTTTAGCTTAAAAAACCAAAAGGAAAAAACCTAAAAACTAAATCTGTTTGAAGTGAGACCTTAACCTCATGAACGAGAACAATCGCACAAGGTGGCGTGGGGGAATGGGGAGGTTGAGTCCCGAGGACACATGTGTTCTCATCTTGGCTCGTGGAAGGAACTTGATTAAACACATGCAGCGAGTGAATAAACGTGGCAAATGGCCTATTCTTTTGGGCTCAGACTTATGGCTTATGATTGAACCGGTGAAATTTTTGGATTTTGTCTGTTCATACGAGAGAATACGGAGAAAGATAGTCACATGTGATTTTTGCTGATATAAATGAAGTCAGTACAATGTATATTATAATAAAATATTAAACTCTATATTAAAAAATATTCTATTTAAAAATTAATTACTATAGAAAAATCAGAAACCAAAACTGAAAGCCGCAAAAGCGAGCAGCCGATCAGGCCCAAAATGTGGTGGCAAAAACAACTAAAAAAGCGTAGCCAAAGGCCGAAAAGGCGTAAAACGTATGGCCGGAGCAGAGAGACGCGTGCGACGCGTATTGTTCTCTAATGATAACCCTATGCTCCTCGGCCGTACCATTATTTCAGTGAGCTGCAGCCTTCAGGAGTGCACGAAGCGTGACCTGTTTCCGATCTTAGAAGGCATCGACTGATCGACGAGGGGTAAGTGCGTAATTAATGGTGAATCTCCAACCATGGTCAGGTGGGTTTCACTTGATTTACCAGACAAGTGGATATGCAGTGTACTCCAGGTTGCATCGACAAGAATCAAGATAGAGCTCACGAATCAAGATACCAGGAGCGACCACATATCTCAAGCTCCTGTGTATCTTCGTACCGCCAGCACCAAGCAAACCCGTGTCTCGTGCGCCTTTTTAACAAACCGAAAGAATTGGAAAAAGATGGCGAGCTCCTCCCAAGATCAGGACCAACCCAACCTAGGTGTCAAGCGGGCGCAGAGGCCGTGTTAGAATAGCAAATTTCTCGAGCAATCATGCATGCCGACGGTGCCGGTCACCTCCGCCCGCTTATTTTATGTATCTTGGCGTCAGCCTCAGCCATCCACAGCCGCCGGTGGTAGAGTAGTGCTCCATATCAAAAACACTTCCGGCTCTTTCCTCCAGGCTGAAGGCTATCGCATTGCGACCGGCACTAGGATTACGACTTAGTGCTACAGCACAGTCAATTTGCCGGAACCAAGCGATTCCAGCTGCTTAAACAATGCGGCGAGTTTTGTCGCGCGCCCGCGACCGTTTCCGCGTTGCTCGGCAGCCGCCATGGAAAAGCCGCAGCACGCAACGCCGGCAAACCCTTGCACTTCCCATGCACTCCGTGCTCGTGCTGTGTTAGAACTGGCAGAAAGCAAATGGAATGCCACTGATCTGAAGAACAGCTTGGGCATGAACTGTGCGGGCTGGAAATGGAACGCATTCCGAATGAGCTTGCAATCAGTCTCTCTCACCTGGGGTTCATGATAACGTAATCTGATGCACCCATGTGTCAGTTATACACAAGCTCCCTGACTGAGAGCCCATCTTTCTAGACGGATCTTTTTGGGTAGGACGCAGAAAAGAGTACGCTGTTGAGAACACCTTTCTCTTTTCTAGATGATTGCGGAATGACTTAGCGCCGGAGGAATCAGGAACCGGAGCCAGTAGTGTCTGCAGCAATGTACGGTGATGGGCAGATGCGATGCACGCGCAGCTTTAGATTTTAGCCTTTATGCCAGAGCCCGCTTTTGAGGTGTCTCCCGAACCGGAGATGCCCATATGCCATCCCACTAAAACCAGATACCAGCAGTGGATGATCTGACCATGCACTACGCAGAGTTGCAGACCTAGAAGAGATTGGAGACGAACAGTAACAAACGCCAAAAGTTCTCAGAAATTAACAGGAGTGCTCCTTCGATTACGTTAATTAGATTATGAACAGAGCCTATCATTAGGTCAAAAACTGGACCCAAATTATTGGCACCTTGGGCCCGATTACGCGCGATCTCTTCGTTGCTATAATATCTTGAGCACAGAAATCTTTGTCAGGTACCCGGCCATGTATGCGTGTGTGCCGTGATGCTTCACGGCAACTCCAATGTGTCCCAACTCTGCAGCGCACGCAGCTGACCGTGCTGAACCTCGAACGAAAGCCCGGCGGGCGAAACAAAGCTTCATGTCAACGTTCGCTTGTTCGTTTGTGCGACCTGGGGACCCACCCGTTTATCATGCTGGCTAATCGTCTCACTGGCCTGTAAAATCGTAATTGTTCGTCACTATCGGCTAAGAGATTACGACCGGCTCCAAGGGGATGACGCGACGTATAACCGCCGCAAGAGTAATTTACTTGCTGCGTTTTGACTTGTGCTGTAACGCGACAGTGATTAATCACAGGATCTTACACCGATATATGTCTCATGGAGCTGACATGATCCTTCACACATGAAACCGGAAGATGAACCGAAGCGAGAGACGCGAAGCGCAGTGCACAAACGTGTGCTCAATACCGTCACTGTTGAAGTATAAGTGAATTGCTCATCTTTCCTCATCAGCTTAAACTTTTAGGTGAATTGATTGGTGCATGCAACTCAATATAGTACAGAGCCAAGAGGTCCTGAGTTGGTACATGCAACTCAATAGTCACCCCAATAGTACAAATCAGCGTGCAAGCAGTATCAATCAGGAACGGCAAGCAATATGCAGTAGCTAAACAGCTCAGACGTTAGTGGTGGGTGACCAGACCACCAAACGCATGTAGCATCGCTTCACTTGCCGAATTAGTGATGGCAAAACACAGTAGGGTTAGGTACAGAACGGCAAATGAATGAACCGCTAAAAATCCGCGCGCGGATGGGTGGTTCGTCACCGGTCCAGATCATGAGCCACGAGCAGAGGACAAGTTAGGCCACTACAAAAAAAAAAGGATCCTGCTTCCAGAACGCAAGGCATCTCAGCGATGCGCTCCACCAAAAAGATATGGCGGTATATGGCAGTATACGCATGGCTATGGATGCATCTGATCCCTTTTCGATCCACTTGGGAGGAATGGTGCGAGACTGACTAATGGATGCTAAAGGTGACACATTAGGTGCGGTAATGGCGTCGTTAGTGGTAACTTTTCCTTGCCCTTTTCGCTTTTCTGAGGAGAAACTTGGGCTTACTGTTTCCCACCGTTCGTGTGGGCAAGCTGAAACATGTGTAGAATCTCCTAGAGATAGCAAGTGATAATTCCAAAGTGAAAAAAGGAAATACTAATGGAGGGAGTATAGTACGTTTCTTCTACGACTAAAAAAGTACCAGTACATAGTACTATATAGAGCTGGATTTGGATCACACCCAGTCGCAAGCTTCAACCCGAACCGGAATCATAACAAATCATGCACATTGCTGTTGATGATAAGATCCCAATGGAATGCAACAGTTGATATGTAAATTTTCGTGCGAGAACGGCAGCGCAGTACAAGGCAATTCAAACTACGCTAGGACTCCACTGTTACATAGGGTTTGCGATTTGATCGATCGTACATATGTTTGCCGGGTTGGGACACAACCCGGGTCCGCGACAAGTTGATAAGAACGAGCCCGAGAGCTCTCTATCAAATACTCGCCGAGTCTTCCCTCCTATTGGTTTGCTTACCGCAGCGCTGCGATACTTTTCCCAGGTCTACAAAGACTTCACACTCATACCCCGGTGAACTGCTTTCTTCCCAGCCTTCTCCTCTTCCTCCACTTTTCCATCCACATTCTTGTCGATTCGCCCGCACCGATATGGCAATAGATCATGCGTCCCCTCTCTCACTGAAGAGCAGAGGCGCCATGGTAATTTGTTGATTTGATTGCTGATGTTTTCTCTGGCTCTGTTTCTTGGTTCTTGGTTGGTCCTAATGGCGGTGTCGGATTGAATGTGCGGTGCGTGCGTGCAGGGAGGAGGGGAGTGCGACGACGAGTTGGAGAACCAGCGGTGGCCGCCGTGGCTGAAGCCGCTGCTGGCGACGAGCTTCTTCGTGCAATGCAGGATCCACGCCGACGCGCATAAGAGCGAGTGCAACATGTACTGCCTCGACTGCATGAACGGCGCGCTCTGCTCCCTCTGCCTCGCCCACCACCGCGACCACCACGCCATCCAGGTCAGTGTACGCAAACCTTTCCCAACATTCCAATATCATTTCCTGCTCGATCGATTCCTATCGGTTTTCTTGGTGGCTCACGCATTATACGCACGGGCGCGGGAGCAGATACGGCGGTCGTCGTACCACGACGTGATCCGGGTGTCGGAGATACAGAAGGTGCTGGACATCACGAGCGTGCAGACGTACATCATCAACAGCGCGCGCGTGGTGTTCCTCAACGAGCGGCCGCAGCCGAGGCCCGGCAAGGGCGTCACCAACACCTGCGAGGTCTGCGAGCGCAGCCTCCTCGACTCCTTCCGCTTCTGCTCCCTCGGATGCAAAGTACGTACTGGTCCATACGCACCAACCCATCAACTCCATTCTCACCCAAGCTCTGCTCTGGTGCATTGCAAGTTTGTAACCAACAAGGCATCTTTTGCTCCACAGATAGCCGGCACGTCCGGCGGCTACTGCCCCAGGAAGAAGAAGCACGGCGGGGGCGGCGGCAAGAATAAGAGGGCGGCGCACAAGGACGCGCGGTCGGACTCGGAGGACTCGTGCACGAGCACCAGCGGCGGCAGCAGCGACAAGAGCAGCGTCGTGCAGAGCTTCACTCCGTCGACCCCGCCGCCGACCTCCGCGAGCTACCGCACCGGCAACAAGCGCCGCAAGGGCATTCCGCACCGGTCGCCCTTCGGCAGCCTCATTGTGGAGTTCTAGGACAAGGCACACAGCGCAGTGTCTGCCCTGATCAACACTCTGTAGTGTACTGTATACATGACATAGCCAAGAAGGTAATAACCGCGCTCCCTGAATGGCGAGCCCTGTGCTTCCGGTGGCGGAGGCCGGCCGGCTTAATGCCTGAGAGGGGCAAGATACTATATAGCTTGTTACTTTTCAGTTTCAGGTTGTAGTTACAGTTTCAGTTACAACTAGTTAGTACCGGTAAAGTCCTAGTACTAGCTACTCACAACTCCGTAACGACGACTAAGTTTTGCGACCTTGTAATATAGCCGCCATATGGAACATGTACATAGATGTATCACAAATGTTGGGTAGGAGACAGTGAGGTGTTGATATGTGCATGGCCCGTGTAATAAAAATAAGGAATGCTGCTCCTAATTATTGCCGGAATGGCACGGTTTGTTGGTGTTCTCACTGCCGCAGCTGCGCAGGGCGCGATTGACTTGGCTGCGCGGCGCATCATTCAGTCGTTCATTCACTGCACACTGTCCGTCCTTGGGATCTGACATTCTGCACGGAACTCCAATGCGCGGATGCCGCCGCGAAGCTGCTCGTCGTGGCCGCCGATACGGTAATCCGGCGGCATTTCAGCCGTCGAAGCGGTTGGGTGACATGCCGGTGTGCGTGGAGTCACGCGGACGCCAGGGGAGGGGAGGCCGGCGAAAGGGGCCGCGCGCGCGGTCGGCATCTTCAGGACAGTCATGGGGCTGGGGCATGTTGACGACTCGGCGTCGTCCACTCTGCGTGGACGCTGACGCCGAGCCGTGCCGTGCGACGCCGCCTAACTTGGTTGGCACGCCATTTGTCCCCGAAAGCGGCCGCCCCTGACGTCGATATCTGCCTGCCGTCGTCGACCGCCCTTGCTTTCCCGCTCCCGTTCCCGTCGGTCCAGAAGACGCCGTCCCTCCGATCAACGTCGAGCATTTATCGGCGCAGCAAACCGAGTTCCCATGGCACTGGGCAGTGGGCCTCTTCTGCTCTCCACTAGCAGCAACCAACAGGCCGATTTTTTTCGCCGAGATGGACGTAGAACTTCTTCAGCGACAGCTTCTGCCGCTGGCAAGTGGGGCACGCACAACGGATCGCTTGCTTCCAATCCCAAATCGATGAGATGTGATCCTTGAAGCCAGGCCGGAAGAGGCAAAATGCGTGCGCATATGTAGGTACCAGCTGCTTCGACAGTGCTCTGTTTGGGAGATGCTGGTGCAGATCAGGTGCATCCAAGCTACAGGCCGCGCACTGCACCTTGCGCAGAGTCCGATCAAGCACTACAGCGTGATCGGATGGCTTCGAGACGTACCCCAACGTGGGAATCGACCCCCACGTAGGTTCGCCGTCCTGTGTCCCAACTCGTGGGCCACTTGCGTGGTTCGTTTCGCATGGGACGGTCAGTGCTAGCCTTCGTGGAATGGCCGGCTTTACCTTGCGTCGGGGCTAGGTTCCTGTGACTTTGTGACCTGTGAGTGAGGCGTGACTATGCATTGCATTGCGCCATTGCCCATCCTGGATTTGGATTACTCTCAGTGTGGCGTGGACGGATCATTTTCTTTGGGTAATGAAAGCGACGTGGATCCGTTGTACTTGCACATTCCATTGCAAGATGGTGGGTGGGGTTTATGGGTTGCCATGTCAAGTTTTTGGAGTAAATTTGTTCTTCTTTCGTCCTCCAAGTGGGTGGGGTGAACTGTTGAGATCGTAGCTGCCAGTACATCATATCTCTACTATTTAAAAGAAGAAGTTAATAGTGTTTATTCATCTGCCCCTTTCAACTCCCCTTGTATTTCCAAAAAAAAAACAAATTTCATCACCCTACAAATTCTCTACAAAGAAAAAAAAATAGAGCTTTACCGGGTGTGCAGCACAGCCGAGGGCGCGAAGGCACGATGCGGCGAGAACGGAGGCAGAGCCAATGGCATGAGCAGGACAAACCAATTCCGACAACGTTGACTCGACATTCTGGAATAATATGAATTTTTTTATCATAGCAAAGCACGATAATTGATGCTAGTAGATTATATATGAATAACACAGTTCATGCTCCGAGCGGTTACCGTATGTGCCTTGTTGGTGACGTATCCTGTTTGCTTGATGAATAACTAAAGTGTAGTTTAGTTGGGCAAAAAAGCTCAAAAAGAGCTAAAAAAGACTAGAAAAGAATGAAATTTAGGAATAGTAAAAAATAAATCAGAAACTAGAAGTTCAAACCAAAATGAATGAAACCTAATCACTTCATTTTGATAAGATACGTTGCGAAGACGGAAGCATTTAAGATACAAGAAAAGTTCGTGGGCAATAGAAGCAATCTCCATGATGGGGGGTTTGAAGAGGACAATAAGTAATTTAGACAAGCAAATGAATAAACATTTAACTCGCAGCTTTAACAGAGAACATTTGCTTGTTTTGCTTTTCACTGCCTTTTCAGGCCCGTCAAGTTTCTTCTCCCAGTGGCTGGAAGAAACTGGGGAGAAAAGCATCCAACTCTTCGTCGTCTAATGGACAAAACTGCGAAAGCCCTTACGCGGTGAGTCCAACTCGAGATTTTTCTTTTGGCTCCTGTGATCATTCATTCCGGAGAAGACCAGCAAAACTAGGCCCCAGGGTTGCAACCAGCAAGTGGCAGGAAGCTCCTTTCTTCAGAGACCGGCAAGGACAAAGATTACGGCCAGGTCCCACTGAACTAGGGCATTAGGCACGAAAACAAACGACGGCGATCGCAAGTTCGTAGCAAGTGTTGCCAGAGCCAACACACTTCCATCACGCACACAATTCCGTTGCACCTATAGCGCACGCTGACTTGGGAATCTCTGCATTTTCTTTCTTCTGTCGTGAGGAGGACTCCAGACCTTGACCTTCCACTCGCCGACGGTGCCCTGCTCACCATTGAGACTGAAATCCTCTTCGATGCTATCCATGCATGCATGTGCCAACATACTACTGTTTTTTTTGGAGGAACATACTAACACTACTGCTGCCAGTGGAGAGCCTACGGGTTACGAGCAAAGAGACGCTAAAAAAAATGAGTCTGTTCCCTGTGGCTGTGACTTATGTGTTTTAGTTAAAAAATTTAATTTTGGTTATTCATAACAGAGATTACGGAGAGAGATACTCGCATACGATTTTGACTGGTATAGATGATGAACTTTCAATATGTACTATAATTAATTTATAAATTTATTTTTTAAAAAATATTTTATTTAAAAATTAGATATTGTAACAAAAAATTGAAAGGCGTATAGAACAGGTCCAAAATCTAGAGAGTGGACGGGAGAGATCCCTTGCAGCTCCGGCCTCCTAACGTGTGGACTGAGTTACTTTGTCGACGGCCCGGCCCACACTTGCGCAGACCACGGCACGGCATCCACCTGCGACGAGACTGCTGGTATATTTTTTTTACTATGGTTTATAATATTTAGTTCTGATTTCTCTACTATTATATAAAAAGTTGATAGTCGTTAGTGCGTTCTCCTCTTCGCTCTCTACAGTCATCCGATTTGATTTGGACCATTCGTCTCTCCTCTCTATCTTTCTCAGATACAACCGTCCACCCTTCCACTTTTCCCATTTCCTCGCGCATTCCGGACACCCTTCTTTCTTTATCGCTTGCTCTCAATATTTAATGTATGAAGTTGATCAGATAATAAATTTTATCTCATTATATTTATGATTTCGTTGCTCTATAAATAGCGATAAACGATAAAAGCCGCCAAAGGAAAAAAACACGACGATGTTTCATTTAGTAAGCCGCAAATGCTTTCTTCGGCCCAGCTTCAAACACTTGACGGGCCGGACCAGCCTTTTACGCCGAGCAGCCGATCTCGAGTACGAACCGGACGTGTGGCCTCGATTCCTTCGTGGGCCGGTGGCTGCGTGCGTCTTTTGGGCTGAACCGGCCGCGCGTCGGCGGAGGCAGTTGCAACCTCGTCGCTCGCGAGCGCGTACGGCGGCGCGCAGCGAAGAGCAGGCGGCGTCGCATGCCCCCCTGAGGCCGAATACATCCCGAGACCGTGCTGGAGGAGGAGGAGCGCGCCGCCGAGGCTTGCGGGGGCAAACCTTCTCCGCACGTTCCCAACGCCGGCACCACTTGGCCTGGTGGGGTGGTGTCACCAAGCGCCAAGGTGAGAGGCCAAAACACTATCCCGGTTTAGAAAATTCTGCACGCATGATTTAGTTTGTTTGGTGATGCATTTGAGGAGGTAGAAGACATGTACTAATGATCCTTGTACAAACGTACAGCAGCTTGCCAGATCGAGGAGGAAGCACCCTAATTAAGACCGGTTTGGAATACAGGAATTCAATAAGAATTTCACAGGAATCAGATTTTTTTTTGCGTTCCAAACAGGGCCTAAGATTTTTGACTGATGTTCTGGGACTGAGGTGGATGCTTCGGCCAAGGCAGCTAGCCTGATTGTTCAGAACATGACAGTTTACGAAACATGCCTTCCAAACATGTGGTGCAAGCATCTAGATGTTCACAACTGACAAAAATTAATATCTACTTCAGTCTGTCTGTCCATCTGAGTATACACACCTAGAGACTTTTAGAGAAATTTATTTGACATTATTATTCAAAAAAGAAAAAGTTATAACATTATCACAATATCACCTAGCAAACATGAATCCAAAAACTAAGAAAGATGAGGAAAGCTAGGCAATGGGAGCCGAATATGCTCAGATTTACCAGAAGCATAACTTTCATGTGGCCTGATTATGCTCGATAGCTGAAGGACCTGATTTTTAGCTTTTATTCCTGTGAACTTGAAGCTTATGGTAGTCGGGGTGACAAGTTGCTCAGCTTTGCTAGAAGCGTATTGTTGACGTGTCTTGATAACGTTAGATAGCTGAAGGATAGGTTCCTTTGCTGTCAGCTTATCAAACAAATTTATGCTTTTGGTTGTCGCCACCGCAACTTTCTCTTAGTAATTACTTGTGGCAATTATGCTGCCATTTAATACTAAGTAGAGTATGGTGCGCACTAAGAACACTGTTCCTGGCAAATGATACTGCCAGCCTAAAATTCATAACTCGGTGCCTTCACCAGTAAGCCCAAGAAAGGCTGACAGCTCCCCTTATTTAGGAAAGCCCAGATCAAGTGTTTGTTTCTGCAGCTTTACCTTTGGATCGAATCCAATCGTAGTGCCTATTTTTTTGCACTAGTTACCACCAACTGACTGTAGTGATTGTACCTTTACTTCTACCATACTGCCATGTCGCTTTCTAGTTTCTGCTACAATTGTCCATGCTCTTCTGAGAGACAAACCATCTGTATTCCCCAGTGGCCACCCTTTGCATTATCCATCCCATTTTGCTTTCAAACAGTTAGAACTTAGAATAGCCCAACAGTTGCTGAATCGGTGTAGCATGTGCCATATACCTCCACATTTTCTCTTTTCATAGTGCCTCTCTTTATTTTGTTTGTGTAAAGTGAGGTCCAGCAAGTGGATCCGTCCTTTTACACCTCATCAAAGCTAAGGAAAGTCTGAACTTAGTTGCCCTTGTCCATGCGTTTCCAGCAAAGCAATGATTTAACTATACAACTCGTCATTGATCCGATCACTATTTTTCATCCTTACCATACCACGATACTACTGATTTACCCTATATAAACCATCGAGAGCTCTCCATGTCTTCATTTACAAAACGAACTTTTCTAACTAGTGCCCGACAGGATTCTTCACCTTCATTTTCCCCTTATTCGTTTTGAGGTGTGAAGTCTAAACTAGACCTCCATGGTTCTTCACCTTTATTTTCCCCTTATCCGTTTTGAGGTGTGAAGTCTAAACTAGACCTCCATGGTCCAGTTGTATTAATCTCATCTGGAGTATAGAATGGATGTGTACCACAGCTTCTGTTTTTGTTCTGTTAGAAGTCATTAATTCTCCCCCAACCAACTTTGACATGCTATTGAAGCGCGAAATCATTTGTTGCATGGATGTATTCGCGATTTAAGCTGGGACTATTGAGGGTACTTAATAATCACTGGACAGGGTAAGGACAGATACACCTGAACTGAAGTATTCGTTTGACATATTGGGCCCAGATAGATTTATTTGTACAGTGCTCCTAATTCATAGATAGTACAATGTTGTTGGATAACTGTTAATAAAAAGTGTATGGAAGAAGTGTACACTACATGTATAGTATCCCTATCCATAAATAGAACCATTTGTTGAAGTATTCACTGTAACCAATCTAACCATAATGCTGTTCTATGGTGCAGGTCTTAACCGAGGGTGAGGAGGCAAAGCAGGACCATTTGTAACTTGTACAAAGCCTAAAGAGGCTGCTCTGTCAGACTATAATGAGCTAGAGTGGACGAGATCGACGCAAATCTGAAATCAGTATTGCCAAGATGAAGTCCATGAGGTCAGTTTACATTCGTGCTGTTTTCTCTTGAGTAAATCCATATGTCAGCAAGGATATTTTACTGTGTTGTTAACCACGAAATTAACAAAATCACAAAGTAATCCCTACCAGTGGAACTAATGCTTTAGGAAAAAGAAGACAAGATGATCGTGTGTTGTGCCTCATGTTCTTGTGGTCCACCAATTCTATCTGATATCTTTCTTCTCCAACAAATCTTCCATTGACTTGTTTCCTTACACGTATCCTCATGAAAAGACATGGAAAAACAAGAAAAGAGGATAGGAAAGTTGTCATGTGATTAAAGTCGAGCAAACTTGTTTATTAGAACATTAAAGGGAATAACACTCATCTGTCTTGGATCTACTACTTTCGTTCTGTCCGAGCCCTTAATTCAGTTTAAGCTAGCCTATTCTGTTGTTTTGTCTCGGATGTTTCACACTTGCCTTAGGACATAGTGGCACCTTTGTTCATTTTGACCGTTACAAACTATATCGGAGAGAAAGGAATCAAAGGACAAAATGGTATGGAGGGAATCAATTGAGCACACTACAGATTAACTTTAAATATGCAAAGATGTCCATGTGTTGGTTCCACATTATACCTTTGATACTCCCCAGTTGTGCATTGGCAATGGCTCCATATAGCATAATAGCATAAACTCACTCACGTGTATTAATTTCCTGCCTATGCCTTTCGCGCATAGCTTGCTTTATCTTCTTCAGTTCATCTGTTATAATGTTCTTTAATTCATATTCTCTAACAACTACTCATCTTCGGTCTTTTACCCCTTTACCCGCTTTATCTGATCTTATTCATCATGGATATTAATGCAAACCATGAGATAATGCTCCAGCCTTGTGTTTGTAAAAAAGAAATGCTCCATGTTGATACTTTGTTGCGTTGCAGAGGTTATTCAGCATGTGAAAACCTTGAGCCTTATTTGGTAGTCTTCTGTTGTTTGCCAACGAAAGAAACCTCAATTAGGTGATCTTCATCTTTCAACTGAATGGAACTGCACAGCTTCCTTGGTCCGCATGCCCCCCAAAATTTTTCGTCTTCAACTTCGCATCCTGTTGCTGTCATACATTGCCGACCCCACTGTATGATAACGATGTGTTCATGCCCCCAAAATAAAATAAGCATGCCTATTAAATCAGATCGGCCTTCGCTATCTGGTCCATTAGATCAAATTATCTTTTCGTCCCAAGCCAATTTGGTATACTCATCAATATTTGTCCTGTGTAAAATCTCAAAGTTTTTCATGGTTTTCCTGTACTGAAGATGATTTGGCGCCTACCAACAGTGGCTTCATTTAGGCTTTGCCTTATTAGTACTAGGATGTAACGTACGGCTATACGGTGTAGCGTATGCCTGCATTTTGAAATGACTCCAGGCCCTTCTCTGAATTATGCAAGGTTAATATGGGTCCTGAGACGTAGGATTAGGTGGCCAGGCTCTCTTGTAGTTGTACCAATGCAAAGAGATTAATGACTTGTGTTGACTTGACAGAAGCAAAGGATGAAGTGTCGGGAGGGGGAGAAGTAAATGGGAAGAAAGCAGCCGGAGTGGTAGACCGGCCGCCGTTGTCTTAACTTACTTGAAGCGAGAGAAAAAAAAATCAGATTGACGTGAGAGTGGCTTCAAGATTCTCGGACGGTATGCTGGCATACGCAGACCCGGTCAAATGGCCGTCCTGCATGGCCCGGCACGTCCTATAGACACGGTCCACTTAGACACGATCTAGCTCCATTTATTCTCACGAATTATATCCCATATATAAATTCTAAATAGTAAACATAATCCCTATTCTCCAATCCCAACCGGCTAGCTGCTATCTGCCCACCCCGGTGCCCCCCACGGCCTCTACACGGTGATACCGGCGTGCCACCCCTTCACCACCTCCGGCGCTGGCGCGCTGCCCACCTACTCCACCACCACCACCTTCTACTCCCTCGCTCCTTCATCGCCAGATCTGCCGCCCACCTCCTCCACCGTCGCCCATCCAGCACCTCTTCTACCGTCGCTCCTCAACTGTCGTATCTGTAGCCAACCTCCTTGACTCCGGCACCGGTAATGGATCCTCCACGTGATGCCACTTCCTCGTGCCGCCCCTCCCCCTCTACCTCGCCTGGTCCTCTGGGGCTGCCTCTCACCTTGCTTCGCCTCGATGGGTCGTGCTGGGCTGGGTCATGCCTAACACAGCACGGTATTGTGCCTATTGGCCCAGCCCACCTGTTGAGGTGCTGGCCTAAGCATGACACGGTTGGTCGGTCGGGCTGGCACGACCTGTTTAGGTGTGAGTCGTACTGTGTTTGGACTAGACTAACAGTACCATGCTTCAAACCGACGTGATTAGCCCGATCATTTGACCACTTCTAGGCATATATCGCTGTCGATAGGAGGACTCTGACATACTATGGTCTTTCGCAGCTTTGCTTTCATAAAAGTTACTACTGTTACTGGTAGTGGTAGATCCAGAAATAAAGCAAGTGTAAGGCTAACTTATGACATATTAGAAACTTTACTAGGTTGCAATTAAACTACATCATAGCAAAAATATATAAGCACTGACACAATAACTAATATTATAGCGAAAGTGTGAAACAGTCTAATGATATTTTTTAAAAAAGTATTCTAGCTATAATAAATACATTATTAAGGACATCTTTTGCATAATATCTCCATCTAACAACAATCCGGAGCTGATGTCCCCGAGTCTTAACATCGTTTGCATAGTATCTACTCCATTGTGTAGTTCCTATTAACAAAGAAAACTTTATGTAATTTCTTTCTCTGATGCACTATTTCACTACCAAATGACAATACTAGATCTCTCCATAGATAATATATTTGTTTTTATTCATAAACAACTGGTGCCGTGGTAGAAATATATTATCTATGGAGAGATCTAGTATTGTCATTTGGTAGTGAAATAGTGCATCAGAAAAAGAAATTACATCAAGTCTTCTTTGTTAATAGGAATTACACAATGGAGTAGATATTGTGCAAACGATGTTAAGACACAGGGGCAGTAGCTCTGAATTGCTGTTAGATAGAGAGATATTATGCAAAAGATGTCCTTAATTAGGTATTTATTCTAGCTAGAATACTTTTTTAAATGTCATGAGACCGTTTCGCACTTTCGCTATAATATCAGCTGTTGCGATAGTACCTATGTACTTTTGCTATGATGTTTAATTGCAACCTAGTGAGATTTCTAGTCTGTCATAAGTCAGCCCCCTCCGCTTCATTTCTGGTCCGCCATTGCTTTGATCCAAATGGCCCTAAATTTAGTTTTGGTTATGTGATAGATATCATCAATTTGACCACAGAAGGAGACGAAACCTACTGTTCCTTGCTTACTTGACCTGCACAAGCACTAAAATAACAATAACGGCGGTTGTATTTTGGTATAAGGAAGCGTAAACGCACCTTTACTCCATGCCTTGCTTGTGCTTCTAGCCTTTGCCCTGTAATGTGACCCAAAATGCAAGCGTCCATGCACGTTTGCAGGCAGCGTGGGAGACCGCCTGCCGAGCCCCGGTAGCTTGGCAGCTTACGTGCAGAGCCAGGGCAGCTCGGCAGACTCTACCGGCCTGCCGGTTGTCACACGTCTGTCTGTCCTGTGTTTTTCTATCGAGCTACGGTAACATGATAGAAAACATATGTCATCTATCAGAACAAAGTTAGATTTGTATAAATAAGATATCTAGTGGCTAATTTTTTTTAAAAAAATTGTTACAGTGGCGTATGTGCAACGGCATCTCCTTTCTCTGGTTATCTAAAGGAGACAAACGAGGTAAAGTAGAAGACAAGAACAGCAGCAGCAGAACAAAGCGAAAAGAAGAGGAGAGCAGCACTGTGGCACCAAACACACAAGGCAATGAAGGCCTCCCAGGTCCCAGCTCCCAACCACCGCCGCCTCCTTTCCCTCACTCAGGCGCTCGCTCTCCCAAAATGCTTTCCAAACAAGCAGGCTCCCGTTTGGCCTGGTTTCTCCCGGTAGCTGCGGTTCCTCGGACAAAGGGTCTGTTCTTCTCCTCCGAAGCCGACGGTTTTGCACTTTCCACATGATCTAACTTTTAAACAGTATTTTTCAAGACGAGTCTACAGGTTAAACGATCTACACGTTAAAACCCAACTTCAGACTTGCCAAAATCACAAGTGAGTATCTATCTCCGTAATCTGTCTGTAAGCGGTCAAAATTTAAAATTTCACCAAAAGCCATAAGCCATAAGAAAGAGAAGCCCAAAGGCTGAAAGGACGAGGACTTTTATAATTTATGGTTTTTAAAATAAATAAATAAGATAATTTTTATCGTATTTCAAATCAGTTTATTAAGTTAGAATTTTTGAAACAGTTTATTGATATTCGATTTATTTCTTACAAACACTTACACTTTAAAAACTATCAACTGTAGCTAAAAACTAAAAGGTGTTGATAAACATTACCCATATATTTTTTCTTAACAATTATATAGATTTATGACTATTGGATTAGAGATCCAAAGATCATGAATTCTCTTCCCTCTAAATTTTTTCCCCTTCTTAAAAAAAGACCGTTGGACCTTTAGTCTAACGATCCATTTTAAATCTAGATAATTATTAAGAAGAAAATATGATGTTTTGACACACCAAAACTAGAAGGCAGAGCTGCAGTTGCAGTTGGTGGCTGCATCTACTGATCTCTCTCCCCTCTCACATTTCCCAACACCAGGAAAGCAGTACAGTATCAAGGTGCAAGCACAGGCAGAGTACCACCTCTTTTGCTTCTCTCATCTCTCACCACAATTAGTTGGACCAGAAACTCCTAAAGATCCTCTTCTGGTACTAGAATTGGCAGTCTGAGGGTTGTCTGAGATCGTTAAGATTTGCTCTTTTTTCCTTCTTGGGGGTTCTTCTGTATCCTTTTCTTCTTCTACTGTTGTGCTGTGCTTATCTTTCATGGCGGCAATGGCTTCTTCTACTCCTACAACTCTGGGGTCGCAGCCCACGTGGGTGCCCTATGATCCAACCAGGGACTGCTCCCAGGGCCTGTGCAGCATGTACTGCCCACAGTGGTGCTACTTCATATTCCCGCCCCCGCCGCCGGCCTTCGACATCGCCGGCCCCAGCACCGACGATTCCTCCAGCCCCGCCTTCTCGCCCCTCGTCATCGCCATCATCGGGGTGCTGGCAAGCGCCTTCCTCCTCCTCAGCTACTACACCATCATCTCCAAGTACTGCGGCTCCTTCAGCTCCCTGCGAAACAGGGTTCTTGGTTCCGGCGTGGGAGGCGACGGAGACGGCGGCGGCGGCGGAGGCCATGGCGATTCCCGGAGCCAGGAGCCGTGGAACGTCTCACCGTCGGACGGGCTGGACGAGACGCTGATCAACAAGATCACCGTGTGCAAGTACAAGCGCGGCGACGGGTTCGTCGACAGCACGGACTGCTCGGTCTGCCTCGGCGAGTTCCGGGACGGCGAGAGCCTCCGGCTGCTGCCCAAGTGCAGCCACGCCTTCCACGTGCCGTGCATCGACATGTGGCTCATGTCGCACTCCAACTGCCCGCTCTGCCGCTGCAACATCGCGTTCGTCACCGTGGGGATGGTCTCGCCGGAGCCAGAGGGTCGCGCTCCACGGGAGGACCGGAGAGACAACCACGACCTGGTTCTGGCGATAGACGACTGCTCGGAGCATGTGCGCGAAGAGCCTCAGAACGTGGTGAGCAGCAACGGTGGCGGCCACCAGCAGCCGAAGGATTGTCCAGGGAGACCTGAGGAGGCCAATGGCATAGTTGAGATCAGAGAAGACGGCGCCGCGCCACCGGTAAGGGCGTCGTCGTCATTGTCAGACACGCACCGTGAGGGCCGCATGTCCATTGCCGACGTGCTGCAGGCCAGCCTAGAAGATGAGCTGATGGTGGCCAGGGAGAGTGGCCTCCTGGCAGGCTCCTCGGGGTCCTCAAGACGGTGTCACGGGGAGCACAGCAAGGACGGTGGTGGCCGCAGCGGCCGTGCATTGCCGGATGCAGCAAACCCTCAGCCGATGAAGAGATTGGCGCCGGTTGGGAGGTCATGCTACAGCAGCAAGAGTGGCAGAGGAAAAGATTCAGTTCTTCCGATGTGAGGCAGTAATTTTCGGATGTTCTTTTGACTACAACACATGACATGATGATAGTTGTGTGCGTGCTTCCGGTGGAGATCAAGGTGCCAGCTGCGTCGGAGTCTGGAGATTTCATCGTTACGATCTCTTCATGTGATGCCACATGCTGCAGAAATTCTCTTCCTCTGCAATGCCTGGTGACTGGTGAGATCTCCTGCACCTGCTCGGTGTTTCTACAGGATAATTATATAGGGCTTGATTTCTTCCATCTTGCCAGTCCTCTCTATACGATTGGACTCTGCTCCAGAGCATCTCTCTCTGGATTAGTGAGTTAAGAATTAGGCAAAAGGGTTTTTCTCCCAATGAGAAGCGTGGCCGTTTCAGTTTTCCCCCTTCCTTCTGTGTGCATTTGCCATTATATTTCTAGGTGTCACTCAATTAGAACAATCATTTGGGTATGCGTGTGGAAGTGGAAACCGCGGCCACTCCAGCGTGATTTCTCATCTCAAGCTGAATTCGAACCTGATTCGGTTCCGCTGCGCAGGTGTTTGGTCTTGTTAGGTGACCCGTGCCTCTCTGCTAATAATGCCTGCCGAATAGACATTGGGCAACACGTACCCTTCATTCAAGCTTCTGTTGCGTACAACAATGTGAGTGGGCATCCAGTGGTTAGGTGTCGGTCTTCGAATAACATGCGTTTTTCATATGTCAAATTGCAGCTGGGGGTTAAGTTAATGGAGTAGCTAACTAGGTAGATTCATCAACCGTTTGTCTATGAAACTCGTGCTCAACCCAGTAATCTCAGATACCACAAACATCTGAAGCTTTCCTAGTCTCCTAGGCTGCAAATGGCCTCCAGATGTTGCTGGAAGCAAGACATCTGTTTTCTCTGGTGGTCGTTCTGTCAGCGCTGGCTGCTTCGGATCATTCTTGGTTGACATCAAGCCCTTTGTTTAGTGTATTGTTGCTTTACAAATTTTCAAGTTTGGGTTAGAACGGGTGCTTACTCATCCATACATTTGGGCATCAAGCGCCTTGTTGAGAGTGTACTGATGTGGAATTTACGCGACGTTTTGGTCTCTACTTTCCTAGAAAGCCTGCGAATCCTTGTTGTCGAATGGTGGTTGGTGCGTGCAAGTTTATCAAACTAATCATAAGCTGCTTAGTGCGACCTTTGCTTCCATCATGCATTTTATCTGTCTAGTTATTGCAAGTTTGTAACCTGATAGAATGATAAAGAAGGCCAGTCAGCATTGCCCAAAATGTTGTAAGTACTCTAGATGAACACTGGATTCTGCGTAGGGAAGTGATTCAATATACTAGAGAGCACTGCACTATCAGAGGCTTGGAACAATGCACGGCATGGCCCCCCATCGTTGAGTGACTTGGAAGTAAAAAGACGATTGGCCGGACGGTCCAAAATGTTATGTCGTTGTGGCAGGCTTGCACATTACATCTGGGGAAGAGACAGAAAAGAGAAGTCTTGTGTTGGTGCTAGATCTGTTCAGAGATGTCCATGTAAAGTGTATAGTTCCCTGGAGGTTCAAGTATAAAATGGATCTGGAGCTGCTGCTTCTGTGGCTGGCAGCTGGACGATATAATTTTACCGTCACCCGTGGCCAACCCCTTCATAGGCAGACATGAATTCTGCAGCAACAGCAAAGTAAGTTCTTTTACAGCTCCAAAGATTTCGTGTTAACACGATCTTCGTCAAGGATTCTGGCGATCTGGTCCATGTAATAAAACCATCCTACTGGAATTTTTAAAGTATGCTGTACAGATCACATACCTCACAAAATAATAGAAGCTGAAGAAGGTACTTGACCTCCTGTTGCCGGGTTGCACGACGTTGCCAGGCAGAGCAGCTGAACGTAGGGGGGCAGGTGGGCCGGGTTTGTCCGCCAAGCTACTACCTCATCCGCAAAAACAGCCCACTTATGGGCCCACAAAAATCCACCAACCATTAGCGGCTGGAGGCAGGCCGGCCCGCATAGCCGCTGGAGTGATCCGCGTCGCGTCGCCCATTTCGCCGGGTCGTCGACTCCGAAACCCTCGCGTCCTCGACTCCTCGTCCTCATCGCCAAACCCTAGCCACCCGCGGGCACGGCTTCCTCCTCCTCGCTGGCGCGCCCTCCGATCATCCGCCTCGCCGCGCACCCCCGCTCCAGCGGCGCCAAAGCTCAGGCCGTCCAACCCCTCCACGCGCTCAAGGTTAGGCCGATCGACCTCTCGTGATACCCGCGCTCCCTTGCGCTTCTCTTCTTGGCCCATGAACGTGGTTGTGTCCTCCTCCCGTTGGTGATGATATAGAGCGCAATAGAGTACGAACCGAATCATCGGGCTTCGGATTTTGCGTCAGCAGATTGATTCCTCGTGGGAATCTCACTTTCACGAGCTGAGCGCCTGAATTGTTAGCCTGCCCTGCTCCATTTGGAGGGTACTAGGACTAGAAGAAGGAGCATTGCTGCTTCTTTGCTAGCAGAAACAGTCTGTCTTTCACCCCTAAGATGTTGTTTGCCAAAATTTGCTTACCTGTTTTTGCGAGAGATTTGGGACCCAGTAGGATAACCCAGGTTGCCCTGGTTTGGGATGGTCTCAATTTAAAAGTCCCTGATCCTGGTAGCACTTACTAGTTGGAGGGACTTGGAACTGATCCATTGTAGTTCTAGCTATCAATTGATCTATGAACTTATATTTGTTTGGCTGTAGATTTGTTTGGGTACAATGAATTGGAGACTTCCGCTTTTCTGGTATGTTGACGGTACCAAGCAATTTAGTCGTTAAATCTACTTGTTTGTTTCTGTCACTTCATTTGTCCAGTCTTGGAATGTCAGTGCTGTCTGCTTGAGACATCACTAACATGTTCCTAGAAACGAATAGGAACTATAAAAGGCCAGTTAATTCCACATTGTATGCAGGGACCAGTCTACCACTTTGCCTCTTCTCATTGTGGATATACCGAATATCAATACTTTTTTCTTCATATACTGAATCTCTATAACCGTTAATCTCGTGCTCATGTGGATCATGCTATGTGGCAGAAGAGTAATCTCTACGGAGGCTCAAGAGGGAGGGTTAGGAGCTGACCAAGATTAATGTTCGTAAATGTGTTGCTGTTTCCCCCTCCATTCTTGGGGACCTTGCTGCTTCAGAACAAATTACAACAGCACAGAATGTGTTGCTGTTCTTCCTGGGGACCTTTTGTTAATTATGCTTTCAAAATTGCAGGGGCTAACATAAATCCTGACCTTCTCTTGGCTGTTTTTCCTCCTGTCCTTCTGTTTGAAAGCTCCTTTTCGATGAAAGTACACCAAATAAAGGTATCTTTGCAATTTTGCCGTTCTATGATGAAAGCTGAGTGGCCTCATTAAAGGCTAAGTTGCAATGAGGAACTATGTTTGCCCTCACCCACATTTTATTTCTTGTTTAACCATTTCAAGAGTTCTTTTATCCCCTACAAGGTCACTCTTAATCCTGGATGGATGTTTTATTCTTGTCCATAGCAGTACTTAGTTCTTTCTGGCCTAGTGGCCTGGCCTTTACAGTTTGTTCCGATGTTAATCCTCAGTCATGCTGAGGATTAGAAGCATGAAAAGCTGGGACTACAGAGCCTACATAAATGAGAATTTACTTATGTGTTGTAAGCAAAGCTTCGCATATAAAGCACCCATCCTAGAGCTTACGACTCCTTTTGAAGCCTCAGTGCACAGTTGGAGCAAATGATTTCTCTTGCTCCTTTATGTAGTTCCACCCTTGCCTTAAAAAATTCTTTTGTTTTACTCGTTCCGAATCTGCGGCGTTACTGCAATTAGTCTGACCTAGGCCATTCTGATTTTGCGCTCAGATCCACTCTTGATATCAGTCGCTATTCATCAACCTTCTTCCTGGGGACCTTATTCTGTAATTTGTTTGTTTTTTGTGTTTCAGGAAGTACTGCTTCGTTTTTCTGGGTTTGGAGCAGAGGAGGATGAATGGATTAATGTTCGTAAATGTGTTCGACAACGTTCTCTTCCATGTGAAACCACAGAATGTGCTGCTGTTCTTCTCTTCCATGTGAAGCTACAGAATGTATTGCTGTTCTTCCTGGGGACCTTAACAACAGGACAGTGTGCTGATGTAATTTGTTCTGAAGCACATCCAAGTGCCGATGATTTTTTGTTGAATGTTGAAGTATTAGTGTCAACTAATTATCCGTTAAAATGCTTTTCTGAGTATAAATGCTAGTAGTCTGCATTTGGTCTCTGCATGCGGCTGTGTTGCGGGCAGCCGCCGAACCCAACTAATTGCATGCGGCCGCCGAACCCAACTAATTGCATGCGTCTTTGCACGGCGGGCAACGGTAGCCGCAAATGCCTGGGTGGCCAGCGCGGCTGTCCGCAGCCCGCCCCACTTACACCACTAGCTGAACGAATTGAAGCCCTCCACTTGCTGTTTCAGCTCGTCGAGATTCAAGAGGCTTGCCGGTATTTGCCGGTGGGCTCGTGTAGTCCACCACGTTTGGCCCCGTCTGAAACATAGGATTCCTGAAGGGATTTCGAACCGCCTCTTGCAAAGTTATGTCAAGTTTGAGCTCAGAGCTGTTGCTACGCTCCAGTGCCTACTAGAACAGACGGGTGAGCTGCACGTACGTACTGTGTAACAAAACAACGTTTATTCAGAAGTTGGAGCCAATCATCACACGAAAGTGACGCATAACATTGCAGCTAAACTGACGGGGTCACACCATATTGATCCACTGGACTTGCCGACTTAGCAAAATGTTGCGCAGCGAAAAACGGCAGCGCGATATAGACCTTCTTTTTTGGGTTTTCAGTAGGTTTTTGGTCTCAGTTTTTTTTCAACAATTATTATTTATTAGACTGATTAATAAATAATAATAAAAAGGCATAAACTGTAGCCCAACCTCCCCATACATAGTGCTACAACAACACCAGAACACCAGCGCGCGGTACATGATTGGCGTTATGGCACTAACTAGCTCAGTGCATATATGTGGCTTCTCTCTTCGCTGTCACCACCACCGTCGTCGCTGCCTATTGCCCGACGGTGAGTAGCTGCTGTGAGGTGACCTCCACGTCGATGATGCAGAGCACATGATGCACCGCTGCGGCGATGTCGTCCACCGTCGTTAAGTTGCAGCCTTCCTCCACCTGTAGCACACACGCGAAGGATTAGGCACTGCTCATTTCAACTTCTGACTTTTAATTTATTATTCTTTTATTTTCATCTTTTTCTGATATTTTGGTTTTTAGAGTTTTTTTTTTTTTCTAGTATTCGTTTGCATTGTTCGTGATGGGCTAACACGTTTTTTATTTTCAAATTATTTTAAATTTAATTATATCAAATAAATTATCATCAGTTATAGTAAAAAATAAGCTAGCTATAATAAAAAAAGTTATAAACCATGGTTAAACTGTGCGCCACCTAACTTGAGCTAATACGCATAAACAAAGAACTCAACAAGACACAAGGCACAGAGGCACATGTGCAATGGCCGGTCAGGGAGGGAAGAATCTGCCACCAGTAACCCATCTCCGTAGATACCATAGGGGAACTGTCGCACAGTGCCACGGCTAAATTAGCACAAGGGGGCGGCGACAAGTACACTGTCTAGCTAGCTAGCCTTTTCTGCTCATTTCTCCATGCCAATCTCAGCCTACAGCCCGACTCAGTTCAGGATAAAAGAATCTCCCTGGCGGTGTTCTGTGCTATTCAGACTGAGTGACAGATACAGGAGCAATATTTTTTCATCGTCACACTACCACAGCCTGGGATAGTGTTTACTAGGACAAGACCACTGGAACCACTCGCTCCATGGAGACGTGACAGCATTGACAAGTCCTTAGCTGCAGCTCACCACAGCAGGGCCCCAATGGAGCAAAGGAAAGACTCAGGTGCCCAGGGTTCAAGTCCATCGGATTCTGAACAAAGTTAAAAAATTTGATGCGCCTCGAACAACGAGTATGCACACACACATGCAGCACATACACACTCACATCCTATGTAAGTACTTCTATCCACTTGTTTCGGTTTTAGTTTCTAGTTTCGAGTTTATTTTTTATTATTTATAAATTTCATCTTTTTTCTAAATTTTTAATTTTTTGAGCTTTTTTGCCGGTTCTTTTTTTCTCGTATTCGTTTGCGTTGTCTGTAATAAGCTAGCATATTTTTTATATTTTTTTAAAAATTTAATTACGCTAAATAAATCATATTCAGTTACAGTAAAATTTCAGCCGCTACAGTGCAATTTCAGTCATAAATTATACTTTTTAGCCCAACCGAGCAGGGCAAGTCTTGTAAAACGTTGGCATACATTTTGAGCACTAAAAACGCATGTATAAGACTTGCTGGTTTCAAACCGAGAGGCGGGTGGCCTGCTCTACGGCAGCCTACCATCCGAGCAAGGGCTTGGTTCTCTCAGCAATAATGCACTTGATCGAACCGGACTGCGCTGATGTGATTACCCATGGATGTTTGTCTATCCATCCAAGGGCAGCGCAGGCAGGGGAATATCTAGCACGTTTTCTTTTCAGATACCAAATCAAACACACAGCGTTGCTAGTAGTAATTGATTAATTAGTTAATTCTCTTTCCTACAGGTGCAGTGTGACCTCATTGTTCCTAAATCATGTGTAGAGACACACACTCGATCCGAGATCCAAACGTGCGAGCTAACTGTGGCACAAATGCATTGGTGCGTGTTTCAGTGGGATATGTGTACGAAATGCAGTAAGGCTGAAAAAAGTGTCACTTGGCGTTTAGAAAACTGAAATGAGTGCAGCCGCACACGCACGTACCTTGATGCTGAGGGAGTAGAGCACCAGGGAGCCCAGCGCGGTGACGTTGAGGTGCAGCATGGTAAGCCGGAGCGCCTGCAGCCCGGCGATCATCTTGAGCAGCTGCCCCGGCCGCCGCGGCGACAGGATGCGGACGTTGGCGTGCGTCTCGACCAGGTTCACCTCGATGTCGGCCACCCCGGACCGGTTCTCGGCCGGGACTGTTGCCACCGCCGCCGACGCTGCGGTGGAGTCGCGCGGGGAGTGGCACCAGACGTACTGCGGGTACGTGAAGAACTGCGCGAACGGCGGCGAGTCGGACGCGTCGTCGGTGACGCAGCTGCTGCAGTTGCTCGTGGACTCCATGCAGGTGGTAGTGTTGGTGCTGCTAGTATGCATCGGCATCGCGTCACATTTTGCCTTGTGTGGATGCATCAGCGCTCGCTTCTGCGCTTCCAGGGACTGCAGCTGCTGCTCGAGCTCCTTCACAAACTCTATTGCCCCTCCAACAATCGATGCTTGGTCACCCTACAACATTTTAAAAGATCAAGAAGGCATTAATTTTGTCAGGAAAGTACAGGGGACTCATCGAACAATCAATTTTCTACTAGTAGTCTGCAAGAACTAGAGGAAATTAATAATGATATGGGAGACACATTAATGGTGTGCTGGTGTCTGGCCAAGAATGGATGCTTCTGCTGAAGAAAGAGATCGAGCAGTAAAGAAAAGGCATAGGGAATGTATATATAGGCATATTTGACCTACAAAAAAGAAAGCACCATTAGTCCTCAATAGTAATGGCGTCTCTCTTTCGGCCAAACAAACATTCTCTCACCATCCTCGCCAGTTGCTCCGGCATCGCTTTCTTTTTCCTTGACGAACGGGAGTTCGCAGATACAGAACAAAAGGAGAAAGGAACGCTTGACTCGAAGTAATGTCGGTTTGCCAAGAGTGAAAGCGATAAGACGTGCGGGCGTGCGTACGTACCCTCTGGACGTAGGACTCCGGCATGAGCGACCGGAGTACGGCGAGGTACTCGTTCATCTGGCGCCGGCGGTTGCGCTCCACGGCGATGTGCGTCATCCGCTGGCTCTCGGTCTCCTCCCTCGACTTGCAGCTCCTCGCCCGCCGCCGCCGCTTCCTCCTGGGCGGCGCCGACGTCGCCTGTTTCTCCACGACGGCCCCCGCAGCCAACCCCGGCGCCTCGGCGGCCTGCACGTGCGCGGGGCCGACGACAATGCCAGCGTCGCAGAAAGCCGCGGCATTGTCGAAGAGGAAGCCCGCGGCCGAGGCAGCGTTGAAGTTGTCGTAGATGAGCGCGGCGTCGCTGGAAGCGCTGTACAGCGCGTCTACTAGTGTCATGGTCGTCGCTGGGCTCTCTCGCTCCCGGCGCGTGCGCGGCCGCTTCTCGATGTCGCTATGCTCAACACTACCCCCTCTACTTATCACTTCATTGCTGCTGCTGCCGACTTAGCTGTATGTATCTGAAATTCTGAGCTCCTCGCACTGGTGGCATGCGTATGTTTCTTTCTCTCGAGTGGTGGCCTGGGTATATGGGGAAAGGATAAGGTTTGGGTGCGCGCGCACGCATGCATCCGGCGCTCGCGTAGGAACAATACTTGGATCGGTTATTGCTGTTAGGAAAGCTGGCCCTAGTTTGAATACTTGGTTCATTGTGGACACCTTATCACTAGACTATAAATAGGGATTATTATTGCTATTTTGTATATGGAATCAGAAAAAAACAATAAAGAAAGTCTAGGACTTATCTCTATCTCTCTGTGTTTTCAATCTATTATTTTTGTCTTCTGTAATTGATCTGATTTTGCATAAGTAGAGGAATCGATCAGATTGATCGCCAGCGACGATTCCTCAACAGGTTATCAGCACGAATCGCTCCGGTGAATCAAAGGTAATCATCGAAACACTAGTAGATTGAATTGTCTGTATCTAGATCGCTCTAAATTCGCAAGTTTCGCTTTCTAGATTATTTTTCTACGGTGCAAATCTGCTCTAATCTACCACGAGCAGACTTAAAGTCGTTGGCTCAAAGTTGATCGGTAGATTACATCACAGAGTATATGTTGATTACACTGTAGATTGGAAAAAAGAGAAAAAAACTACACATAGCCAGCTCCAAATGGCCAAGATGTGATCTAAACCACATAGACCAATGCCGTGATTTTGCAAACGGCCAAGCCATCCGGTATTGGATAATGCCTAATGGTCTTCACGAAGATGCCATTCCTAACGTCTCTTTGCCAAGATCGTACGCCTGTGTCGAGGCTATCACCACTTCAAATGACCGAGTCCTATGGCACATCGTATTCCACCATAGTCCGTGATGCCTAACACCTTGCCGCCAAGATTGTACGATTGCTCTGAGAAACATCACCACTTGAAATGCACAAATCCAATTGGCACATCAGATGCACATATTACCTCTTCATGATGCTTGTCGTTCTCCCGTGCTTCTTGGCTTAGATAATGCTCCGCTCGGACTTACATGACATGATATAGCCACCATGCATTGGTCTTGCTGCTGGGCAAACTAATCATCAAGCACCTGCATATAAAAGATAAAGCACTCAATCCAAGCACAGATGACATACACTTGACTCTCAATCAGAAAACATATGCATGGACACACCATGACTCACACATGCATAGAAACCCCATGTTAACACTTGTGCGGGCATCTAACGTGACTAACACCACCAAAACAACTCAAACTAACTTCACTCAGCAATACCTCAATAAGGCCGGTCTAACCGTGGCTACCAAGCCCGTCAAACAGCTAGCTCCACATTGGTCAGACCGTCATGCCAAGGCCAGTAAGACCGCTACTCCACGGCCATACCATGAATACAACACTGGTACTACCACACTAGGTCTCAGACCAAAAACCTCCAAAAGATCCCATCTGAAAAATAACTGCCGCCAACAAAATGACGATACTACCGCTCACCGGTTTGACCGCTAGGCAACTACCGATCAATCCGTCAGGTCGAGGCCGGTCAGTCCGCCTTGATAAAGCCAGTCAGACCACCATATTCAAATTGCAACAAGTCAAAATACAAACTCTCAAATTCAAACTCAAACAACAAAAGCAAGGTACAAACAATGTTGAGTACTCATCACTCACATGATGTTGCCATCACATGGTCTTACGGTACTGGATTAATGCAGGTGAGAGCTAGCTGTGCTTCGGCAGTGGCATAGGTCTCTCTCTCCCTTTCTCGGCTTGCTCCTAGTCGAATAGGCATCAAATGACAAAAAAAAATCGAGGCCTTTTTGTAGTATGCACACTATGTTTTGGTGCATTGCACCCACAATGTGCTGACCAAGTGAGTAGTCAGAACTCAGCATGCGTTGGATCCATTAATCGCTAAGGTATTAGCGGTTTGAGTCTTGTAGAAGCTTTGATAAGCATGCGTGAGTGTGTAAAACCTATATTAGTGGGGTTAACGGATTTCCCGGTGTCTTAATGTGTTGGACCCATTAGAGTTGTTACTGGTTATTAAAGGAGAGGAGAGGAGATGTTAGATTCAAGGATTCTAGGGTTTCGGTATTTGTTCTACCACCATGTCTCCTTCCATGTTTGTGAGAGAGAAAATAGTGGTGCTTTGGCTGCACTTGGTAATCATCAATGAGTATGTAAACCTCATTCTTTACTAGAAACAGATCAAAACATTGTCTGAATCATATTTTTATTTGTATTCTTATTTGATTTTGCTTGTTCTTGAACTAAACTTGTGATTTCTTATTCGTAGTAGTTCTAGCCCGACTCTTGTTTAAATTTTCTTGCTAGGACATGCGAGAATAGATCTGGAAGACCTTACACCTTAGATCCTCATGCGTAAAAAGTAATTTGAGTTTTAGGGTTTTTGGTGTTCTTATGACCTAGATTCTATTCTCTTCAATTTTGTGAACCGGGCCCAACACCCGTGTGATTCTTCATTTGTTTAGGTTTCTAATGCCTTGAACAAGTGTCATGCAAAATTCAAAAGTATTTGGATGTGAATTGTGCAAGTTCTTGATATTTAAGTTTTGCCCTAAGAGACTTTAAGGTCTAAGAACAGGAACTAGCCAAACCGGCCCTAGACCTATGATCAGACTGGCCCCATTGATCGATCGGCCGTGTGTCTACAGTTAGACCGGCCTTAGCGGTCAGACCAACCCATTCATGGCGATCTGACCGGACTTGGGCAGATGGTTGCTGATTTTGTTGATTAAGGTGTCTAACTTTGTTTTGTGAAGCTTCACTGATGTAATATAAACTTAGTGACTCTCATACTTATTTGAGTGAATATTTTAAATACTAGTAGAAAAAATTTCGAGAATCATTTATCTTTTTAATTACCAGTATCGGCACTGCGAAGAGGGCTGAAAAGTCAAATAAACGGGGAGGATCAGCTTAAGTGGTGACTACAAAAATTTTTTTTAGAAAAACAATGGGGCTAGGGGAATGCCTTATTCCCCTCGCTTAAGGTAGAAGTGAGGTTAAGCGATATAGGGGTGGATTCGCAATCTTGTACAGTTATGCGCCCATCATTGCGCACTAGGAGAGGCCCTCGGTAACAATAATTTTCAAGGAATAGCCGTACTTCAATATGTACGTACGATAGACCTCAACCCTGATATGATACAGGAAGAATCTCAAGGTGGTGCTTGGCTTAAAAATAAGAACGATATGCGCTATGATTTTGCAGCGACTGTCACAGTAAAAGCATGCTTGATCCATTGCTAACTGTCATGACTTGTCTTAGGCCATATTTTAAATATTTTCTCGCTTTCTAGAAGTTGGCTTTTAAACAAAATGATTTATTAAGATGGGTACTATAAACAGTTTGTATAAGTTATTGCAGGAGTTGTTTTGAACAAAATAGCTTCTAAACACGAGTGTCCCTTACTCTTTCAATTCTCTTTTAGTCAATCTAAACGACACGAAAAGTCAAAAGACATAACACTTTTGAACAGGACCTTAGGCAAAGTGTGACTAAAAAAATGCTAGCGAAAGTTGCCATAACTTTGGCTCCGACTAATAACTTTTGGCTGAAAATAAATAGTAGTAACTGAAACAAATAGTTTTCAAAATGAGGGGGGCGAACGGTGTAATGATACACTTGTGATCCCTGTCTTATTCTCGGAGCAAGACAAGAGTGGGAGAAGTAAACAAGCTGCTTCGAAAAAATCAGATATTTATATTGACTTCTAATTTCTCTAAGCAGAAACTAAAAACAAAAGCTAGTACGCTAATATGTGGACTATAAGGCTAAAATATATGGCACGTAATGATTGTGACAATAAAGCAAATAAGTTTTTAAAAAACTACGACGCGACTAAAAAGTTAAACGTGGCAGTAAGGCAAACAAGCAGGGGCGGACCGCCCTTTGGACGAGCCAGGCGACCGCCCGACTCCCTCGCCGGCCGGACGCCCGTGCCGCCCCCAATGGAAGCACACCCGGGGTGTAGAGTTGGTGGACAAGGCCGCCGTGGGACCTCCTCCGTCGCCACCCCGCGATGGAAGCACCCCCTGGGTGTAGAGTTGGTGGACAATGCCCAAGTCCAAGCAACACCCAATAAACACACGACCCAACAAAGCAACAAGGCAATGAGATATACTAGCGGACCTTGCAGGCCAACGATAAACAATCTACCAAGTCCAAGAGTAGAGCGGCGCTAACCTAGATCCGGCCTCCCGCGGCGGGCGGGGCAGCGATGCCAAAGCGGAGAGTCGGAGGACGGCGCGGCGCGCAAGCGGCTAGGGAGGCGGGAGGCGGGAGATATTCAAAGGATTTGATCGTGAAAAATCAAGAAACGATTTTAAGACATGAAAACTCGAAGAATGAAAATGCCTCGTTCTCCTAGACGTATTTAGTTATTTACTGGTATATTTTTTGCCTTCTTTTATATTGCATCTTTTATATTCTATTATCGAATTGTGACATTATTGATTTATCTGTCTTTCACAATTGACAGGTTGTTTCTTTTACAGCTAATCTACAATTATGGATTAAGCTTCATTAGTGAGATATTTTTCATTGTCCTTCCGTTATCTATATATGTTAACATGCGAATTGTAATTGTTGTTTCTATTTCGTATCACATATTTTTATTAGTATGATTGCAACATAGTTTGATCATAGATTGTTTTGCTTTTGGGTACTACTGTTTATTTTACGTTTTCAACTTCAGTCTACCTAGTTTTTTTTTTGGATCCATCACTGGACTTCGTCCTACCAAGATTTTTTTCTTGGATCCGTCACTGCAAACAAGCCTTTGATTTCTAAATACTTATGAGTGCAGCGGAACAAGGGTGGAAGGTAACACAAGACGCAGATACCAGGTCACATGGATTAACAGTGGAGGGATGACAAGGAGACGTGGAGGCCACATCAGTAACGTGAACTAGTACTTGTGTGTTTGCGAGCAGTGAGCTTAAGCGCTAAAGCAACCAATCAACCCTCACCCGTAATTCAGTGCTTAATTGTGCTCTTGTGACGACTTGTTTGTCTAACGTTAATTAATGCTACTTTTACCATAGTACTGATGGCTGTCCTTGTCCAAGTGATGGAGACACGATGAATACTAGGTGGCTGCAGGAACACAAGTACCCAACCGGACACAAATCATTGACATGTAGTAGTACGAATTGATTAATCCCGATCATATCACAACTCAGAGGAGGTAATACCTCGTTGGTTTTTCGTACATCCTAGTGGCCAGGAGACATGCGCACGTAACTCCTTTGTTTACTACTCGCGATGCATGTGAGAGATCATGTGGAGATGATCCCATCTTTATGATGAGTAATTGACTCTTGGTTGAAGGAAAATTGAGTTTGTTTTGGGCTTTTATTGCAAAGTCTTAATTCGGTCGAAATGAAGTCGTATGCGACTTGTCACAGCTCGCACGACCATGTAGGATGCCATACGACCACGTTTGGTCGTGGTCGAATTTCGTTCAGAGCGTCGACCACGTTGAAGTGTTCTCGGCAAAGCGGCGGTGGTCGGGCGTTACGACCACGTTGGCGCATATCGGGTGGCGTCGACCATGTTGCCGAGTATCGAAGTCGGCCGGACGGCGCACGACCCGTTGTGGCGTCCCGGCGGTGAGCGTGATCGGAAGTCTATCGGGTAGCGACGACCACGTTCTTGAGTATCGGGTTGCGGTCGGCGGCGCGAGTGATCGGAAGCTTATCGACCACGTTGCGAAGCCCTCGGAAGTTTTGACCGTGGTCGGCGATCGGCGCTAGGGTTTACGACCACGTTGTGGGGTCGGAGCCTCGACCACGTTGGCGGTCGGGCGGTCGACCACGTTGTGCCGGTCGGATATCGACCACGTTGGCGCTAGGGTCTTGACCACGTTAGCGGGTTTGAGCGTGGTCGGTGGTCGTGACTTGGGTCTCGACCACATTGTATCGCTAGCGGTACGACCACGTTGGCCGATCGAGCCACGACCACGTTAGCGCGAGAATTGAGCGTGGTCGAACCGTGTTCGACCACGTTATCGTTTGGATGACCGTGGTCGTGCGGGATCACTAAAATTGGTCTTGAGGTGCATTTCTTGTCCGATTACGGTGAGGTTTGGTCGGTTGGGTTCCTTGTGAAGTCATGGACCTTGTGGACTGGTTTGTTCACTATTTTGACAAGGTTTGGTAAAGTCTATTTTACGTGGAAAGACTTGAGCTCGGTTTGAGTGGCGAGTTGTGTTTTCTGTGATATAGGGTGGATTCGCAATCTTGTGCAGTTATGCACCCATCACTGCGTACTAGGAGAGGCCCTCGGTAACAACAATTTTCAAGGAATAGCCGTACTTCAATATGTACGTACGATAGACCTCAACCCTGATATGATACATGAAGAATCTCAAGGTGGTGCTTGGCTTAAAAATAAGAACGATCTGCGCTATGATTTTGCAGCGGCTGTCACAGTAAAAGCATGCTTGATCCATTGCTAACTTTGTCATGACTTGTCTTAGGCCATATTTCAAACATTTTCTCGCTTTCTAGAAGTTGACTTGTAAACAAAATGATTTCTTAAGATGGTTACTATAAACAGTTTGTATAAGTTATTGCAAGCGTTGTTTTGAACGAAATAGCTTCTAAACACGAGTGTCCCTTACTCTTTCAATTCTCTCGCAATCAGTCTAAACCACAGGAAAAGTTAAAAGACATAACACTTTTGAACAGGACCTTAGACAAAGTGTGACTAAAAAAGTGCTAGCGAAAGTTGCCATAACTTCGGCTCTAACTAATAACTTTTGGCTGAAAATAAATAATAGTAACTGAAACAAGTAGTTTTCAAAAGAAGGGGGGCGAACGGTGTAAAATTAAGTGAGAGATGTTGTGCGAGATGAGAGTGATATAAGTGGGGTGCGTGATACACTTATGATCCCTGTCTTATTCTCGGAGCAAGACAAGAGTGAGAGAAGTAAAAAAGCTGCTTCGAAAAATCAAATATTTATATTGACTTCTAATTTCTCTAAGCAGAAATTAAAAACAAAAGCTACTACGCTAATACGTGGACTATGAGGCTAAAAAATATGGCAGTAATGATTGTGACAATAAAGCAAATAAGTTTCAAAAAAACTACGACGCGACTAAAAGGTTAAACGTGGCAGTAAGGCAAACAAGCCTTTGATTTCTAAATACTTATGGGAGTGCAGCGGAACAAGGGTGGAAGGTAACACAAGACGCAGATAACAAGGTCACATGGATTAACAGTGGAGGGATGACAAGGAGACGTGGATGCCACATGAGTAACGTGAACTAGTACTTGTGTGTTTGCGAGCAGTGAGCTTAAGCGCTAAAGCAACCAATCAACCCTCACCCGTAATTCAGTGCTTAATTGTGCTCTTGTGACGACTTGTTTGTCTAACGTTAATTAAAGCTACTTTTACCATAGTACTGATGGCTGTCCTTGTCCAAGTGATGGAGACACGATGAATACTAGGTGGCTGCAGGAACACAAGTACCCAACCGGACACAAATCATTGACATGTAGTAGTACGAATTGATTAATCCCGATCGTATCACAACTCAGAGGAGGTAATACCTCGTTGGTTTTTCCGTACATCCTAGTGGCCAGGAGACATGCGCACGTAACTCCTTTGTTTACTACTCGCGATGCATGATACATGCAACTTGCAAAAAATTATCATTCTAGGTAGGATTATTTTTCGTCTCACCAAATTGAATCGTAGAATCATGATTCTACTAAAATTTTAAAAGTATATATATTTTATATAAAAACTGAATTATATTTCTAAATATATAAATCTACAGTAGATTTTTTGAATTTAGTGTTATATCGAATTAAGGTTGATTTTTGAAACTTATTTAATTATTTTTAACAAACTAATAATCTAAAAATACAATATGTCAAAAATAATACTTTTTTTATCTTAGAACATGCAAACAATAAAACAAAATAAATTAAACTAGTGCAATTTAAATTAGCAATATATAATAACAAAATTTTACATGCTAATATAGTTTATTGTCAGGATCATGATTCAATTGTGATTCTACCCGATTCTAACAAAATAAATTGCGATTTTGATCTATATTACGATTAGTATCATCTACCCGATAGAATCATATCATACTACGATACGTATTACGATAGGACAACCTTAACATACGAACGTTCGGTAAAAGGGTATAGCTATGAACTACAGGGCAAGGCCAGCGTTGAACCCCAAGGACAAGATCAGGCTAGTCCTATAATGGTTCTAAAAAAAGACTAGTACTATAATCTTCTGCGAGAATCTAACCAGCTTTTCAGTTATTTTATACAATGTAAGTAGCACTACTTATTGCAGTCAATTGTTCGAACGAAAGTGACTATCAAAATATTACTCTAGTTATTTTTTACAAAAATTAACCTTTCAATGTCCTTTTTTAAAATAATCTCCTCCGTAAATTTATCACGCGACAAGCACCTATCAAGCTACAGTAACCCTACTGAGCATGATAGGTCCATGAAAGTAGCGATTTTTAAAAACCGGATGTTTAAATACTAAATTAAAAAAGTGGTTAGAGTGACATTGATATGCTCAATTCCTTCAAAGCAAGCAAAGATTGGACGCTTTAGCTCCTAGTGGTTAATTTTGTAACTACAGTTCGTCATTTTCAGCATCAGATTTTTAAAGGAGAGGCCTGATCATATATTGTATGTGCATAAACTATATATTGCTAGGCGCAGAAGGATAAGCAATATGTAGGACAGATGCCCGTAATTAGAGATGGCAACGGGTACAAACTTGCTGGGTTTTGCTATCTTAAACCCGTGCTCATGAAAGTTGGACGTGCCCGCTAAAAAACACATGCCTGTGACGGGTGCAGATTTTTGCCCAGACCCATGCCCACTTGGGTAACGGGTACCCACGGGTCGCCCATGCCCGACAATAGCTATGCAGATTGCAGACAGTGCAGTGCTTAGCAAGTCAACAATAAGTTCAATTTATATGCTACTATGCATGAAACAAGCAACGACAAATCCACAATGCACATCACTAGTTCACTCCATCAATTCTCAATTCATAGTTCACTGGCATAGGATATCATTAGAAGTTCACAGTTCACAACTCAGTTAAAACCAAAAGGAGAGACATCAACTGCTCCTTGTACTTGACTAATGGGCTATGGGCTGGGCTGGTTTGCCTGGGAGGCTGGGAGCCTGAGTTTATAACTCCTATGGATCGGGTTTATATTACCCATGGGTTTACGGGTTTGGATACTATAGGAACGTACCCAAACCCGGCAGACCCGATGGGTTGAGCTTTTTGCCCATTAAGAGACCCATGGGTTAGGAAATTGACTCAGACCCATGCCCTAATAGAGTAAAAACCCACCGAGTATCGGGTTTTGGGTACCCATTGCCATCTCTACCCGTAATCAGAGAGGGTGAATGATTTTCACCATGCCTGTAATCAGAGGAGTGAATGATTTCTGAATATTGAGTTGTATGCACCAGCCAATTCACCTAAAATATTAAGCTAACTATGATAGTCACAAAGTTCAGATCACACCAACTAGGCAGAGCCAAGCTAAGCTAGGGACAAGAACTAACAAATTAACAGTCTACCGCATGGGGGCCGATCTGATTGCTGGTTTGCGACCGGTCTAACCGGTAAACCAGTTTGACTACAGGTCTTGGGCCGGTCTGACCGGTCCTTTGTTCCCAGACCTGAAAGCTTCTCGGAACAAAAAAAATCAAATCTTAATAACTTGCTTAGATCTCATCCAAACACTTTTAAGTTTTGCATGAGACTTGTTCAAGGCAATAAAAACCTAAACCAATCAACAATCACAAGGTTCTTGAGTTCGAGTTCATTAAATTGAAGAAAATCTAACTTAGGTCACAAGAACACAAAAATCCCTAAATCTCAAATTACTTCTTATTCGTGAGGATCTAAGACACGAGGTCTTTCAGATCTATTCTCATGAGTCCTAGCAAGAGGATTTAAGGAAGAGATTGGGTTAGAATTCCCATGAAATCGACATCATAAATTTAGCTCAAGAACAAGAGAATCCAAGCAATAACAGAAGTAAGAACACGATTGAGACAAAGCTTTGATCTATTTTAGAGGGGAGGTTCACATACTAATGAATGATTATAAGGTACAGGCAAAGCACCACCCTTTTCTCTCTCAAATTCTCTGTCACAACCGTAGAAAGAGATAAGGTAATCGAGCAAAACTAAAACCTAGAATCCTTGAAGCTACCACCTCCTCTCCTCCCCTCTAAATAATAAGCACAACTCTTAATGGGTTCAACCCATTAAGCTTACAGAGGAAACCTGTCAACCCCACTAACACAGGCTTTAAATACTCACGCATGTTTCTCAAAATGTTTATAAGACTCAACCCGCTAACTATTTAGCGATTTATGCACTTGTCAGTTTTTGCTCTCTTTGACCTAAACCTCTTCTCATTCGCGTCTCTCTGCGCTGCGGTTTTGATAAAAACACCAACCCAGTATTTAGCTAACTACGAAAATACCCTCGACGAAGCTTTCGGGCACCTTTCCTTCACTCTGTCTTCATTTTCACCTCAAAGCATCTCCATATGCTTTGACACAAAGCCCATAATACCCAATGACTACGCGTTACGTCTTCACACATTCGGACTCCCCCGAACCATCTCTACGTGTGTTGACCTCGTCACTTGGTGCACCACATACATTGGCTTGCCTCTTCACGATTTTTGTCTTCTCTATGCTTCCTGCTTGAGCCACATAGCTTCACCTGAACTTACAGACCGCTCAGACCTTAGCAATCCCGTCTAGCTCTATTATGGTTGACTGCTATATCCTCCATGCCACCTGCACATCCAAAGACCAAACAACCATATTGAGCACAAGTTTCATGCACTTGATCATGTTAGTCAAAACCATGCATGACGCAATACAACACAAATCCACATAGGTCCCAAGCCATGAACCGACCACAAGCTAACTCAGCTCAACTCACCCTGATATCTGGCCAACCACCCGGTGTGACCGGCATTGAAAGACTGCATTTTTAAAGCCGATCACACCGGCTAACTCACCCTAGCCTAACCGATAACCATGGCCGGTCCGATTGCACATGATCAACACCAAAATACACTATCTGAAAAAGTAGCCGCTAACTAGAAATCGGTCATACCACCCCGACGGTCTAACCGCTCCCAAAATCCTGTTAGACCACTGTTCGCAGGCTGGTCCGACTGCTTCCTCTTAGCGGTTCGATCGGTCCCACAAAGAACCACAACAACAAATCTGATTTTTGAAACTTTTAAAAATTTAAATTCAATTTAATCAAAATATTAATTATTTATCATAAACATATATTAGACGTATTTCGGTGGTCGCTCACAGCATTAGTAGAAAGTTGTTGAGACTGATCTGTCCCAAAAGGTGAATGTTGCCTGTATGGCACACCTGCACTCGCAAGTTTGTCCGTGTCTACGCTGCGCGAGATTTGTACCCGTCACTGATCACTTCCTGTGACGTGGTTTTCGAGGAGATCGTTGCTCACCACATGGATTCCACTGACAACTTCGGCCATGTAGTCCAAGATAGAACATAGTACTAGAACTACAGGAGAGGAGAGAGGCACGTCCCTTTCCAGCTTGCAACCCTTCTTGTATTGGATCCGGCCCACGCTGTACACACTGACGAGGCAAAACCGACCGTATCGTTCTGCTGCTGTTCATCGCTACATATATCCAAATCCGGCCATTTCTACGCGTTGAGTATGAGTGAATTGTTTATTTTTTAGTAACTTAAGGTTTTCGGTACATACAATTTAATATAGTATCAGAGTCAAAAAATCATAAGTTTAAGATCCAGTTAGTGCAATTAAAAAAATAACCGTAGTACACTTCTATTTCACGTCTTCGATCTATAAGAAACTATATGTGTGAGGGGTATTAAAGTATAAGTAAATTATTTATTCTTTTAGATCAATTTAAGTTTTTAGTTGAATTAGCTGGTTCATACAACTTAATACTACGTTGCAGCATGCGGTAAGTCGACCTGATTGTTTGTATTTATTTATAGCCGGTGCTGGTACGTTCTGCAGGAAGATTGCAAGTATATATTATCGACAATCATGAACGTCCAAAACGTGGCAGTTCACGATGCTCCGGCCGTCACTGCTTGCAACAGAACGGCCTCTCGATCGATCGAGTCACGGCACTGCATTTCCCGGCACGGCACTGCATCAACAGAACGTCGTTTTCTCCATGCATGTAAACATGAGGCAGTAAGGCGGCACTGCTGCCTTGTGCGACCGATCAGGTTCAAGGTCGAGACGAGACGCCGAGCCTAGTGCCCGAGTGTGTGGTACGTACGGTGGTTAATGCCGTTTGCCGGCCAGTGCCACCGTCGTCCATGCATACATGCGCGGTTCCATGTTGCAAGCGAATCAATGAATTGCAAGCGACGCCGCAGCTTGCCCGGCCGTTCCACCGATCCATCCTTATATGTTATTTCGATCTGCTCTCGCTACGTGCCGTTTTGGTGATGTCGAGAGGGAGGCCCTTCCGCGCCACATCTTGCCAAACTATTCATGTCCGAACTCCAAAACAGATGTTTCGATCACGTGGTGGTCCTGTATTATTTAGGAAAGCGGCAATGTCATATATATGCAGAAAATACAAATTCGTGCGTGATAATGTAACGAAATGAGGTTAGAGCATGCATGTTAGTGTTATTGGAGGAGCTACGCATTTTGTTTCTAAGGGGAGTACGACGTTTTTGAACCCGTAACCTTTTACGCCCTGCTACCGTGCACAAGCCACCTCGTACTGGCGCACATCAACGGTAGAATCAGGTTTTGACGCACGTCACAGGGAAGTTCTCATGCACGTACGTCAAGTTTGTAGGACCAGAGTGACACTAAAATGGGTTGAATGATGCTTTTAAATTTTCTTCTAAGTATTCACCAATTATTCACTTCAATAGATATAAGAAACTATGATGATCAAGAAACCAAAATTCCGAAAACATTCGGTGCTACAATAATTTCATCCCGTGAATAGTAAATCCAGCACTATTTCAAAATGAAAATCTATGAAACTTTTGATCCGTAAATTCAAAAGATTTGAAACTTGAATCAATGCTAGATCAAGACCTTAGAAATCTATTCCAACCAAAAAAATTGAAAGAACTAGAAAGAATTGAGATTTTTGGTTCGTGAAACTTTGCTGTATCAAAACCTAAACCTAAGCTAACTGTCAAACCAAAGCTCTAAATCACTTGAAATTTGGTATACACATTATCTAGGATGTCAGGAACATATTTCAATTAATAGTCAAGAAAATCATTGCCGATAGAATTGAGATCTTTTGGTTCGTGAAGTTTTGCTGCACTAAAACCTAAAGTAAGCTAACTGTCAAACCAAAACTCCAAATTACTTGAAATTTGGTATGCATATTCTCTAGGATGTCAGGAACCTATTCCAATTAACAATCAAGAAAATCATTGCCAAAGTTATGATATTTTTTATTTGAAAGAAGGTTGCACCGAAAACGGTGAACTCATGAACATTTGGTCTCAATAGAGTATGGTTGGATGGTTAACTACAAGTCTCTATCCCAACCCGTTAAATAGATGTGCTAGTTTCTCTTTCTTAATCTGGTCATCTCCTTCTATTGCAGACAATCGCCATGCTTGTAACTTGTAGGTGCATCACTGGTTTGTCATGCGTCGGTAAGTCTCTGTTGTTTCGGTACCATCGGACTACGCCTCACTTAGACCGACCAATCCACATTGTGCAACCCATCGTCGAACTTTCTTTTAATATTTTTCGCATTTCTTGTAACATGTTTGAGCTCAGCCATCTCATACGGCGTTCTTGATTGTTCTAGATCTCGGCTCCTCCATGAGCATAGCTCCGATCCTCGTCGTTGATCATGATTGACACCAAACGACCTTGCATTTCGAAAGACAAAGAAATCATTTTCGGGTACAAGTTCTTCACAACTTGACTCACATTAATAATAACATGTCTCATGCAATCTAGAACTACTGACCTAGGTTACCAAATTACCTCATGACTTGAAGTTTTTAAAATCATCTATTTCCACAAGCTATCTAGAAAATATATAAATCTATAAATTTTAAATTCTACTGCCCTAAAATAATAATGATTTATTATAGCAAAACTGTGGACTTTCAAATCACTCCTAGCCATAACGTGGAGTAGTACGAGCCATACGACCTAACAGAGAGGTGGCCGCGTAGGACAGATGATCTTCATTAATTATGTATGTGCCACACCCGTCCCGAGCAGTACTATAGCCTCTATTCCGGGACAGTGAAAAGCATTGATTGGCATACGGAAGAAAGAGACGACGAGCAGATTGCATTGATGAACCACGCACCGCGTGCATAGCATTTACCGCGCACAGGAGATCGGCCAGCACGAGTGCATGCGCTTCGTAACGTTTGGAAGGACAGCTTCGGCGGCCCGGGGCGCGCGCCCCTCGGGTTCAAATCATGTGATGCGCGACGTACGTACGAGCTCGAGATCGTGTATTTGCCGCGGCGCGTATCGGCGCTATTTAACATTGTATTAACAAAAAATAGCACCTGTCATATATAATCAGCAGAAATGATATCTTCACCGAATAACCACCGCATGGGACAAATAATGAGCTGCCACCCATCCGTTGCCATACTATCATCGTGCAGTAGCGACTCCACCACACAGTGGTAGTGCAACAGCGGGTAGGTATCAACTCGTAGTTCGTCCCGCGCGGTGGCCGTGTGGTGAATGTGTCATTTTTGCTAATTTCACATCATTAATTGCATGCATGATTCTTGCATGCCGCATGGCCCCAATGTAGATGAGTTATCACTAATCACATGTATAAAGTACGCCATACAAAGGCGCACTACCATCGGCTGTGCGAGAGCGACTCCATTGTACAGTGATAGTACGGCAGTGGGTAGATGTCAACTTGTTGTTCGTCCCGCGCGATGGCTGTGCGGTGAAGTTGCCATATTTGCGAATTTCATGTTTTCATGTGACGGGTGTCATTTCTGTTAATACGATGTTTAAATAGTACCAATACTGACAAAAACTCTATGGCTACTTAAGGCTGGCTGTTGAGCCACACCACTGTTCTTTTAGACCACGATTTATATATTTTATTTATGTTTTTCGAGACGACAACGGATAACACAGATACTAACAATTTTGAGTTCAAAAAGTCCTTTGAAAAAGACAAAACCAAAAACTACCTCCTAATCCCCCCCAAAAAAACAGGGCCCTCCATGGAACAGTGCATCGCTCTTGCTCGGTATGCAACAGTCGAACGCCACTGTACAGTGCCCTTCTCTCGAGGGAGCTCTAGCTAGCTGCGAGGACGCATGCATGGGTGACTAGCAGCCAGATCCACGCTGATTGATCGATCAGCTTCGTGATCCTCGTGGCTGTGGATAGTCAGCAAAAGCTGGTGTACGTCATGCTGCAAGGCTCTCGCCACGGGACTAGCACTGTTGTGCAGTAATAGAGTAAGAGTTTCACAGTTACATACGTAACACCAGTAGTCTCGATGATCGATCTGGGCTAGCTGTTTAGGTGCACTAACTAAAAAAAAATCTAGCACGAGCCGGATATTTTTCCATTAAGAAAAAGAAAGATATCTAAATTCGAGTCCAAGAGAGTTCGAACATGCGAAGCGGTTGTACGCCCATACCCCTACCAATTTAGGCGCATTAACTTGGATCCTAATAAGCATATAATTACCCACTGTTCTTTTCTTAGATGTTTGTTTAGAATAAGTGCAGGCAGCCTTTTAAAAGTTTGATCGTTTAGGATATCTTTAATAGTGTCATCTTAGCTATATTAAATAAATAAAATTCTATGTAGAGGAGAGATGATATGTTGTCTCTTATACAAGAGATGATTTGAATCCACAAATCAACATAAATAATGAGAGGGTATGTGGCAGAAAGTTATCGTAAAAATAGTATAAAATAGCTAGAGAATGATTTACTGTTGAAGAGTGTTGTGTCTAGTGTTGTCTTTCGGTAAGATAAAAATCTTAGAGACAAACTTGACAAACAGACTATTGTACATGGCCTTATACTCCCCCGTTCTTTTTTACTTGATGTTTTTGGTTTTTTACGGTCTCCGAGATGCGACTTTGATAGCTACTTTTTTTATAACTTTACACTATGACATACTAATAAAATTATAATATTATGATAGTATTTTTAGCGATAAATCTAATGATATAACTTTTATATAACCAATCTAAATAGTTTTGAGTCCACTGACGGTCAAACCTTAAAGAGTTTAACAACACAGATTCTAAGAAGTTAAGTAAAAAAGAACAAAGGGAGTACACAACAAAGTATTTGGATTGGTCATATGGAAATGATACCAGTAGCTTTGTCATAAAAATGCTTTTATATCATTATAAATTTAAAGTTTTTATTAACATATAATTAGATAAAATATAATGGTTAAAAATGTGTATTGGAAACCATGTCGGTGTCTATAACAAAAGTAAAAAAGGAACGGATCGAGGTAATAATAACCAGAAAGTTGTGTTCTTTGAACTGTAAGAACACTAGTGACTAGCTAATTACTCCCTCAATTTTTTTACTTACTTTTTAAGGGTACATGAGGTGCAACTTTAACCGTTATTTTTCTAACTTTACAATTAATATATACTACTACAATTATAATATTATAAAAATATTTTTAACTATAGATCTAATAATATAATTTTTATATAACTAATCTAAATAGTTTTAGACCAATCGAGGCCAGACTTTAGAAAGTTAAAAATTTAAAGACGCGGATTCTGTTACGTTGCGTACAAAGAACGGAGGGAGCAAGTAGCACGGACCTCTGAAGGTGGTATGGTACGTGGGGCCTGTGGATGAGTCCATACAAAGCAACAAAGCGTGACAGGTCACGGCCAACAGAATCAACCAAACCAGCTCATGCATGCATGTCCCAGTTACCCGACCAGTCCGTACTCCCGTGCGTCCCTACACTACACATATAGTAGCGCTGATGCAGCCGGGCTGGCGACCGGAGAGCCAATCCAATCCGGCCGGCCGGTGCAGGATTTTTTGTGTATGAATAATCTATTTTTATTTAAAATAACAGAAATATACTTGCGGCGATTTTTTTTTATAGAAATAGACTCGGTCGTCCACGATTAGACGATCGGATCCCGCTGCTCAACCGCCGATGACACGCATGCAATCCGCCGGCTGTTGGGCGAATTAATGAAGTCGCCTGACCGTTGGACGACTGCAACTGCTGTTGTTCAACGGTTGGGCGAATGGACTTCAGTCGCCCAACGGCCAGGCGAATGGGGGTGGGGGTTAAATACCGAGACCGCTTGGTGAAAGATCAAGCTCCGGTTAAATTGGTTTTGGTGTTAATGACAAATATCATAATGTGATTTTAATGATAATATCATATACCATTATGTTGTTTGATAATGACAAATGTCATTATGAGATTTTGATGTTAATGACAAATATCATAATGTGATTTTAATGATAATATCATATACCATTATGTTGTTTTAATGATATTGATAAATACATATATGAGACTAATATTGTTGTTCAAGTATATTTTGTTTAGTCTCATTGGGATGGAAAGGTGAAATCAAAGAGGTATGCACTCAAATTATTCTCTCATATATTAGTGCATTCCTAGATCCAAAATATAGATTGAACTCCTAAAATAGTCCATAATGAATATGTGCATATGTCCTTCTTTATACACACTTATATGCACACATTTAGGGGAGCTCTCTATATGTTTTGAATTTCACAAGTAATGATCCATGCTTCTTTCAATATGCATGTTTGGGATCTTTACTTTGAAATACATTGTTGGGTATATGTAACTGTGTAGTTCATATATACTCATGTGTAATCGGGTTGTCAACTAAATTCTCCATTATATGTTAATGGTTGAATAAGTCAAATGACAACCTGATAAGTAAGCTTTGTGCTTATCTAAAGAGTATACAAATTATTGTGTACAAGTTGTATACTCACAAATCAATTTTATATCTCATAATTTGTTGAGATTGTCATGAATTACCAAAAAGGGAAGATTGTTGAATCTTGTCCTCCATTATGTGTTAATGGTGAAGTTTGGTAATTGATGACAATTGTTTTGTGGACTAACGGTTTCCATGAGTTGGATAAATAGGTTAGGTTCCACAAATGAGGATGACTTGGGATGACTTCATGTGTTGAAGATCATCAAGTCAAGATGCGAGGAGAAGATAGATTCATGAGTTGAATGCTATCAAGAAGAAGATGGCTTCATATGTTGAAGGCCACCAAGAAGATAGATTCATGAGTTGAATGCTATCAAGAAGAAGATGGCTTCATGTGTTGAAGGCCACCAAGAAGATGTGTCATGAGTTGATGCATGGAGGTGATCATATGTTGATCGAGATGAAGACTTCATGTGTTGAAGGCCATCAAGGTGATCATGTGTTGATCAAGAAAAGACCATCATGTGTTGATGGAGTTGATAAGGAAGATGCATCATACGTTGATGCATATCAAGATGATGACCTAAGGCAAAGGTATGACTAGCTAGGGCTAAGGATGTGTTCCTAGTCTTTTACCGGTCTTGGTGTTTGGTTGGAAGACCGGATTGCTAGTATAGGTTGCCGTACTATTAAGAGGGGTCATGTCTAGTAGTTTGAGTCTCATCATGTGTTGATGGCTCATCCTCACCTCGCTAGCTCAAATTAACATGAGGCTTGTATTTGCAAATGCGTTTTGCAAATAGTTGAAGCTCATGTGTTGAACTTCATTGTGACATAGGACTATGCATTGCGAATGTGTTTTGCAAGTGCTTGAAGTCCATGTTTTTCTATTCCTTGTAATATGAGGCTTAGATTTGCAAATGTGTTTTGCAAATGGTTGTAGCTCATATTTAATCTTTGCGTCATGATTTCAAAAGTGTGCAAATGTGTTTTGCAACTTGTTGGAAATCATGTGTAATCCTTGTGTGCATGATATCATAGTTTGCAAATGTGTTTTGCAAAAATCATTGAGATATCTCGCCCGCTCAGAGAATCGAAGTACGGAAGCAATGGAAGCGGTACTACCGGTGAGCGAAGTACCGCATGTGTTGCGCGGTACTACCGGCCCGGAAGTTCAACCCCGAGCGGAACCTTTTTCCGAGAGCGCCAAGTTTGCTCGACTCGGCGGAAATCACACGACTTTGCAGATACTACCCATGCGGTACTACGGCAAGAAATGAACGGCGGTACTACCGCGCCGACTGTTTAACGGCTAGTTCAGAGCCTCTGACATAGCCGTTAAAACGCTGTCTTAACCTGGAGCGGTAGTTCGGCCGCTGGTCATGCATACTACCGCCGTCCTGAATTTTTTCAGGACTTTGCTCCAACGGCTAGTTTTTTGGTGTGGGGTATTTATACCCCCTTGTGGCCGGTTGGAGACAAGGTTGGAGCATTCATTTATGAACCCTTGAGCTAGTTTGAGGTTCTCCACTCTATTGTGCATGTGTTGCACTTTGTGAGAAGGGAGAAGAGGACTAGAGTGCATGTGTTGCCTCTAGGTGAGGACTTTGTGTCCAGCGAGCTTGTGCATCCGTTGCACGTGGTGAGAGTCAAGCGAGTGGCTTGACTTGTTACTCTTGGAGTTTGCCGACTCCTAGACGGCGTTGGAGGCGTCGTGCGCGGTGATCTTCTCAAGAAGCTTGTGAGAAGGCCGGCTGGTTGTGAAGGTTGGAGCTCACCTACCCGAGCGGGAAAAGAGCTACCACTAGTGGATTGAGGTGTTTCGGCTTAATTCGTGGAGCCGGTCCGATTCGTCCGGGCTAACCTCAACGTGGATTAGGGGAAAGCGGCAACTTTCCGAACACCACGGTAAAACATCGTTGTGTCAATTGTGGTTTGTTTCCTTGTTCCTTATTTACATTCAAGCAATTTATATTCATAAAATTAAATTGATTGCTTGTATACCTAGGATTGCAAACCATGACCTAGGCTAGAATTGTTGGTGCATTTAGCTTAATTTACTTGTTGTAGGCGCTATTTGAGCTAAACCAAATTGATTTAAGCTTCCGCATTATATACTTGGTTTAGGCAAATAGAAAAGGTCTTGAATTGTTAGCATTAATTTGTAGAGATTTTTTTAAGACCGCCTATTCACCCCCCTCTAGTCGGCCACCTCGATCTTACAAGTGGTATCAGAGCTTGGTCTCTCATATATTAGACTTAACCGTCTAGAGAGTAAAGGATGGCGACTAGTGGGTTTGTGCACCTAGATGAACCACCTCACTTTAATGGCCAAAATTATGACATTTGGAAAATCCGCATGATTTGTTATTTTAAGGCCATGAGCCTAAATATATGGCGGATTGTAGATGTGGGCTTTTCTCCTCCTAAGGATCCTCTTGTTCCAACAATTGAGGATGAGAAATGCTCACATCTCGACGCTCAAGCAACTAACGCTTTATTTAGTGCTTTGAGTGTAGAGGTGTTCAACACAATATGCAATCTCAATAGCGCTCATGATATGTGGACAAAAATTCAAGACAAATATGAAGTGTCCACCTCATCCGATGAAGATTGCATACAAGAGTGGATGTCGGGAGAAGAATGCTCAACTTCTAGCTCCGACAATGAAGAATCCACCATCCCCTCCACATCAACTCGATGCTTTATGGCAAAAGGTAAAAGAAGGTAAATTTTGATGATAATGATGATGTACCTTCTTATGATGAGTTGATGGACATGTTAGAAGAATTAAATGAATTTCTTGGAAAGGAGAAAGATAAATTTAAGGTTTTGAAGAAAGAATATGTCTCTCTTCAAAATAATTATGATGTGTTAAAAGAAGAGCATGAAATTCTCCTTCTCAAGGAATATTCTAAGCCTAGTGTGGATATAGGCATAGCTTGTGATTTAATAGATGATTTGCCGTGTATAAGTTCTACTTGTTGCACTTCATCTAAAATTAATGTATCCACCTCATGTGAGGATTTATTAGATGATACGCCATGTGTAGCTCCTAGCTCTTGCAATTCATCTAAAATAAATGTATCTACATCTTGTGATGATTTGCTTGATATTCCTTGTTGCTCAAAATTAGATGCTATTACTTCCTCTATGCATTTTGAGACTAATCTTATAGAGGAGAACAATGAGCTCAAGGCCCAAGTCACAAGTTTAAGAAAAGACTTGGAGAAGAGTTATAAAGGGAAGGCCTCTCTTGACAAAATTTTGAGTAGTCAAAAATTGTCAAATGACAAGAGAGGTATAGGGTTCATCTCCAAGAAGGAGAATAGCAAGACAAGGCACAATGCAAGACACACGAAGAAAGTCAAGTGCCATGGTTGCAATGAGACGGGTCACTTCGCCTCTAAGTGCCCCAACAAGGTGGAAAACAAGATAAATCCATCAAAGAAGAGGCAAGCCGGTAATAAACAAGACAAAAAGATTAGAAGAGGTAACAATTGCCAAACTTGCTACAATTGCCGGGAAAAGGGACATATTAGTAAGGATTGTCCCAAAGGTATCATTCCTAAGCCATCTTCATTCAATGAACATTATTTGCTTAGGAAAGATAAAGATAGCAATGTGTTTGCTAGAAATGTTAGTTCACTTAAAACTAATGTTAGGGCCATTTGGGTGCCCAAATCAATTGTGACTAACATTAATGGACCCAACCAAGTTTTGGGTACCAAAATGTGCTTAAAAGCCTAATAGGTACTTGGAGAGGCATTGGAGGCTTGGCTCATTCATGAAGAGGTGAAGTCCACCATATGCACAATGAAAGCCAAGCTTGAGGATGATCATAGCACATTATAAACCAATGCCATCTCGGTAACAAGTATTTACATTTGATGTATATAGCCCCTAGCCTTGTGTAGGTTGCATTTCATGAAAAATTATTTAAAAGGGGTACTCTTGCTCTTGTGCTTAAATTTCATAATTGTAATCTTGAGCAAGATGAAGTGGCACATTAAGGGGGAGTGCTAAATCATATCCATGTATACCACATCCCTAAGTGTGCCCATATTAATTAAGTGCTAGTAATTGCTTTTTAAAATTGAGCCATTTAGCCAAAAGTCAAAATCTTGAAATAATAAATATATCTTTGAAAAACTAGTTGAAATATATATATAAATGCATTTCAAAGGTTTTATAAAGGTTTGGCTTTAGAAAAACTTATTTCAAGTAAAATTGAGTTTGCAACCCAAAACTATCAATCTAGTATCTTGTTTTGGCTTTAAACTCAAAATTTGCTAAAATCAATTCTAAAAGGAATTTAAAATGTGTTCAATACCAAAACCTAGAGTTGGCTATTTCAAACATTATTGGTATTCAAAAGTTTTCCAAAAGCCAACTAATCAAAAGTTATTTGGTTTTGAAACTCATCCAAAATATTGAGATGACCTATGTGGTCACTATCTAGCACTTAAGTGAGTTTTGCCATTTGAGCTTAATCTATTGACATATATTAGCTCACAAGGGTATTTACAACTCATACATAAAATTGAATGTTTAAAAATCCCCAAATGCTCATTTTTACATTCTTGTGAAAATTATTGAAAATGAGCTTGTTTTGGAAAATTAAAAGCTTAATTTGTTGAAAACTATATTAAAAAGAATTTTAATCTTGCCTGATAGTTGGAAATGCTCCACAAGTAGTTTTTGTTTCGTGTGAAAACTTTGGAGCAAAATACAACAATATATCAAACCTCTCCTCTGAAAATCTAATTCTCAAGATGTTCCCAGAATTTTCTAACTACCGGGTCGATCTGCGGTACTTAGGTTGTCGGAACTCACCGAAGCGGTGAAAATGCGGTATTCGATATTTCGGAGAGTGGTCGATTTGATTCAAAACTTGATTTCTTAATTCCTCACCATTTCCTTTGCTCCTCTCGGTCAAGTTGATCCTTGTTTATCCTTGTTAGCTACCCTCAAGTATTTCTTGACTCCTTATGCCATTTTGCTATTTCTTTGATTCATTTTAATTAAAATGGCATCTTCTTAAAGAGTGGTAGACTTTTTAGTCATCTTGACCTCGACATGTGCTTCTCTCCTATCTTTACAAATGACATCATCCATATCCTTTAAGTGGTATCCCTTAATTGTGAAAATTAAGTGGTATGCTTATTTCCTCCAAATGATGTCTTTTGGATTGATATCCTTTTATTCTTGGCAAGCAAACATTTCTTTACCAAGCTCTTCACATATATGATATCATTGATTTCCAAGTGATATTATTTTCAAGTGGTATCTATTCTTTTGACTTGGTATCTCTTTCCTTTGGAAAATAAGTGGTATCCTTTTTTCCTTCAAAGTGGCATCTTTCAAAGTGATATCCTTTTTCCACTTGACGAGACAATCCTTGTGAGATACAAGTGGTTTTCACCTATGATATCATGTTCTTTTAAGTGGTATCCACCTTGACAAGTGGTATATCCTCTAATGATATCATACTCCTCCTCCAAGCGCTATTTCAAGAAACATCTTTTTCTACAAGTGGTATCTCTTCATCAAATCAAGTGAAAACTATTGAAGATGAAGTACCAAAGGTTGACCTTATGAGAAACAGGTTGATCATACCAGAGGCATCAAGTTTTTACAAATGGAATCAAGTACATTTGGTGCCATGTATGCTCTCAAATAGTATAAGTGGTATCAAGTTTTCTACGATTGGAATTAACTATACTTGACATCACCCATGTTTACAAGTGATATTTTTCTCACAAGTGATTAGAAGAAAAGGGTTAAATCAAAAGGAGGAAGAGATAAGAAAAGAGGAGAAAAATAAGAAAAGCGGAGAAAAATAAAGAAGAGGAGAATCCTTTGTGTGTCAAAGGAGAAGAAAGAATTGCCAAGAAGAGACCTTTGTGTAAAAGGAAAATTTTCTTTATGAAAAGCATATATATAATACTTTTGTGCTTACTAAAGCAAAAAAGGGTAAAATAGTACTATTGGAAAAAGTATTTTACTTATTTGCCCAAAAATGATTTATGGTTCTTGGGAATGAATGTGTTTCATTCTCTTTTGCATCTCATGGAGTAATAATCAAATGATATGCAAGATTTATTTTTCAAAAGAGCCTTTTTGTCAAAAATCAAAAATCTTGTTTTAAAAGGCCAAATATTGTGAAAAACTAAATAAAAATACTCAACTATATATTTCAAATGTTTTCAAAGTCTTTTGAGTAAAAATTTCTATTTTAGAAATCAAAAGCAAGTTTTGGCCCCAAAAGAATCTTATATGATCTTGCTTTCGGATTAAACGACATATTTCTCTAAATTATAATCTATTGAGTATTTGAAAAAATGGTCAATACAAAACTCAAAGGGTTGGTCATTTCAAATATTTCTCTAGTTCAAAGCTTTTGCAAAAGACCAATCATTGAAAAGTTATATTCATTTGAATTTCATCCAAAACTTTAAATTGACCCAAAATGACATATTCTTTCATATAATGAGTTTCGCTAATTGAGCAAGATTTCTTTGTGTATCTTGGCTTAAATTGGTATTTATAACTCATATGAAGCTAAGGAAGAAAAATACTCTATGGAAATCCAATTGGTTTGGATTTTTAGCTTTTGATGCAAAATCAATTCCTTCTCTTGCTATCAAAGCGCCTTTTGGCATATCTTTTGATTGGAGAAGTATTTTTTTCAAAAATTCTTGTTGGAAAAGGTCATTAATATCATCAAGTTCATATCTGCAAAATTTGAAAATGTTTCAAGTTGATTTGAAAAAGTTATGACCTTTTCTCTCTTTGAAAATGTGCTAAAAAATTTCAGACTTTCAGTTTTCTGAAAATTCATGCTTTGAGCTGATTTATGATTTTCATATCTTTAAATGTGCTCATAATCTGAGGTAGATGCAATTATGACTTTTAATCCTCAGATATTAGTCTATACTGACAAATTTTCTCAGATTTATTAGATATTCTTAAGTCAGTTTTTCAGGAAGCTTTTTAAGGCTATTTGGAATGCGAAATCTGGATATGATCCAAATGCCACAAAGTAATATATATACAAGTGGTGTCATATCAAGTGATATCAAGCCTTCAAGGAGTTCAAATGAGTAAGATTATTTGAATGTGTTTCAAATATCTTCAGTTATTTTAGTGGTATAACTCTTGGTCATATGCATTTTAGATTCATATTCTTTCATGACCATATTATGTTAGATTAAATTGGTATCAAGCTCCTCACTTCTTAAGAGCATATCTTGGACATTATCATGGCTTAACTTGTATTCTTCTCATGCTTAATCAATGCTATTTTGTGATAATTGTCTCTTTTTTTTTTTGGTGCTTAATGCCAAATGGGGGAGAAATTTGTGATAATAGCTTTCATTTCTTTGTGCTAATGTCAATTGGGGGAGAATTAATTGAGAAATATGATAATATATTTCTTGAGTAGAAATTAAATTTTTTTCTATATGATGAATAATGCTTTCACCTTCTCTTATGCGCTTAATTTCATATCATTTAGTCATTTTCACCTATATGCTATTATCATGAATGGATTTGTCATCAATCACCAAAAAGGGGGAGATTGAAAGATCAAGCTCCGGTTAAATTGGTTTTGGTGTTAATGACAAATATCATAATGTGATTTTAATGATAATATCATATACCATTATGTTGTTTGATAATGACAAATGTCATTATGAGATTTTGATGTTAATGACAAATATCATAATGTGATTTTAATGATAATATCATATATCATTATGTTGTTTTAATGATATTGATAAATACATATATGAGACTAATATTGTTGTTCAAGTATATTTTTGTTTAGTCTCATTGGGATGGAAAGGTGAAATCAAAGAGGTATGCACTCGAAATTATTCTCTCATATATTAGTGCATTCCTAGATCCAAAATATAGATTGAACTCCTAAAATAGTCCATAATGAATATGTGCATATGTCCTTCTTTATACACACTTATATGCACACATTTAGGGGGAGCTCTCTATATGTTTTGGAATTTCACAAGTAATGATCCATGCTTCTTTCAATATGCATGTTTGGGATCTTTACTTTGAAATACATTGTTGGGTATATGTAACTTGTGTAGTTCATATATACTCATGTGTGTCGGGTTGTCAACTAAATTCTCCATTATATGTTAATGGTTGAATAAGTCAAATGACAACCGGATAAGTAAGCTTTGTGCTTATCTAAAGAGTATACAAATTATTGTGTACAAGTTGTATACTCACAAATCAATTTTATATCTCATAATTTGTTGAGATTGTCATGAATTACCAAAAAGGGAAGATTGTTGAATCTTGTCCCTCCATTATGTGTTAATGGTGAAGTTTGGTAATTGATGACAATTGTTTTAATGGACTAACGGTTTCCATGAGTTGGATAAATAGGTTAGGTTCCACAAATGAGGATGACTTGGGATGACTTCATGTGTTGAAGATCATCAAGTCAAGATGCGAGGAGAAGATAGATTCATGAGTTGAATGCTATCAAGAAGAAGATGGCTTCATATGTTGAAGGCCACCAAGAAGATAGATTCATGAGTTGAATGCTATCAAGAAGAAGATGGCTTCATGTGTTGAAGGCCACCAAGAAGATGTGTCATGAGTTGATGCATGGAGGTGATCATATGTTGATCGAGATGAAGACTTCATGTGTTGAAGGCCATCAAGGTGATCATGTGTTGATCAAGAAAAGACCATCATGTGTTGATGGAGTTGATAAGGAAGATGCATCATACGTTGATGCATATCAAGATGATGACCTAAGGCAAAGGTATGACTAGCTAGGGCTAAGGATGTGTTCCTAGTCTTTTACCGGTCTTGGTGTTTGGTTGGAAGACCGGATTGCTAGTATAGGTTGCCGTACTATTAAGAGGGGTCATGTCTAGTAGTTTGAGTCTCATCATGTGTTGATGGCTCATCCTCACCTCGCTAGCTCAAATTAACATGAGGCTTGTATTTGCAAATGCGTTTGCAAATAGTTGAAGCTCATGTGTTGAACTTCATTGTGACATAGGACTATGCATTGCGAATGTGTTTTGCAAGTGCTTGAAGTCCATGTTTTCTATTCCTTGTAATATGAGGCTTAGATTTGCAAATGTGTTTTGCAAATGGTTGTAGCTCATATTTAATCTTTCGTCATGATTTCAAAAGTGTGCAAATGTGTTTTGCAACTTGTTGGAAATCATGTGTAATCCTTGTGTGCATGATATCATAGTTTGCAAATGTGTTTTGCAAAAATCATTGAGATATCTCGCCTTCGCTCAGAGAATCGAAGCACCGGCAATGGGCGGTACTGCGGTGTGAGTACCGGCATGTGTTGCGCGGTACTACCGGCTCCCGGAAGTTCCGAACCCCGAGCGGAACCTTTTTTCCAGAGAGCGCCAAGTTTGGGCTCGACTGAGCGGAAGTCTGCGCCGACTTTTGGTACTACCGAGCGGTACTACCGGCAAAATGAACGGCGGTACTACACGCTGATCGCTTAACGGCTAGTTCGAGCCTCGACATAGCCGTTAAAGCGCGTCGAAGCTGAGCGGTAGTTCCGCCGTTGGCGGAGTACTACCGCTCATCCCGAATTTTTGGACTTTGCTCCAACGGCTAGTTTTTTGGTGTGGGGTATTTATACCCCCTTGTGGCCGGTTGGAGACAAGGTTGGAGCATTCATTTATGAACCCTTGAGCTAGTTTGAGGTTCTCCACTCTATTGTGCATGTGTTGCACTTTGTGAGAAGGGAGAAGAGGACTAGAGTGCATGTGTTGCCTCTAGGTGAGGACTTTGTGTCCAGCGAGCTTGTGCATCCGTTGCGTGGTGAGAGTCAAGCTGAAGGACCGAAATGGCAGCAGAGGGGGTGAATGGTGCCTTAAAAGCTTCTAAAATTCAACTCGATCTCTTCTCCAATAGATATATAACTATGAAGAAGAAGATTAGTTGCTCACTAAAAACAGAGAAAGAAAAGCAGATAGATCAACACCAACACGAGCGAACCGAGAAGACTAGAAAGTACTTGGCGTGGTCGAAGACCAACTGTGGTTGAAAGAAACTGTGATCTCAAGCCGTGGTCGAAACTGTCTACCGAGAGAAACAGTCGATCGAGATACACAGTCACGGTCGAAAACAAATAAGCCAGAGCACATCAGCCGTAGTCGAAAACCAGAAGAGTGACCGTGGTCAATAATCCGAAAACAGAGTAGTCCAGGCGCACGACCGCCAAACCAAGAATTGAGAGAACTTTTTGCGCAGAGGTCAAAAACGAATGAAACTTGAATCCTAGCAAGAACAAGATATTTAAAAGTGAAAATACCAAGAATAACACAAGTCTTTGCTAAGGAAGGAGAGAACGTTGTGGTCGAACACAGATCAAAGTAAATAGATGCGGAATCGAAAAACACGAAGTTTCTCTGTTTTGATTCTTGCTCTCGTGAATAAACCGACGAAAGGTCTTAGAAAATGAATCCAGTTTAGAGCAGAGAGGTACAAGCCAACTCTCAAAGAAAACACGGATAAGCGAAAGAACGAGAGAGCGCAAAGATCTAGTCAAAACACCTCAAGCAAAACAAACTCGAATGATACAAAGAGGTGAATCCAATCTTTTCTATTGATCATGGAGGTTTCTCTGACCACTCCATCGGAGGTACACGAGCATCCATGCTCTACCCGAGACAACTCACACAATAGAAAGAAGGGCTCGAGCAACTCGTGAAACAACCTCACCCAGCCTCGAGTCTCCTCCTCTATTTATACTCACACGCTAACGGGTCTCCACAGACCACCCGTTCAGAGAGCTCCAGTGCTTTACTGGCCTCAAGTGCTTTGCCCATTACCCAGTGGCAACGGCTCCACCGCTTTGCCGCTTGCACCACCAACTCTCCGGTCGTCTGATGCTTTCTCGGTGGACAGGCTTCCTCCGCGGCTTGACATTTCTCCAAATGCCCCTCCGCCGCCTTCCGGAAGCTTCCTCCACCGCCTTGTCGTCCATCTTTGTCGACCCACCCGCAGACACGTCCTCCTCGGCTTTTCCACGTCGTTCGACCTCAACATCTCCCATGTCTAGTCCCGATCGTCCAAAGCCTCACTAAGACTAGTCTCCGCACTGCATCCAACACAAACAACAAAACATCACATAGCATCGATCCATACACTGCACACTCACGAGCTCAAGTCTCTTTTCCACGAAATTAGACTTTACCAAACCTTGTCAAAATGTAGAACAAACCGGTCTACAAGGTCCATAACATCACAAGGAACCCAACCGACCAAACCTCACCGTAATCGGACACCACATGTGCCCACACGACCGGTTTTAAAGAGCTCCATCGACCACGGTCAATCTGCCGACAACGTGGTCGGCCGACCGCCACAACGTGGTCGAAAACCTTAGCATGGTCGAATCTCTCCGAGCGCACAACGTGGTCGCACCACCGATCAAACAACGTGGTCGTGTCGCCCAACGACCACGGCCAAAGTGGTCGAACGCCCGACCGCCCAACGTGGTCGAGTCTCCGATCCCTGGCGTGGTCGAAGACCGAGACCACAACGTGGTCGTAAACCCTAGCGCCGAGTGCCGACCACGGTCAAATCTTCGAGGGCTCCAAGCGTGGTCGTACACCGTCCGATCGGCTCCGACCACGACCAAACTTCCCGAGAAAGCCGTAAGCGTGGTCGTAGAGTCCCGATTGATTTCGATTAAGCCCAACGTGGTCGTATCGACTTCGACCACGGTTAAAAGCCGAGAGACCCGCAGAGTGGTCGTGTCGTGGTCGGCTTCCGACCAGCTCCCAAGTGGTCGTACGGGACCCGAAAGACTTCCGATCACGTTCAAATTCGCCGGGGACGCCACAGCGTGGTCGTAGACCACCCGAACGACTTCCGATCACGTCCCAGATGGTCGACGCCGCGTTTCGGCTTCGATCAGTTCCAATGTGGTCGTGCGGTTCGGGGAAAGTCGTACACGACTTTGACTACGACGAGCTAAGAATTTGCAATAAAGCCCAAAACAAACTCAATTTTCCTTCAACCAAGGGTCAATTACTCATCATAAAGATGGGATCATCTCCACATGATCTCTCAATCTCCCCTTGATGAGTATATTGACAAACACCGAAAAATAAGAAGTTGAGTTTGTAAAAGCTGACATGGTTCAGGAATGAAAATGAAATTATGACCATGTCAACAGAGAGAACACTAGAGCAAAAGAACAAAGAGCAAATTGATCTCCAAAGCTCTAGCAAGTTCCCAGAGAGAAATTTTCTTCCTCCCTTTTTTTAATCTATTCTCCCCTTTGGCAATAAACACATCAAGTATGCAGAGAGAGAATAAGTCATGATGATGGATGAAATGGTCGATTTGATTATTCAAAGAATGCGAGCCATGAGAATTATCCAAAATGACCAACATGTATTACACCAAGCCATAACATACAAATATGCTATAAAGATCATGGCTAAGTATGTAAAGTGAAGCTAAGCAACGAAGGTATAATCTGAATTTTTATTTTGAAGTGCTTAGCGAGTCAAGTCAAACAAGATTTTAGTCTAGCTAATGATATCCACAAATGATGCAAGCCATGTTAATAAGCTAAATGGAATCAAGAAGCTAGTGTTGAGCCAACTAGAGTGCTATTTGTTCAAGAAGGATACAATTGTTGAAGTACTTTGATTTTTTTTTTATTTAGCACTTTTGACATTTTTCTTTTGAGATCTCATGATTGTTTTCAATCATATTTTTGTCATGTGCTAGACCTCAAGCCTTATGCGATCATTCCAAGCGAGAAGCTTAAGGAAATGATCTTGGTCATCCAAATCTCCCCTGAGTTCATGCCTTGTGCAATGGCAAGCCGTCTCATGAGAAGGAATTGGTGAGATCAGTTTTTTCGCACAGAAGAGATCTTTTTTTTGATAGATTGTACTAACTTATGTGTCATCAAGAAACTATATAGCTCAATCTATTGCTCAACAAAGATTCAAGACTCAACTCACCTATTTGACATGGCAAGAATCATAAAAGATAACACAAAGTCGACTAGTCTCAAATATGAACATGACAGAATTAGGTCAAATTTAGCATTGTAATTAACCTATCGGGCAAAGACTTGACTACACATATAAAGTCATGATCAAATTAGCAATGGAGCATAAGTCATGGCAAGATGTAATATAATGAAAACATGTCATGAAAGGATAATAATCAAGGCTCCATGTAGCTATATTACAATGCATGATGACATGCGAGAAAATCCACTCCCCTCAACATGAGATGCGACTTTTAGTTCAAGTTGAGTTAAGTCAATATTAAGATCTAGAAGTTCCCAAATGAACTCCCCAGAACCAAAGCAATAAAGAGAGAAGCGGCAAAGAAAAGCAGGATCCTTAAAGCATAGATAAGATATAGAGGATACTATGGCTCGATGACTCTCATCTACCCCATATGACTCTGGGACTAATAGTGACCGTAAAACACACACTAGAGAGCAAACACGCACTGTCTGCAGAAGGTGGCCCGACCCTCGCTAGATCACAAGAAGTGAGTAAGCTCAATCTAGTGAGATAAGAAACGACTATCCCGAAAGCACAAGATAAGAGCAAGAAGTCTAAGCAACTCGAAGAGAACCACTCTAGCCTATGCTGGAAGGACTAAACCCAATGCACCCGCAGATGCAATGCAACATTAAGGATACAGAAGCATAAATAATAAGATAAAGCGATAAAGCCCAAAGCTCCCCTCACAATAGTCCATAAGGACGAGACCACCCCAAGCTCTCCCAAAGTCGAAAACCTCGTGCTATCCGGAGGCTTGGTGAAGACATCACCAACCGGTGGTCACTCTCCTGGCTGAGCACGATGTCACCCTTCTCTACATGATCTCGAAGAAAGTGATATCGATATCAATGTGCTTGGTCCGAGAGTGTTGCTTTGGGTTCTTAGCAATGCCGATTGCGCGACGATGTTATCGCAGTAAAAGCGAACACGGTCGATAGCTAACCCAAAGTCCCGCAGAGTCGAGACCATCCAAAGTACCTGGCTACGAGAAGCGGTCTGTGACAACATACTCGACCTCTGCGGTGGGTGAGCAACACCGGATCGCTTCCTCAAGACCAAGAAACGAGAGAAGTGCCAATGAGCTGGCGGTGCACGAGTGCTCTTCCTATCTATCCTCTGACCGCAAAGTCGCATCCGAGAAGGCTCTAAGGGATGAGCGGGAGGAGGAAGAGTACCGATACCATAGTCAATGGTAGCTCGAAGGTACCGAAGATGCGCTTCACCTTTGGCGGTGAGACACGCGAGGAGAAGCTCGAAACCGAGCACAAAGACACACGGAGAAGTGTATGTCCGGTCTCGAGGCGGTGAGGTACAAGAGAGCCAATCATGCTTCAATTCCTTTTGATCAAGCGGCTCACCGTCCTCATCAGGGTCTAGAATGGCTGTAGAAGCCATCGGAGTTGACACCGGCTTTCCATCACTCATGTCAAATCGTCTCAGGAGGTCTCGAGTGTACTTGCCTTGATGCAAGAAGGTACCTCCCAGTCGCTTGATCCGGAAGCCAAGGAAGAATGTCAACTCACCCATCATGCTCATCTCAAACTCGGTGCTCATGACATCCGAGAAGCGTGAAACTAGAGCATGGGAAGAGCCGCCAAAGATGATGTCATCGACATAGATTTAGGCGGACGGAAGGTCATTGCCAAGCCGGCGAATGAACAAGGTCTTGTCAACTTTACCCATCTCAAAATCATGTCTCAATAGATAGGACTTAAGCCTCTCATACCAAGCTCTAGGGGCTTGCTTAAGTCCATACAACGCTTTGGAAAGCTTGAAGACATGACTAGGGTATTTGGGGTTCTCGAAACCTGGAGGCTGTCTGACATAGACTTCTTCCTCAATGAAGCCATTGAGAAAGGCACTCTTGACGTCCATCGGTAAAGCTTGAAACCCTTAGAAGCTGCAAAGGCAAGCGAAATTCTAATGGCCTCAAGACGAGCTACGAGGGCAAAGGTCTCCTCGAAATCCGGACCCTCAACACAGGAGTACCCGTGCAACCGACCTAGCCTTGTTTGAATGACTACCCCATCCTCACTTTGCTTGTTCTTGAATACCCATTTGGTTCCAATGATATTTTGATCTCGAGGGGCTCAACAAGCGTCCGACCTTGTTTCTCTCGAAACTCTCTAGCTCCTCATGCATGGCGTTGACCCAAGACTCGCCGGATAAAGCATGGCAAACGTCCTTGGGCTCAAAGGAAGCTACTGAGGCGAGTGGAGATGTAAAAGTGACACGCCAGACTTGGAACGTGTGACTCGCTCAAATAGATCTCCAATCATCTGCTCAGAAGGATGAGATTTTTGGATATGTCTTGGAGGTCTGGATGAGATGAAGAAGTGGCCTCTACCTCGTTACTGACGGGGTAGGAGCAGAGCCACTAGCTCCGGAAGAGATAGAAGGTAAGGCGATCGCCTCGAGGTGCGGTGGAAGAAGGCACCTCAAGGGGTGGAGAAGGACCTGGATCGGGTAGACAACCCTCATCTCCATCATCCTCATCATCCACAAAGATGGTCTCGGACTGCTCTAGTGAACCTGAGATATCGGGCCTAGTCCCCGGACTGGCCTCATCGAAAGTTACCTCACAGGTTTCTATCATTTTGCTAGACTCGCAGTTCCAGACCCTATAGGCCCGCGAAGAAGTCGAGTAGCCCAGAAAAAGTCCATCACTAGAACGTGACTCGAACTTATCTAGGTTCCGGACTTCAAAATAAAACACTTGCAACCAAACACACGAAAATGAGAAACACGGGCTTTACCGTATCTCAACTCATAAAGTGCGGTGCAAGTGTGCAAAAAAACTCGATTGGAAACATGGCACGCGGTGGGTATAGCCTCACCCAAAACTTCCGCGATGTAGAGTACTCATCAAGCATCGTCACGGCCATCTCGACCAAGGTACGGTTCTTCCTCTCCACAACGCCATTCTGCTGGGGGACGTATGGAGAAGAGAACTGGTGCTCTACACCTGTCTCACCACAGAAACTCTCAAAGTAGGAATTCTTGAACTCCGTGCCATTGTCATCTGCGGATCGCTCGTAAGGCACCGGAAGCTCAACAGAAAGCCTCTTGAAAGACCTCGAAAATATGTAAACGTCTCATCCTTTGAGGCTAAGAAAGACACCCAAGAGTACCTCGAATAGTCATCGACCACAACAAGAACGTACCACTTCCCTCCCGCCGACCGCACTCTCATTTGGTCCAACCGTATCCATATGGAGCAAGCGTCCGGTGCATCGGTCATAGTAATTGTGTGGGAGGATGAGAAGCGGCAACCATCTTGCCGTGCTTCTTGGCATGGGCGCAAACAAGATCTTTGACCATCTTGAGTTTCGGGAGACCACGAATGAGATCGTGGCGCTAACTCGGGTCAAATGGTCAAATCCAATATGACCAAGTCTCCTATGCCGAAGGAAAGATCGCGGGACTCGAAGCAAGCGGACAACGGAGAGGATCACCGGAAGACTCGGAAAAATCAGCACGAAGATCCTCCCAAAGCGAGAAATCCCATAAACCGGACACAGAAGAATCAAGAATTTTGCAATTGTTTTCTTAAAGCTCACCTCGAAATTGTCATCGGAAGTCGAGAGACCGAGAGCAAATTGTCTTGCGACTTGCTAACTAAAGCAACATCTTTCAAAATAAATGAATCATTAATGCGCATGTACCTTTGGCGATGACGCGCCAGATGAAGCATCTCGAAGGTGATCGTCTCATCACCGGAGCTCGGCAAGGGAAGAAAACCAACGGGAATCTCCGGTCATGTGTCGTGAACACCCGGAGTCTACAAGCCAAACCTTTCCCTTCCCTGCCCGGCGAACCTGAGTCAACAAGAGAGCAAAGTCTCAGTACTGGGATAAATCAACATAGATTTTGGCACCCAATCTTGAGTCACACGTCGAGCGTAAGAAGTAGTCACACACGTGACCTCTAACTACCCCTCGCCTCGTCGCTCAAAGAAGCAAAAGGTCTATGTGCGGACACAAGGCATTCTTTGGGTCCGACTACTACGGGAGGCGAGTCGAGACACCCGAAGACGGCGATCACGCGCGGGTAGCTATCTCGATGGAAACGAGATCTACCCTCAGGACGGCGGAAGTCACGACCAGAGGGAGCACGAGGACGAAAAACAGAAAACTCAGAAAAACCAAGTCCTCGGTTGCCCAAAGCTACCAACAGTAGCAAACCTAGACCTCGTGTTGGTCTTAGGTGCACTCAAGGTCTGGGGCTGACCCTGAATACGCCTAAGAGACTCGGCCACGGTCTCTTGCGCGATCTTGGCGCTTGAAGCATTGGTCAATCGGATGCCCATCCTTCGACGAGAAGGTGCAATGATGCCGCCGAGGGGTGAAGTAGCATGAGATGGCCGCCGAGGAGGTCAAGGCGCGGTGAAATCACCTTGTCGTCGAAATCCCTTGGACAAAGCCCGCTGATCTAAATTGAACTTTCTTGTTCTTGGGCTTGACCTCGATCACACCTGCGGCTATGGGTCTGAGCACGACAGGTGGATGTTTTCTCACATCCTCACGGAAATTATATCCTAGACCTGTTTGAACTTGCAAATCTTTGATTGGTCTAGAATAAGATTGAGATCCTTCTTGCCTCCTACAAATTTCTCGAGAGTGTTCATAAGGCACCGACACTCCAAAGAGAGAGGTGCAAGAGGAGCAAGGAGGAGGAGAAGCAGCAGAAGGTAAGGAGGCGGGAGAGCGACCAACAAGCAGGAGGAAGGCGGCTTGTGCACGCACACCGACATAGAAGGGACGCCCCACCGCTAGCATTGGTTCGCATCGCTAGGCGTCTCTACCTTACAGGGGCTTCTCCCCCTTCTTCACAATCACATTACAAGCACAAGGTGGCTTCTCTAGTAGGTCCTTAGTTAGCTTCACACATTTCTCATCCAATGCAATCAAGTTAGATTTTAGTTTGTTACAACTAATGCATGGTGAGCTAACGAGGTCCTTAGAAGCAAAGCGAGCCAACTTCTTATCATGATCAATCATTTCTTGGCTGTTTGGAAACAGATTCAAGCTCGTGATCGATTTAGGACAATTCACACAAGAAGCAATAGGCTCAAGTAGAAAAGCTTGTAATTGACAATTTTATGATCTGCCTGTTTAGGTTCATCTTCAAATTGTTACAACTTTCACAAGTCTCGGCGGATCGAGAAGCAATGTATAAAGACCTCTAAAAGCATTATCCTTATCCTCACATGAGGTGCAAGAAGTAGTCTCAACGGTAGATGAAGGAAAAACAATCCTAGACATCTCTAGTTCAGCGAGCAGACTAACATTCTCCACCTTAACAATGTCTAGTTCGAGGACAAACTATCATGCGAGGTCCTTAGTTTCTCCATGTCTCCAAGCAAAGCACAGCAGGTATCACAGTCGTCACAGGAGGGAGCAGATATAAGTGAAGTAAGCTCCCGTGACAATCTATCTACTTCCTTCTCTAACTCGGTACACCTAGACTTAGCTCTAGCATGAAAACCACCTAGCTTAAGAAAAGCATGATTGAGCTGATCGTAGGTGGGACATACCTCGTCTGAGTCGGAGTAGAGCTCATTGTCGTGATCTCGCCCTCAAGGGCCATGAAGCACATGCCAGAGAAGTCGTCGCCGCTCTTGGGTTCTTGATCACCCGTCCCGTCGTCGTCGCTCCATCCCTCCACTTCGTCGAGGTCGAGGTCGTCGAAGCGGCGAGGACGCTGGAAGAGCTTCTTGGCCTTCCCAAAGTTGCGAACGGCTTCTTGCCTTGCGTCGGAGTTGGGGCCTTCTTGTTGCGGTTCTTGTCGGAGTAGTCGTTCTTGGGAACCGCCGTAGTCGACTTTGCCTTTCCCCAACTTGGGACGGTTTGCTCGAATGTGGTTGGGGCCACCACACCGAAACAAATCACGGGTCCTCTTTTCCTTCCGTCCCTCCTCCCTTTGTAAGCATGGGAGAATCTCCGTGCGAGGAGGGCTAGTGCTCATCCGCAAGTCGCTCTGTCGATCATCGGTTATGTCACGAGAGGCGCGAGGAGAATCATAAAGAGAATCGGCGGAAGAACCGAGCCGAAGTGGGATCGTGACTAGAGCCATCGATTGTGACTTCGACCAGGCGAGACTATGTCAATCTCGTGAGTCTTGAGGCGCGAGTAAAGCGCATCAAGAGTCAAGGTCGAGAGGTCCGTGGTGTCCTTGATGGTAGTCACCTTCATCTCCCAAACCCGAAGATCGAGTCTGAAAGCATCGTCGGCGTTATCCGAGTCGGAGTATGTGAGACCGACCGCTCGGAGATTGCTCAAAATCTTGTGAAATCGTGAAAAGCACTCTTCAAGGGACTCTCCGGCAAGCATCTCGAATTTCTTTGTATTCGGCGTTTGAACGGTCTGTCGAACTGTCTTGATCGGGAGGTGCCCTCATGGTATGCATCGAGGGTCACCCAGATGTCGTGGCGGACGACGGTGAGAGATGCGATCAAATTCGCTCGCTCAATCCTCGTATGATGATGTTCCTTGCCTTTGCATTCGCCTCAACATCGCCATATTCCGGCATTGATGTTCTCATCGGCGGGAACAACAAATGTACTTTCACCTTCCGCCAAATGGCATACCCCGAGCTGGATATATGTTTCCATTCGGCTCTTCGGAAGGGTAATCCAGCCATCAAAGATGGGCGGCTTGGTGGAATACTTGTCATTGCCATGGCTCTTTGAGACCGGTTAAGATCTATGAAGAAGAGCTAACCGGCTCTGATACCAATTGAAGGACCGAAATGGCAACAGAGGGGGGGTGAATGGTGCCTTAAAAGCTTCTAAAAATTCAACTCGATCTCTTCTCCAATAGATATATAACTATGAAGAAGAAGATTAGTTGCTCACTAAAAAGAGAAAAAAGCAGATAGATCAACACCAACACGAGCGAGGCAGAGAAGACTAGAAAGTACTTGGCGTGGTCAAGACCAGCTGTGGTTGAAAGAAACTTCGTGATCTCAAGCCGTGGTCGAAACGTCTCACCGAGAGAAAGCAATCGATCAACGAGATACGATCACTCATCGAAAACAAATAAGCCAGAGCACATCGGCCGTAGACGAAAACCAGAAGAGTGACCGTGGTCAATAATCCGAAAACAGAGTAGTCCAGGCGCACGACCGCCAAACCAAGAATTGAGAGAACTTTTTGCACAGAGGTCAAAAACGAATGAAACTTGAATCCTAGCAAGAACAAGATATTTAAAGTGAAAATACCAAGAATAACACAAGTCTTTGCTAAGGAAGGAGAGAACGTTGTGGTCGAACACGATCAAAGTAAATAGATCGTGAGCCAGAAAACACGAAGTTTCTGTTTTGATTCTTGCTCTCGGGAATAAACCGACCGAAAGGTCTTAGAAAATGAATCCAGTTTAGAGCGAGAGGTACAAGCCAACTCTCAAAGAAAACACAGATAAGCGAAAGAACAGAGAGAGCGCAAAAGATCTAGTCAAAACACCTCAAGCAAAAACAAACTCAGAATGATACAAAGAGGTGAATCCAATCTTTTCTATTGATCATGGAGGTTTCTACAGCCACTCCATCGGAGGTACACGAGCATCCATGCTCTACCCAGAGACAACTCACACAATAGAAAGAAGGGCTCAGAGCAACTCGTGAAACAACCTCACCCAGCTCCAGAGTCTCCTCCTCTATTTATACTCACACGCTAACGGGTCTCCACAGACCACCCGTTACAGAGAGCTCCAGTGCTTCTGAGCCTCCGGTGCTTTGCCCATTACCCGTGGGCAACGGCTCCACCGCTTTGCCCGTTTGCACCACCAACTCTCCGGGCGTCAGTGCTTTCTCGGTGGGCAGGCTTCCCGCGGCTTTGACATTTCTCCAAAATGCCCCTCACGCCTTCCAGAAGCTTCCTCCACCGCCTTGCTGTCCATCTTGTCGACCCACTGGCGGAACACGTCCTCCTCGGCTTTTCCACGTCGTTACGGACCTCAACATCTCCCATGTCTAGTCGACCGTCCAAAGCCTCACTAAGACTAGTCTCCGATACACGCATCCAACACAAACAACAAAACATCACATAGCACCGATCCATACATCGCCTGACTCACGAGCTCAAGTCTCTTTTCCACGAAATTAGACTTTACCAAACCTTGTCAAAATGTAGAACAAACCAGTCTACAAGGTCCATAACATCACAAGGAACCCAACCGACCAAACCTCACCGTAATCGGACACCACATGTGCCCACACGACCGGTTTTAAAGAGCTCCATCGACCACGGTCAATCTGCCGACAACGTGGTCGAAGCCGACCGCCACAACGTGGTCGAAAACCTTAGCATGGTCGAATCTCTCCGAGCGCACAACGTGGTCGCACCACCGATCAAACAACGTGGTCGTGTCGCCCAGCGACCACGGCCAAAGTGGTCGAACGCCCGACCGCCCAACGTGGTCGAGTCTCCGATCCCTGGCGTGGTCGAAAGACCGAGACCACAACGTGGTCGTAAACCCTAGCGCCGAGTGCCGACCACGGTCAAATCTTTCGAGGGCTCGCATAGCGTGGTCGCACACCGTCCGATCGGCTCCCGACCACGACCAAACTTCCCGAGAAAGCCGTAACGTGGTCGTAGAGTCCCGATTGATTTCGATTAGCCCAGCGTGGTCGTATCGACTTCGACCACGGTTAAAACGCCGAGACCCGCAGAGTGGTCGTATGCGTGTGGTCGGCTTCCGACCAGCTCCCAAGTGGTCGTCACGGGACCCGAAGACTTCGATCACGTTCAAATTCGCCGGGCGCCACGCGTGGTCGAGACCACCCGAACGACTTCCGATCACGTCCCGGATGGTCGTGACGCACGTTTTCGGCTTCCGATCAGTTCCAATGTGGTCGTGCGGTTGTGGGAAAGTCGTACCGACTTTGACTACGACGAGCTAAGAATTTGCAATAAAAGCCCAAAACAAACTCAATTTTCCTTCAACCAAGGGTCAATTACTCATCATAAAGATGGGATCATCTCCACATGATCTCTCACAAGCGAGTGGCTTGACTTGTTACTCTTGGGTTTGCCGACCCTAGACGGCGTTGAGGCGTCGTCTTGCGGTGATCTTCTCAAGAAGCTTGTGAGAAGGCCGTGAAGTTGTGAAGGTTGGAGCTCACCTACCGGAGCGGGAAAAGAGCTACCACTAGTGGATTGAGGTGTTTCGGCAATTCGTGGAGCCGGTCCGATTCGTGGGGCTAACCTCAACGTGGATTAGGGAAAGCGGCAACTTTCCGAACACCACGGTAAAACATCGTTGTGTCAATTGTGGTTTGTTTCCTTGTTCCTTATTTACATTCAAGCAATTTATATTCATAAAATTAAATTGATTGCTTGTATACCTAGGATTGCAAACCTTGACCTAGGCTAGAATTGTTGGTGCATTTAGGCGAATTTACTTGTTGTAGGCGCTATTTGAGCTAAACCAAATTGATTTAAGCTTCCGCATTATATACTTGGTTTAGGCAAATAGAAAAGGTCTTGAATTGTTAGCATTAATTTGTAGAGATTTTTTTAAGACCGCCTATTCACCCCCCTCTAGTCGGCCACCTCGATCTTACACTTGGCCACCACCTCAAGGGAACATATTCTAGTCGCCCAATAGTCAGATGACTAGAACCTATCGTCCAACGGTTTGTAGACAACGTTGCTGTCGTTTTTCCGTTATGCGACAGGCTCCAAGTACTCAACCGTAGGGCGACTGGAGCCTATTTCGGTAAAAAAATATGGTTATAAATATATTTCTATTATTTTAAATAAAAAATAGATTATTGTAAAAAAATCGGCCGGTGCATGCGCTGCGCGCTCTCTCTCCCTCTTAGCTAGGAGCACTGAGTACACGATTTGTTTTAAAAGCTGTAGTGTCCGTGTACGTGTCGATCCATGCCTTGGGATGCAGTTCCACCATGCATCAAAAGGAGGGAAATGGCATGCACGGAGTGCACGTACGGGTGTTCATGCAATCATGCATGATGGTTGGTAAGGCTGTTCCAGCACAGATCCTGTACGGCAGCGTTGGATGTAGGATTTCTAAGATACTAGCTGAATGCCCGTGCGTTGCTACGAATTTTTAAAAAATAGAATATATTTGTATGCATCGTTCCAACAAATTTTACCACCCGTTAGTTTTAGAACATGTAGTATGATAAAATTTTAAAATAGAGCAACGCACGGGCATTCAGCTAGTAACATGCCGTGCGTTGCAATGGAATCCCAAAAGAGGGTGCTTACTACTTAATCAGTTTAATCCATTTTACCCAACCAATGTTTATTTCCATTAGACAACCCAGGATGAGAAATCTGTATTAATAACTGATTTGTCTGGATACATATTCAACAAGGTTCAAATCAGATAGACATGCAACATATGAAGAATATATAAACATTGTAAATATTTTCATGTCAATCAACATGCAGGGAAGTTATAACATAAACCTACTCTACCAATTTATATATTTAAATTGCTTGAGAGGAAAGGTCTCTTATGTTAGCAAAAGAGAAGCATCTAAAACCATTTGGAAAGAAGATACAACAGACCGCTTTTGAGAACCATATGATGATATCAAAATGTTTCAGTTCAAGTTCTTGCGTACCATTGGAATGCCTAAAGACTTCATATCTTCCTCATTCATGTGTACCAAAGCCTTCATATTAATATGAAAAATGAGTATACATCAACTAAATGTCTAGAACACCCTTGCCACATAAATCAAATGTACCAGAATTCAAAATAAAGGTTGCACAAATATAGAATGTTCAAGAATACCAGAAGTACATTGTATTCATTGCATTACAAATGCAAAATAAATCAAAGGGTAAAGGCAACATGACAATACACTATTCTCTCGTTAGTAGAACAAACAATGAAAGTGTAACTTATTTTGACTTACAAGTAGGTGTAATTTTGGCGAAACATGTAAAATCCTAATATACAAGACATAAGCGATAGGATGCTCCCCTTTAGCATAAACCGGCGGGAACATATGAACCAACTAATAGCATCAAAGATTTCCTCTCGAAAAATAGCATCAACAATTTGCAATTCGAGATCAAGTGAAAACATCTGCCGCTATTCAAGACTTCCTTAAAGCTGCAATATCAACAAGTGGCACAAGAAGGAGTGCTACCAACATTGTCCCATGTCTTGTAATCTTCGGGTCCGCTCGCATATTGTCGCTTTGCCCGTTGGCTCTAAAATGTATTTGAAGAAAATGCATTTCCAAAGAGCCATTGATGATCGCATTCAAGTGACAACAATAACACATTTCCTCTCGATCGATTAATCACAAAACAACAACAAGCACTATGCAAGAAAACTTAGCCAAAAAACATACAATTATATGGTTCCAAAGTTAACAAGGAAAATGTAGCACTGGGCCCATGCAAATACTTTACCTCTTCATTTGCCTGCAAAAATAGCCTCAAATATTTGCTTTGCTTAAGTTCAGGGTGTAAAGCTATTCTGTTGATGAATAGGTCCAAAGCTTGACGCCGCAATTCAATGAACCCTTTGCTAAACCAAAATTTCTCAAACGGTATAGAAAAATAACAACACCCTAGTAAGCAAGGGAACACAACACAGACACCACAATTCTGTAGTCTTGAGATTGGTCCGTTCTAGAGAGGATATAAGAAATAGGTTGTTAACAAAACTATAATTTGCAATATTACCAGCATCATTCTTCTCTGGAAGGGGAGGTATATAAATGCCCTTCTACTTCTCAGCAAGCCCTTCATGCAACCACTCAAATTCACTATAGCATTGGATAACAATTTTCTCTGGTCCCTCAAGTTCAGGTTGGTTAGTCTACAGAGACAAATGCTACCAAATTAGCAAAATAATAGCAACACAAAAACAAAATATCTGCTCAAAGCAGTCAATATGATATAGCTCCTAGATAGCATTCAAGCCCCAAAAAACAAAGAGGGAGAATGAAACATAAAGCAAATGTTGCAGGTCAACTCAATCTACACAAACAGAAGTGAAGTAGCAATAGAACAGAATACGTTCTAATCTCATACATCACAATGAAGCTACACTACTGGCACACAAACATATATTTCCACATAGAACAATTAACAATTATTAGTAAATTCAGTCTACTAAAAATGAAACTAACATCTAACAGCAAACAATTAACAATAATTAACAGTTAACATTAACAAGTAGCAAATGTGGTGAACAAAATTAGAAACTGTAAGAAAGGAGAGTAATTGGGAACTAACTGGTTTAGATGAAGAAGCAGTAGCAGAGGGGTGTCGGTGTAGGCCGCTTGACAATGAACAGTGGTCACCGGGGTTGGAGAAGGAGAGGTCAAGGAAGACGCCGAGGTAGGGAGGTGGTCGTCGGTGAAGATGTGGTCGCCGGCGTCGGTGTCCAAGTAGAGAAGACTTTGCGGCTCACCTTGGCGGCAAGGACCAACGGTAGAGTGGATCGATGCATGAGGGGTCTAAATGACAATGAGAAATTTGGGAGGGGTGCAAAACTCACGGCGGTAGGATTTGTGCTTGAGCAGCCGAGTTGCGACTAACGCCACGGACGACGGCGAGGGCATCGGCGGCGACCTTGCCCTCGCATTGTCCTCCATGCGCCGACGCCAAGCGCATGGCGACGCAAACCTCCTTGTCCGTTCGCAGGATCTCATTGTCACCGGCTCCACCGACCAGTCGGCCCTTTATCCACGGGCCCCATGAGTCGTGCTTTGGATCGAGGCTTTGCGACGGCGCCTTGTCGACTCGGACTCAGATGACTCGCCCTCCTCCTCTTCATCCTCGCCGCGGTGTCGATTCCTCGACCTTCTGCGGCGGTGGTGGGTTCTTGGGGGTAGAGGAGGGCTCATGTGGGTGGGCTCCTCGTCGATGCCTCCTCTTCATCCTCTTGAGGTCTTGATTCCTCGGAGGTGGGGGCAAGCGGCGGGGTGACCTCCTCATCCAGTGGCGGTGCGGGGTGGGGAGGAGGGAAGGAGGAGGCGATGTGGGGTGGGGAGGAAGGAGGAGGCAGCGGAGGGGATGGCGAGGCGGGGAGGAGGAGGCGATGCGGGGGCGTCGGAGGAGGAGGCGGGGAGGAGGCGGCGGAGGCGGAGGGGGGAGGAGGAGGCGCGATGGCGGAGAAGTGGGAGGCGGCTGCGGGCGGAGAAGTGGGGAGGAGGAGGCGGCGGCTGGGTGGGGAGGAGGCGAGGCGGGGCGGATGAGAGCGGCGGAGGCGGAGAAGTGGGGAGGAGGAGATGGCGGTGGCGAGTGCGGAGGAGTAGACGAGGCGGAGCGGATGAGGAGGGAGAAGGCGAGGCGGAGGAGGGAGGGAGGAGGCGGCGTGGAGAATGAGGGAGGCGTGGGAGACGGGAGTAGGTGGGAGGAGGTTGCGTCGTGAGCGGGTGGGAGGGCCACACGTCGTGAAGTGCAGTTTTGAGGTGGGGCCCATGTGTCGGTTAGCAGCAGATCTTTTTGTGAGAAGAGGTGGGAGAGGCCGGACCAACCACCAACTCCTTTTTTATAATAGTAAAGATGTATGCAGAGTTAATAAAACATTACTTAAAAAATAAAAGGTTCTCGGTGAAAAATCATATTACAAATTATCCTAACAAAAAATATCTTAAAATATCTAGAAAAATTATAAAAATAGTTAAGCAAAATATAATTTCAATTCTACGACCCTTCATGCAATTTTAGAAACAGTCATTTTATTGTTTCTTAGAACCATCTTGCTAACTTGTTCAAAAATTTATGTTATCTAACCAACACTGTCTATAAAGATTTCAAATATGTAAACTTCTTTTTCATTTTGGAAAGTCTCTACGATCTACATTTCACAAAGGCACAGTCATTCAATGAAATATTTGGGATTTACTGATTTTAGAATTGGGAGGGAGTGGGAGACCGATGCAACTCACATAGGAAAGAGACCTCACTGCAATGTCGGTGCTTCTTACCTCCTTGCTCATTACGTCACAAACCAACTCACCGCGTCACTTTTCTGCCCACCAACATCGCCTCGCGCCCTCACTCCAGTCCTAGAGCGCACCTGTGGCCCAAGTATGGGAATTGGTTTGCCTTCTCATCGGCTTGCTGGCAGCCATTCACTACTACAAAATAGTAATCACAAACGGTTCAAAACTGTCATCAAAGGCGCTTTCAGAACCATCGAATTTATGTGTGCGTGAGAGCGGTGGTTATCACGAGCGGTTTTCAAACCGTATGTGATAGCTACAACACATATGGTTTTCAATAAAATGTCTATAATATATCGATATCGAGATGATTCTTAAACATAGCCGTCAGGATATGTCGATATCACGACGGCTAATACTAAAACCATCGTGATATTACAGATATTACAATTGGTTCTTAAATATAGTCGTTTGTGATATTTTACATATCATAGATGGTTCTTAAATATAGCGGTCTGTGATATATCAGATATCATATATGGTAAAACTAAAAATTGTCTGTGATATTATAGATATCACAGATGATTCTTAAATATAGTTGTTTGTGATATCACAAATATCACAGACGGCTAATACTAAAAACCGTCTATGATATAACAGATATCACAGACGGCTAATACCAAAAACCGTTTGTGATATGTCATATATCATAGATGGATTGTTGTTACAAACCGTCGGTGATAGCTATTTTAATAGCTAAATTATTTCCTATTTTTCGGATAGCCTCAGGAAATGCAAGCCATGCAATTATTTCCTATTTTTCGGATAGCCTCAGGAATTGGGAGGGAGTGGGAGACCGATGCAACTCACATAGGAAAGAGACCTCACTGCAATGTCGTGTGCTTCTTACCTCCTTGCTCATTACGTCACAAACCAACTCACCGCGTCACTTTTCTGCCCACCTACATCGCCTCGCGCCCTCACTCCAGTCCTAGAGCGCACCTGTGGCCCAAGTATGGGAATTGGTTTGCCTTCTCACCGGCTTGCTGGCAGCCATTCACTACTACAAAATAGTAATCACAAAAGGTTCAAAGCGTCATCAAAGACGCTTTAGAACCATCGAATTTATGTGTTCAGGAGAGCGGTGGTTATCACAGACGGTTTTCAAACCGTATGTGATAAGCTACAACACATATGGTTTTTTCAATAAAACAGTCTATAATATATCAGATATCAGAGATGATTCTTAAACATAGCCGTCTGTGATATGTCAGATATCACAGACGGCTAATACTAAAAACCATCTGTGATATTACAGATATTACAATTGGTTCTTAAATATAGTCGTTTGTGATATTTTACATATCATAGATGGTTCTTAAATATAGCGGTCTGTGATATATCAGATATCATATATGGTAATACTAAAAATTGTCTGTGATATTATAGATATCACAGATGATTCTTAAATATAGTCGTTTGTGATATCACAAATATCACAGACGGCTAATATTAAAACCGTCTATGATATAACAGATATCACAGACGGCTAATACCAAAAACCGTTTGTGATATGTCATATATCATAGATGGATTGTTGTTACAAACCGTCGGTGATAGCTATTTTAATAGCTAAATTATTTCCTATTTTTCGGATAGCCTCAGGAAATGCAAGCCATGCAATTATTTCCTATTTTTCGGATAGCCTCAGGAATTGGGAGGGAGTGGGAGACCGATGCAACTCACATAGGAAAGAGACCTCACTGCAATGTCGTGTGCTTCTTACCTCCTTGCTCATTACGTCACAAACCAACTCACCGCGTCACTTTTCTGCCCACCTACATCGCCTCGCGCCCTCACTCCAGTCCTAGAGCGCACCTGTGGCCCAAGTATGGGAATTGGTTTGCCTTCTCACCGGCTTGCTGGCAGCCATTCACTACTACAAAATAGTAATCACAAACGGTTCAAAACTGTCATCAAAGACGCTTTCCGAACCATCAGAATTTATGTGTCTGTGAGAACAGGTAGTTATCACAGACGGTTTTCAAACCGTATGTGATAAGCTACAACACATATGGTTTTTACCTGTCAATTGTTTGTTGCATATGGGTGAAGTCGTGGTTACTCCTAAGTAGGGAATCAAGATATATTATCTTGCTGCACTTTGGTACAATCATAATCAGACTCCAGTGAGACCTAGTCATGTGTGTCGCCATAGTGATTAATCCTAAGTCTATGTTGCGTATAAAGTTCAAATGAAACTTACATGGTAACTAGTGAAGCACTTACCCCTGGTTGAAGGGTATCATGATGTACTCATTGTCAGTGTGAGCAAGCACTCCCGTCGTTATGTATTCTTTGACGAAGGATATATTTGCGTTGATGGATTGCTGAGAGACAAGTGTGGGTCAAGAAAACCTACCTGTTGTCACCGTCATCGGGCTTGTAGCATCATGGATCTATACATAAGTAATGAGTTATGACATTTATTGGTATTACATGAATGTAGAACTTCATTGTACAATACACTTACAGTGTCCAATATCGTAGAAGTAAGGCGTCGAGTTCATCGAGGTTGAATAGTAAAAATAAGTCTTCAAAGGTCACAACGATGTAGCCCGAGTCGTGGAGAAAATACGTCTTCGTGTATCTCACGGTAGAATCCATTTTATCGGTTTGGCTTCCTGTTGGACATCTACATGTACCAAGTATGCAAAGACCTGTAAACCAATCCAAGGCTGGGTAATTGTGACTCGGGGACCAACGACAGTCTGAGCTGGTACTTTCAGCATTGGAGAGGTGGCTTAGTCTCCTTTGGTTGGGCCTTAGCACCTCACTTGCGATACATCTTCAGTGTCGTCTCCACGGGAGCCAATGCGATGGACTTGTGAAGTGTAGCTTGAGGTGGAGTCATAGAGGGTTCTGTTTGACAGGCACGGTCATTTAGAGAATGCAGCACAAAAGGGTCCAAGGTGATATCCCTCTTGGGCCATTGGACGAATGTGTGGACGACATCCTCTAGTGTCATGATTTCTTTATTTGGGTCCTCTCCAACTGGACGGTCCTAAAAATGTCATTAATTCTACCAGTTGGACCTTCATGAAATCAGTCCCTAGTTGGTCATCGACTCATGGTGCACCAACGTCCCTAACAGGCATGGATACGCAAACCACCATCCAGCGTAAATGGGAATGGAGCTAGCAACCCTGATTTTGAGGATGCACGACGTGGCCTCCTACATAACGACACACGATGAGTTAAGGCATCCATCAGGTCTATCTATGTAGCATTCTAGAGATGTACATTACCTGGATGTCATCGATAGGTAAGTGGATATCGCTATGTTCAGAAAGTGGCACGGACACGCAGTTAGTTTGACGTTGAGGGGGACTGAGTACCGCAATAATGGGGTGGCTTGCGACTGGTTGCGGACTTCTCTCAGTTATTCCCTCAATGCATCTATCCCTCCTCGAAGTGAGGCAGTTACATTCTCAAGTTTTGCATCAAAGTTCGGTTTCATACATTCCTTGTACTCGGCCTTGGATCTCTTCTTACTCCTATACGTCTCAGAGTCGTTTAGAAATCCAGGCCTCCAAGAGGCAATCATGTTATTTTAGACCCCATGAAGTTATGGACCTATTAACAACTAGATAGTTTAACATATCTTACCAGGTGTTGGAAAAAACTTCCTCGTCTACGTGGTTTTTGAAGGAGGCGACACTCGAAGATGTGGCTGATGACCTCACTTTTAATCAGTTTTGGGCGCGCTTGTTTGTGATCCCGGTAAATGTTGGGAGGCCTCCGATTGGATTGCAACCTCGTCCTCCATCATCCATTGCGGGATTTTATCCGTGTCTGTAGGGGGTGAGTGTTTTATGCTTGGAAAGCCTTGTGCGCTGCACTTTCCTGTTGAAATTCGATTATCGTCTTCATTCAGCGACATCTGTGATACACAACTACCGCAGCGGTTTATATTAATGACCGTCTGTGAACTATAACATACGGTTCTAATTAAAAACTGTTTGTGATGTCTACAATTATCACATGTGGTTCATATTAATAACTGACTGTGAAATATCACAGACGATTATTAATAAGAACCGTCTGTGATAGTAGGGTATCATAGACGGTACATGGGTCACACTTGTAAAATCGTCTATGATAATTATAACACAGACGGTTCGAGCAAACCGTCTATGATGAGGCGTCCAGTATAGCCTTTTTTGTAGTAGTGATTGCACGCCATGCTCTCCCTCTCCCTTTCCTTTCGCCGCTGCGTGTGGCCATTGTAAGCTTGCATCACTGCCGCACTACCTCGTGCCTCCTATTTCGTTGACTCCCTCACCCTCCATGTGTGTGCGCCGTCACGTTGAGAGAGAGACATGAGCTAGTTAGGGTTAGAACTTGGGTGACCAGTTGGGGCCTTAGGGAATTTGAGTTGTGGTGGGACTGGTGGGCGTAAAGAGAGCTTTAGTGGGCTAAGAGAGAGAGAGGTGTGTGTTGGATTGAGCTGATTTATTTTTTGGGTACAAATATGTAGCATTTTGGCTCAATTAAAAGTATTTATATGTGTAATATACCTAGTATATACTGTATTTCCATGAACTATAGAGGGGGACCGCCCTTGCTGTGCAGACCGAGGATTTTCTGGTTGTTCAAAGTTAATAAACTATTATTTAATAAAAATGTAATGTCCTAAAAATATCAAATTATAAATTGTTTGTACTAGAGATAATATCTCAAATAATTTAGTGAAACTATAAAATATTTCAGAAAAATTGTTGAATTGAGAATTTGTGATTTGAGACTTATGAATTAGGGAATGAGGATGCACCCATGCTACTCTTGACATTCATAGCCTACATCACCATCCCCGCGACCCTGTCATTTGTTGTGCGCTCCTCCGGGACCCCAGCTACTGTGTAGCTCGGTGAGCCCAGCTTGGCTCTCTATATGGTGGTGATCGGTTACTGAAAAGGTGAAAGCTTATGGTCGAAACTTGTGGTGGTGAAAAAACACTTATGGTGACGGAGGCTTATTTAACATAATTAAATTTAAAAAATTGAAAATATAAAAATATGTTAGCCCATCACGAGACAACGCAAAGCGAATACGAGAAAAAAGAACCGACAAAAAGCTCAAAAAGTCAAAATTCAGAAAAAGACGAAATTATGAATAGTGCAAAAATAAGCTTAAGCCATATTGAACACAGCCATACTCCCTGCTTGCTGCCTTGCGCCTACCTCATAGCTGATGTGCTAACGCCTGTAACATGCTGCCACCAAGGCCAAGCTGGAGCCCGAGAGCTATCCTTGCCTGCTCGTCTCGCTCGTTACCATGTGGACTCGTGTGCCAGTGCCCCATTACTACTTGAGATCGGGATCGAGAGAGAGAGACATGAGGTAGGTAAGGGTTTGAGGGGAGGGGTTCTCCAGTTGGGTTGAAAGCCTGTTGGGGCTGGCCGCATTGTTTGAGACGAATTGGGGAGGGGAGGTGTGGTAGTAGGGTGGAATCTATTAAAGATATAAATGTAAAATATTTGGCCAAATTACTAGTATGCATGTCTAGTATACATAGTAGATATAAGGTATTTCGAAAAAAAACATTGGGTGTTGATGTAAACACCCATGATCCATGTTAGGACCGCACATGGTCCTGCAGCCTGCCGCCGGGCAATCGATCGGACGAGAATTTGAGCCCAGAAATATCCACGGCCGTGATCGATATCACCACCGGCCTGAGCGGACGGCAGCCCCCACCGGTTTACGGTAGGCCCCCGGTCGCGCCCAATCGGTTGTTGTTTTGCCCCAGCGCCGCGTGTGGTGTGTCCATCCGGCCGCACCACAGTCGTCTGTCGCGTATTTTCGGAAGTTGTTACGGTGAAGCTAAAATGTGACGTCCTTTGCAAGGTGTCGCTAGGTCTTCGGCCTCACGTTGGGTGATGCTGCGCGAGGCGACGGAGACTCACTGGCGGGCGAGGCGAGGGACAAGGCGGCGAGACGAGGGCGAGCGGCGAGCGAGGGACGAGGCGGGCGGGCGAGGGACGGGGACGAGGAATGGCCGAATGAAGTTAGGGCGGTTGGGGAGTGGGAGTCGAGGCGGCCGGGAGTGGGAGTCGGGGGCAAGGCGGATGGTGTAATTTTGTAAGGATGAGTTAGGGTTTTCATCCGGGTAAGCAGGAGGCAGTGCAGGTAAGCTAACCCATACCGTGCCATTGACAGGTGGAGATTTTCCCCATTTCATACCAGTGGGTAAAGAATGCATCCATACCGGCTCTATTAGGGTATTTACCACGGTACACGCGTAAAGCGGGCACAATTGCCATCCCTAGTTCGTACCAGTTGAATTGAAGAACTGTCACCGGAGGCGTGGTCTACCTGCGTTGGTATCCTTGCCTTCGAGAAAGAGAAAACAAAAGAGGGCATACCAAATTTCGATCACAAGCAGCGACCGTAGCTGCTCACCTTAAACAGGCCTCCAGTAGGCCTTATTTGACAATAACATGGACTTGAGCCAGCTGAAATGCCACCACAACACGCAAGTCCGTCAAGTCTAAGCTCAACTACAGGTCTACTTCATGGAGCCCAACTGCCCAGGCGTAACGAAGCAGCCAGGCCTCACACCGACAAAAGACCCCATGACTGTAAGACAAACGAAATTACTTCACCTTATGAAGTGTTGTAGGGCATCTGGCCAGCTGATTAATTTGTCAAAATGTTCTATTTTTTCAGTAAAGGCTGTCGTCAACCATCAAGGGAAGAGGTTAAAGATGTGTTTTGCATAGCGAATGAATCTCCCAGTGAACGTTATTGGGCTTCCCAACTGTTGCAGGACGATCCAAAAATGGTGTACTCAAATATCTCAAGGGCCGGGTGTGGGAGCGAGTCCCAAGGTTGGATGGAGAAAACTCGTCGTTACCATGTGGACTCGTGTGCGGTGCCCCATTACTACTTGAGATCGGGATCGAGAGAGAGACATGAGGTAGGTAAGGGTTTGAGGAGGGTTCTCAGTTGGGTTGAAAGCTTTGTAATGGGCCGCATTGTTTGAGGCAATTGGGAGGAGGTGTGGTAGTAGGCGGAATCTATTAAAGATATAAATGTAAAATATTTGGCCAAATTACTAGTATGCATGTCTAGTATACATAGTAGATATAAGGTATTTCGAAAAAAACATTGGGTGTTGATGTAAACACCCATGATCCATGTTAGGACCGCACATGGTCCCTGCCTGCCGGGCAATCGATCGGACGAGAATTTGAGCCCGAAATATCCACGGCCGTGATCGATATCACCACCGCCTGAGCGGACGGCAGCCCCACCGGTTTGGTAGGCCCCGGTCGCGCCCAATCGGTTGTTGTTTTGCCCCGCCGTGTGGTGTGTCCATCCGCCGCACACACGTCGTCTGTCGCGTATTTTCGGAAGTTGTTACGGTGAAGCTAAAATGTGACGTCCTTTGCAAGGTGTTCGTACTAGGGATGGCAATCGAAGGCGGCAATGCACGGGTAGTGCTCGCCCATACCCGCACCTCCGACCTGCTTTACGCCCACGGTATACCCAAGAAGGACCACGGGTAAAAACTCGCCCATACCAAGCCGCCATGGTACCCGTCGCCCACGGCATACCCGCTACCCATGAACCGAGTACAACACATTTAAACATCACCAATACATCATAAATTCACATTCAACAACTTCAATACATTATAAATTCACATAAATTCACACATTCCACCAGTGAGTTCTGACTTCCTTTCACACCTAAGCGTCAACCGCTTTCGAGATAAGAAACTATTAATTTGTGCATATCAAGTCGTAGTTGTGATTTGATGAGAAAATTCTAACCTTTGCACCACCAACAATAGGAAGACTGAGAGTACTAGCCTTGATTGCTTCAATTCTCACGACAAAGAACTTGAATGATGCTTTTCAATATGAGACCATTCCTCTAGATGCGACATCTGATGGTGTCAAACGGAAGCATTTAGATACATAAGCTATACAAGGTTAAGCAGAAATTTGAAAGGCTAAAAAATCCTAGTGAAAACAGCATGAACAGTTAAAACAAGATATATCCATGCTATTGATCACAAATCACAGTCACATATCCATGCTATTGAATCACAAATCACCAGGACCGGAGGAGGTGGCTGGATCTTGAGGACGGGTGGGGGGCGGCGGGATCTCGAGAAGCGGGGTGGCGGCGGCGGGATCTCGGCGATGGGGGTGGCGGCGGTCGGATCGAAACCCCTAGAGGCGAGGACCAGATCGGGGCGGGATCTTACGGATCGGAGGAGGAGGAGGGCTCGCCCTCGTTCGCCATGGGAGGCGGATTCGAGGGGCTCGAGTAGTCGCTAGATCGCCGTCGAGTAGTCCTTCTTCCTGCTCCAATCCCCAAAAAAATCACAAAAAATCCCCAAAACAACTCCACCATCAACCAGATCGAAACCCCTAGAGGCGAGGACCAGATCGGGGAGGGATCTTACGGATCGGAGGAGGAGGGCTCGCCCTGGCTCGCCATGGGAGGCGGATTCGAGCTCGAGTAGTCGCTAGTTTCCTCCTCCCACTGGCCTGGTGCAGTCTTGAGGCGGAGGCGGACAGAGACACCGGCGGGACGAGGGCGAGGGACAGGGCGGCGAGACGAGGGACGAGGCGGCGAGACGAGGGACGAGGGCGGGCGAGGGACGAGGAGACGAGGGACGAGGAATGACCGAATGAAGTTAAGGCGGTTGGGGAGTGGGCCTGTGGGCGGCCGGGGCGGGAGTGGGAGTCGGGGGCACCAGGCGGTGGTGTATTTTGTAAGGATGAGTTAGGGTTTTCACTCGCGGTAAGCAGTGAGACAGATGCAGGTAGAGCTAACCCATACCGTGCACTGCTTACCGATGGGCGAGATTTTCCCCATTTTCATACCGTGGGTAAAGAATGCATCCCATACCCGGCTCTATTAGGGTATTTACCCACGGGTACACGGGTAAACGGGCACAATTGCCATCCCTAGTTCGTACCAGTTGAATTGAAGAACCGTCACTCGGAGGCGTGGCCTACCTGCGTTGGTATCCTTGCCTTCGAGAAAGAGAAAAACAAAAGAGGGCATACCAAATTCTCGATCACAAGCAGCGACTGCAGCTGCCCACCTTAAACAGGCCTCCAGTAGGCCTTATTTGACAATAACATGGACTTGAGCCAGCTGAAATGCCACCACAACACGCAAGTCCGTCAAGTCTAAGCCCAACTACAGGTCTACTTCATGGAGCCCAACTGCCCAGGCGTAACGAAGCAGCCAGGCCTCACACCGACAAAAGACCCCCATGACTGTAAGACAAACGAAATTACTTCACCTTATGAAGTGTTGTAGGGCATCTGGCCAGCTGATTAATTTGTCAAAATGTTCTATTTTTTCAGTAAAGGCTGTCGTCAACCATCAAGGGAAGAGGTTAAAGATGTGTTTCGCATAGCGAATGAATCTCCCAGTGAACGTTATTGGGCTTCCCAACTGTTGCAGGACGATCCAAAAATGGTGTACTCAAATATCTCAAGGGCCGGGTGTGGGAGCGAGTCCCAAGGTTGGATGGAGAAAACTCTCGGCAGGAGGCAAAGAAATTTTGATAAAAGCTGTCGCCCAAGCAATCCCGATGTACTCCATGAGCTGTTTCAGATTACCGAGAGGGACTAGCTGGGTTTCTTTGGAAAAGATGACATTGCCGAAGTACTTGGGAGGACTTGGGGGTTTAGAGGCATTGAATTTCTAATTTAGCTTTATTAGCTCGACAAGCTTGGAGGTTATTGCAAGCCCCAGCGTCCTTGTGTGCTCGCATTCTAAAAGCTGTTTATTTCCCAGATGGAGATCTGCTTCAGGCCAAGGTGGGTAGTAATCCATCCAAACATGGCGAGCAGTTTGTGATTGTGTTGGTGTACTAAAGCGAATAATTGGGGTTTGTGTTGGGATCGGATAGTTAACTACGAAAAAAACTAGCATAGATTAAAATTTGGCGGTGGGCATGAGGCGAACTAACTCCTGAGCGCACAGTTCCACGAGGAGCAGAGCAAAACCGTATGAAGAAGCTTGGTTACTGTTTGAGGAGTAAGAGATCATGGATCGTTAAAACTAGATTGGGCGGCGTTCGGGGGGACGCGACGCAGCGTGGTAGGCGATCTAGTCGTAAAGTGGAAGTAGAATTGATCAAGTAGCGGTAGTCATTCAACGAAAATGGGCGTGTGTCTACTAGTAGTAGTAGTCGATCGTCCTTGTATCAAACTCCCCCATTTACAAATTTGGCGAGAGTCTCATCCTCGCGATCGATCCGATCAAGACCGATGTAGGAGGTGACGATTAGTCAAGCGGGCGATCTCCCGATGAGGTGGCCTCTATCGAGGTCCACACGCTACACTAGCTAGGGTTATGAGAGGTGGCGGCTAGGGTTTCGACGGGCATATTTCGGGATGTCTCCCTTAGCTCTCGTACCTCTCTTTATATAGTCTCCAATCGGATCATTATATGATACGAGTAGAGATCATATCCCACTTGGAGACTATCATCCAAACCCTTATCATTTTAACCCATTAAGTGTGTAATCTTGTAGATTCATATATATTTGCCCATGGGCCGAAAACCCCTTTCTGGTCCATAAGTCGGTAGCGGTCCCTAGTAGGGCATAACGACTCCCAAACATACATAAAGTCATATCGGACGAACTTATATAGTGCTTATGTACTGATCCCATTGCCTCATGATACCAAATTGAATTCAAGGTGAGAAGTGTGCCATCCTATGATAGCTCAATCCTTCACTCGAACCTATAGTGGATTACTCAATTGCGATTTACTCCTCAACCACATTTGGCATAGCCATACACTTCCTTAATCCAACCACAACGAGGGGCTCAGAGATATCTCTCCTATTATATAGGAGGAACACATTCCATCTTGATTGCTCATATTCCTCCGCATATTTCACAGTAAATCTAAAATCTACCTTTATGACTACCCAGCCACGAGTAGCGTTTGGTAACCCCTAAGTAAACTACTATACATGTACAAAACAATGACGATCTCAGATCTAAGGATCCTATATACACTATGTATGAGACCAACTGATGATACTTAAGAATATAACAATTTCCGCAGTATCTCATGGTAGGTCAATCCAACATTATGTTCTCTAACATGTGTCTACATTATTGATTTGGTATCCAATATCCATGATCCTAGAAACATGATCATCAATCAATACATATGCTGATTTGTAAATCATAATTGTCCCATATAATGATATAAGATCAGTGATAATTTAGAATAACATTAAAACATGAATAAAGAGTTCCACGAACAAGTCATATACTTGTTGATCAATACGAAAAACATTTATTTAATGGACAAAATAATATATTATTCAAAAGATCATAAACATAGAAGTAATACAATCACTTCTATGATTGACTCTAGAGCATATCACTATTAGTTTGATCAGAAGAATCGGCACCAGCGAGGACATAAAGTATATGGCCCACAACTGGATACCTCAGCAAAATCTATTATGGCCTATGCGTGCGAAGGTACCAGACCCATCGCTGCGATTGAGTGAGCTAATTGATAATTCGTCAATGATGTGAAATATTGATATGCTGGATCTTTTTTTATAATATGGACAAGGAAACTATTTTGCAGATTCCCTTGAGCTACATCAAACAGCAAGACACTTGGGCCTGGTTCCATGAATAGCAAGATGGAATGGTATGTTCTCAGTTCGATCTGCTTACCGGATGCTGGTCCATACAAAAAAGAGCAGAGGATTGGTTAGACCACAAACCGGGCAATTCTGAGGGGGGAGGGGGGGTCAATCAAGAAAGAATGGAAGAATCTGTGGAAATTAAAGGTGCCATCGAAAATCAAAGTCTTTGTACACCTAGGCTAGATTTAGCCCAGCCCGGCTCAAGTGTTGCCCTATGAGAGAGAGAGAGAGAGTGAGCCAAGGGGAGAAGCAAAAACTGAATTGCTCTTCTCCTCCCCCGTGCTTACTTGGCTGCTTCTACCAGCCCTGTGCTCACCAGGCCGCTGCCTTCTTCCCCTGCGCGCACGCCGCCGCCGCCGCTCCTCTGGTCGCACCTCGCTGTCCCCCTGTTGTCGACGACACCCCACACGCGTCGTGCGTCGCTATAGCCCACGCACCGCCGTCGGTAGCCACCAGCACCGCCGTCGCTTAGCGTCGTCACTCCCCGGCCACGTCTTGCCTTCCTCGTCCTCTGCCGCCGCCGCTCCACCTTGTGGATGCACCTCGCCTCCCTCAGCCCATGACTCACCGCCTCCCCGCTCCGCCCAGGTTCACCGCGTAAGGAGGCAAGGGGAGATCCGAGAGCTGGCTGTGAGGGGCAAGGGGCCAGCCAGTCGAGGAGAGGACAGGGAGGAGCCGGCCGGCTGAGAAGGAGAGGAAGGGGAAGAAGAGACGGCCGAGAGGAGTGAGGCCGAGAGAGGATAGCCGATCGACGGGAGGAAAAAGGAAGAGGAAGAAAAGAAAAAAGGAGAGAGCCAGCCGTGGAAGAAAAAAAAGAAAAGAGAGGAAAAAGAAGAGCGAGGGCAAAAAAAAAGGAAAGTTTGACTCGCTGCTAGATATATCAGATCCGGCCAAGAAGCGACAGGTAGTGCTCCGATCTAGTCGTTTGGGGCTAGGGTAACGCCTCGAAAACTCTTCTCCATGTTTATTTACTGAGTCATGCATAAATTATTATACCAATTGTTAGAATTGATGCATGTGGCCATTTAGATATCATTTATTAATATGAATGCCTGAACGGTGAAATCAGTGCTGCCACTGTTGATCTGAGGCAGGAGAGGGAAAGGTAGAGAATGAATTGAAGTTAAATAGTGTGACCGATTAAAGTGAGACTAAGTACGTAGAATTCGATCCGTGAGTATAAATGATGAAGTTGCTAATTTTACAGACTAGTTAAGCATCAGGACAATAAGAAGTTACCCAATGGGACAGGATTTGATATGTTGGATTGGACGTTAGAGCGATATCATTTGCTCGTATAGGAATATATTGCATTAGCAATGAATTGAAATAGTTAATACTTGTTACACCATCCGCCGTGGGCAAGTGGTAACGTGGTGTGACTTGTAGCCGAGATGGACACGGATAGCACGCATATTTGGCCTTCCAATTGAGTTTTACGGTTATCTCCATTGGAGGGATTCATATCGTCTACCAGTGCCCATTTCGGGCTTCGGCGGCAATCATCATTCGCCAAATATAATGAGGGAACGGTGTATCCACTCTGCATCGAACACTGCAAGTCCACAACATTCTCGGCATATATTTATACACTGTTGTGCAAGTGAATCCACCCGTCCATTTAATAATAAGAAAGCAATACACACTGACAATGGGTATATTGATCAACAAGAAACGAATGCTACCGCCAAATATACAAATAAAAATATGCCCTAACACACAAACAGTACACGGAGGGAGGAATAGATATCCCATGTCAAAATGGAAACAAGAAACATCAGGAAAACTGTGTGCTCTGATCTGCCCTCTGCTGAAGTACAAACTTTCAGAAAAGTGGGGTCATATGAAATATACGTGATTTATGATCATGCATGACGCCGTAAAGACATCTCCACGAATCCTTCCAATAACTGTTCAAAGGAGCCCAGGACATGTTGTTCGTCACTAACACCTTATCTCGTATGATCCAGCCCTCGTGATGTAGCGAACCCACTCAACAGTGTTGTAGCCACTCTTCTCCCACACCTGGAAAATGCATCAGAAAATAAGATTTTACATATAAGAGATTTTACATATAAGATAAGGTACAAGGTTTCATATTAACCCTTGATGCACATACCTTGAGGAACCGAACACGTAAACCAGAAGCGGTGAACATCGGAACCTGCAGGAACGAGACATCAGATAGGATGTTAGAGGGTAGAGCTGAGAAAATAGTCAAACAACGTAACCATATGATTAATAGGGTATATGCACATATAGCATATTCTATCAGCAGACGATGCATGTGCAGATATTTGTCATAAAAAATACTTGAAGGCAATACCTCAAACAAACATGCTCCAAGGCCAACAAATTATGTATCACTTTATCTTGTGTATGCTTGAGTTTAGTTCATAAACAATGAGCTATTCGATTTCTTTGCTAACATTGCATTTTCAGTTGTAAATTGTAGAGCTGATAAAATAAAATGGAGTAGAGGGAATCTGATAGTCATTTTGCTAAGTAAGAGGATTCTTCAAGGAGGTAAAGTATAACCTGGAATTCCATCTGAATTGGTGGCCTGTTCCATGACTTCTTTTCCCCCATTGTAGAGATCAGCTCAACTTCTGCGCTCATGGTTGCCTCAGTCTGTCCAGGGAATTTTCTGATCCTATAGTTTTAAAAGTGTGTTATGAGTTCAAATATGTTGGTCAATTTGAAATAATTGGCAAGAAAGTAGCTCTTCAAGAGTAAGAACTCCCATTATATGCACCACAGGCCATAATTTAGCATTGCAAATAGCTTGGCAGCTCAAAATCAAATGAAAATCAAGAAGTTTTTGTTTACAATACGCTAGCAGCACCAAACCCATCAAAGAGAACCCACACATCGTCTTTGGTATAATGCAAATGTTAGACAAAGGTAATATGTACTTACTTCCACACCAGGGAATCAATTGACGCATTATATTTGGCTTTGCCAGATGTTGTTTGGAAACTAGTCTTTGCAGTTTGCTTTGGAACTGGGACTTTGACAACAACACCAAGTGCAAACATCTTAGCACCAAAAACACTCTTAACCTGCATAATAAAGGCTCATCGTGTCAGGAAACATGATTATCACCTCACCCATTTACATATGCTCACTTACTTTCACGTTAATCTCCATGCGTGTTCGGCCCAATTCCTTAATTGTTGGTAGAACCCGGAATGGAAGATTTACGCCCTCCGTGATTCGGTATCTAAAACAAAATTTGTCCGTCAAAAGCCAGCCAAATAATAAAAAAACATGCATTAGCAGGAAAAAAGAAAATTACAAGCATAAATAGGGATCAAAAGATTACTTCATCAATTCAAATTCACCGTCTGGTGGCACAAAGCTGACTGTCTTTTCTGAGTTAAATCTTGTTAGGTTGACACACTGGTGGAATGTGACATCATCAAGTTCTATGGTCTTCCCACTGTAGAGGGAGAGAGGATGCCATGTCAATAGGCAATTCAGCCAAAGTAACAAAAGTTGGTTCCAAAGCCAGTCAACAATTTTAGCCAGCAAAACAATCAATTCAGATGTGCACAGCTTTTCTTTATGTATTTAACAATTAAGAAAGTGATACCTCTTTGCAGGCCTGGACTTCAGTTGGGCTTCCTTTTCAAGTCCAATCTTGTCATTTAATCCCAACTTCAGATCAGGCATTCCAGAAAGGAAGCACTTCATAAGAATCTTTCCTGTCACGTCACATCGTAGAACACTGCCTGCAGAAATGTAACACGATGTCCACAATGAACATCAATTAAGGCAACAGGAAAGACACCAAAGACCTCAGAGCATTACAACTAAAATTTGATTTTGATTGGTCCATAAAATACCTTTAGAAGACATAAGAAGGTTTACGCTCTCAACAATGTCCAAGAAAACCTGACAAGAGAGAAGATTACTCCATTAGTGTAACTTGGTGTAATAAAAGTCAAGAATGAGGTAAAAGAAAGGGCAACAAACAAATGAAAACGGAGGGAAGCATGGGCCATTTTAACAGGCAAATTAGTACACATGTACAATATGTATGAGACCTGAGATGCATTTTGAAATGTACGCAGTATGCTGGCATTTCTAGCACTCCATGCTCTGCTGGAACCATTAGAATGCTAGTGCCCTGCTTTATTTTTCCCAAATACAGCTGAAACTTTCCTACATATTTATATTTAATTCAAGCACCTCATTCTTCTTGTACACAAGACCCTCTCTTCTCCAACCAACAGCGCCGGTGACTTGCAGAGTGGCATTTGGAACAGGCTTATCCGAAGGCTATCAGTACAGAGAAAAGGAAATAAGATTCAGATGCTTGCATCGAAAAACAAACCAGCAACATACTTCTTTATGTAATTTTATTTTACCCAATATCATCTAGTTTCAAATTCACATTTTCTGACCTTGGAGGAAAATGGTGACCGAACCCCTTCTTGAGTTATATACAACTTTAAGATTTCAGGTGAGAGATTCTGAGGATAACCAAAATCCATAATCTCTGCACAGTAAGCAGACACTCACTCAATAGTACAAATAAACAGAAATATCCACAGTAGAAATTGAAGCAGTAAGCAAAATCCAAAAGTAAGATGCACCCTTACCATCAAGAAGTTCATAGATTAAAACAAAGTTATTCCTGATAGCATCTTCATCAAAAGCTCCACCAAAGTAGGACTTGAAGAGAGACACTGCCTGATAATTTTAAATAATATTCAGCAGAAATAATGACGAATGAGATAAGACATAGCAAATTGTCCAAAAAAAAAAAAACTAGAGGCTGATATGTAGATCTCAATAGGATCTCTGTATTGAATTGGTGACTGCAGTTTCCTTGCTGAATCATCTTAACCTGAGGTTTAAATTGAATTAGTTCCCAGCCCAATCACCCTCATCCAAATAGGCCCTTAGAAAATCATATAGAGCAGAAATGGTTGTATTAGTCCTATTAGACTATTTCCAACAGTGATGAACATGAAACATCACACCATGTAGTCATTGAAAAGATAGTTTTCAGTACCACCTATCAACGCCTGCCTGTACCCTTTGGACTTCGGTGATTCCGGAAGTATGAACATCACTTACCCCTTAGCAACAGAAAATTATAGTTGCCAAACAAAGCCAACCTTCAGATACCATCATTAAATGGTATGATAATATAAACTTCCTGGATTCAGATTGTATATCCCCTTACAATTTAACTGAACGATAATTAATAGGTAGCTTCAGAAAATCGTCTGGATCACTCAGTATCTAATGAATTCTTTTGCTCTAAATTAATACACAAACAAGACTGTTTGTGAGAAAAATACAACATAGACAAATCATTTTCTAGTGGAAAAGAAACATCAGTTGACTTGTTCAGCTTTATATTCATCAAGATCATAATGTGGCTGTGTGGATTATATAAATTTTATTCCAAAGGTATTTATAAGACAATAGCAAGTGCATACCTCCACAACAAACTTGAAAGCACAAGCAACATTAGCATTGCTGCTAACCACGATCACAATATAAACATTACTGATCCTCATGTAAAGGAAGGAACAGCCTCCTATTTGCCGAACAGGGCATGTGCCAAGTTCTTTTGTTTGCATAATGTGCATCCTGAATGCATCAACCATATTTCCCCTGCAAAACCATACATGAACACAACAAGGTTTAGTCACTAAATATACATGCAACCATGTAAGCAAAAAACGGGATTTAAAACGAGAGGCGCAAAATGGACCTACAGGAGCTGTTTCTTGTTGAATATAATACTTACATTGGGTTGACACAGAATCCTTAGTGGTAGTTAACATTTTTTAGTATCCTTTAGAAAATAATGTCTATGTTATTGAAGATATACCCTATAGATGAAACCTTTTGACAGCTCAGTATTTAACCAGTATAAACCTTTTGCAGCCTCAAGCTGTCAAAATAGGCCCCAATACATAAAGTTATACTGCATATGTCACCACGGCCAAAACCCACTGGGAAAGATCAAATGAACTATGCGGCAATCTGCTTGTCTAAAGTGCCTCACTCACCACAATTGCGAGTTTGAAATGTGAAAAACTAGTACACAGTCTCTTGTTATCGAGATAATCTACAACTAGCGCGCAGCCTCAGTTGAGCCATGAACCATTCCAGGTGAAACGGAACGAATTCTCCCATACCGTCAGTAATCTCTTTGCTCGATGCCGGAAGCACGCAGCAACAACAGTCGCAAGCTAGAGATCGAAACACCATTCCAAACCAACCACTTGGGATCGCAACAACCGAGGCAAGGGCCAAATTTCAGCACCCAACGAGTCAATCACCAAAGCCTGGATATCAATTGAGATCCTCCGACCATAATCTCACAAGCTACCCACTAAACCCCTCGCGATCTACACAACAGCGAGCTAGAAACGGAACTAATCGATCCCTAGGCCCCAGATCTACCACTCCAAAACCACGGCAGGCGAGGGGGTGGACGGTACTACGCACCCGACATCGTCGCGGTAGAGGCGGTTGATGAGGACGTCCCCGCGGAGGTTGAGGAAGTAGATGGCCGATGCCGCCACCGGCATCGTTGCCTCGTCGCCCGCTCGCCGCCCGAGCGTCCGGCACCACCACCCTTAGCTGGCGCCTGATCCCACAGTGAACTGCCGGCTACCAATCGGAGCCGGTGATCTGGTGTGGTCGGTGCTGGGCGGACGGTGAGGACGGGATAGGACGCGGGTTTTGGTTAGATCTCGGGGCACCACGAGCAAGTCGTCTACCCGTCCGGGAGCCTTTCGTGTGGTTTTTCAGAATAGACCTCTACAGATGGCGTATTTACTTGGTCACCTTCATAACCTCTGTTGGTGACTTGGTCCTACTCCTACTTGGCCAAATAGCTGTCTGAATAATTCATGATCCGATTAAGCTCGGTATAACTGCTTCAAATAAGTTATCATGCCTTGTTGTGCTGTACTATGTGCCTACTCTCCGATCCAGAAACGAAACAAAGAGGGATCGGTCCAGACACGCTTAGACAAATAGGCAACCGATGACCCGTTGATTTTATGTCGGTCGCAAGTAATTTTACTGCTAGTCACTAAGTTGTAAGTGTTTTTATTACTAGTCATAAGTAATTTTACTGCCAGTTATAAGTAATTTTATTGTCAAGTCACATGTCCACGTTCAGAAGAGTACAATAACTTTAATATAAATAATTTTACTACACTCCAACAGAAGAGTTACTATGCATGCCAGACCGGACAACCGTGATGAGGTGTTGGCCTAAGCACAACACGCCCAATCGAACCAAGCCGGCACGACACGTTTATTGTTCGTGTCGTGCGGTGCCTGGGTTGGGCCAAAAGTATTGTGCCTCAAGTCGGCATGGTTGATCCACCCTATTTGGCTTGGTCTAGTCCCACTGGTCCTATGAGCAACACTAGGTAACCAAAATGGTTTTTTGAGAAGATAACCAATGGAATGCCGAACTTGTATGTGAATCACATTCTAACAAAGATAACATAAAATTAAAATTAGGAGTGTCGATATTTTAATACCGATCTTACGTATGATTTATTTGGATTCAAACATTTTATCAAAATACTAGGCTATGGTCTTACGAACACAGGACACCGAAGTTTTTATCCAGGTTCGAGCTTTCTCCTAAAAGAATAATAACCCTACGTCATGTGTGATTACTAATCAAAAGAAAAATAATTACAAGAGTCTAATGCAGAAAAAAGTCTGCACTCTATCTCATCTCGCCCTCCATTTCTTCCCCTGATGTTAACCTTTAAATAGCTGACGAAGCGGCGGCCGTTGTCCCATGCTAGAAGACGCCTTAACGCTTTAGGTGATAACCGTCCGACTCTGATCCTCGGATCGCGGCAGCGCGCTTTTGTGGCCGTAGTCATCGGCCGACTGTGCTAGAATTGTCGTGGTGCCAAGGCACTCCGACAAGGTAGGGATGCCTGATTCACCGAGAGGTGTTGATGATAGGGGGCGGCATGTCTTCTTTCATCCGATCGACCTCACTAGTCGCAAGGGCTGGCGACCCTAGGATGATGAGGAGACATAATGTTCCATAGCGCGGAGGCATGCATCCTTATCAAGGTCAACATAGTCTACCAAGTCGAACCAAATCTTCTCATCTCCGCCATGATCTCATAGGTGATGTTGACGAGACCAGGTAAGGATGGTGATGTAGATTAGAACTTTGAGAGGCTCGACGTCTTCCCCACGGTTGACGCCAGCTGTCGATGATCAAATTTTTGATTTTACAAATAGTAAAGTACTTTGAACCTCATAGAAGAATGAAGAGAAAAAATAGGACGATCTTTATTGCTATGTTAGTATTTCAACTTGCTCTAATAAGCGATTACATGGGTGTATGCTACTTGCACTAATGCAGTGTATGATCTCCAATCCTTTTGTTCTCCTGATGTCTTCTTCGAGCAGGGTTTAAATAGCGCCGAAAAGGTATTAGTTGCTTGCACAAATTGGTGCCTCATAGATTCCATCCATCCACCCAAGTGTGCAGTTGTTGTCAGTGGGAGAAGTTTGATCAATAATTGTCGATTGGTTATTGTCACTGAAGAAGAATCTCAAGTAGAGATGGCAATGGGTACCCGAAACCCGATACCCAGTGGGTTTTTACTCTATTAGGGCATAGGTCTGGGTCAATTTCCTAACCCATGGGTCTCTTAATGGGCAAAAAGCCTAACCCATCAAGTGCGGGTTCAGTGCGTTCCTATAGTACCCAAACCCGTAAACCCATGGGTAATATAAACCCGATCCATAGGAGTTATAAACCCAGACTCGACCTCCATGCAAACCAATCCACCCATAGCCCATTAGTCAAGTACAAGGAGCATTGATGTCTCTCCTTTGGTTTTAATCGAGTTGTGAAGAGCTTGTAATGATATGCTATGCCAATGAACTATGAACTGATAATTGATGGAGTGAACTAGTGATGCGCATTGTGGATTTGTCATTGCTTGTTTCATACATAGTAGCACATAAATTGAACTTATTGTTGACTTGCTAATCGACCGTATGTAATCTGACAATGTTGTTGTAAGACGGGCGACTGTGGTACCAGTACCGAGTGGGCATGGTGCAGGCAAAATCTGCAATCACGGGCATGGGTTTTTAAGGCACGTCCAATTTTCATGGGCACGGGTTTGGAATAGCAAAACCCAATGGTTTGTGTGCTGCCATCTCTAATCTCAAGAGATAAATGCAGGGGGTTATTCTCATAGTCATAGGCATATGGCCAAACGTGGAACAGTTAAAAAAATAGAGGCGCATGTGTTTTGTTCCTTAAAAGCATGGAGCATCACCCCATGAGGTCTGTATTTCGGGTTATAAAGCTTCTAAGTAATGGCTTGTCAGGTAAGCGAACACACTTCTCTGATCATAGGGTACTTGGGACGTGTTATAACATAAATCATTATAATACTGATATAAGAGTTTTATTATGATTAAAAGCGGCTTTTAATGGATTATTTAATCCTCGCCAAGATATATGGTGCCGCTCGGTTAGACTGAAATAAACTAACTTATGGCTGAAATTAGCGCTGTAGCTGGCTAAAATTACACTGTAGCTAATGGTGGCTTATTTGGCGTAACTAAATTTAAAAATAGAAAAACATGTTAACCCATCACGGACAATGCAAACGAATACAGAAAAAAAGAACCGGCAAAAAGCTCAAAAAGCAAAAAAAAAAGCCAGAAAAGATGGAATTTATAAATAGTGAAAAATAAGCCAGCAGCTCAAGCTAAAATAAGCATGACCATTTTACCGAAAACCATACTAGATTCCTCTAAGGTTTGCATGCAGCCTACACAAGTACACATCATAAGAAGCAAATTCCTGTAAGGTTTGCATGTAGCCTACACAAGTACACATCATAAGAAGCAGGTGGTCTGACCTAGCTTCAGAAAACACAAGTTTTTCAGCATGTTGGCAATGTAATATCTTCACAGGCCAGAGCTGTCTTCCATGGACAGCATTGGCCGATTCTTCGGAGAAACTGGGCCTGAAATAGTTTTATCTGAGCCTCCCTAGAGCTCATGTATTCGTGCACACGATGTACGAACTATCAAGACTCGAGGAAGACAACCATAAGCACAAAATGCAGGTCAAACTATCATTTTCTCTGCCATCAATAGTTCCAGCATATTACAGGCTCGTCCTGACATGAACGAGAAGAATCGCATGTCCCCGAAGGTCTTCTTCCTTCTCCAAGGATGAAGAAGCACCAACCTCAACAACAGCACAGCGTGGTGGAAAAAAATTGTCACAGGTGAGTATGCAACCAATTAACGCGGTGGATCGCAAAACAAAGCAAATTTCGACTGCTTTGCCGAGGGACTCCTCCCCGTCTGTCATTTTTCTGAAATCTGTCTACCCCAGAGTTAGCTCATGGGTACATTTATGGACTGTGTTTTGTGCTGATGCTGTGATCTAGACCAGCGATGATCTCCAGTTGGAGAATTCGGCTTTGACAAATGTATGGAGCGCATCATCTGTCTGCCACGCTGTGGATATTTCTCTCTTGATGAGCATACATGAAATTGCTCAGAGGCGCTGACCAGCTGATACCACTTGATGTATCACCATAAATATTGACACTGACAGAGTGACACTGTTTCAGTTGAACATCACACATATGTTCCAGATGATTTCCAGATTCTCCCTTCCAGAGAAATAACCATGACAGTAACATCATCATGGTATTTTCTCCGATCCCCTTGAGGTACATCTAATAACTCGTAGAAGTCCATACCTGGGAAGTCAAAGGTCTGAGTTAATATCTTGATATTGCTGATGAAGTTGGGGGCAGGTACACGTATTTGACATTTAAGACAACAGCTGGAAACAGCTCCGATGTATGACATTCATCTATTGAAATTGAATGACTAGATGCATCAACACATGCCAGTGACTGAGAGTGTTCATGATTGTACCAATGTGAATTATCCCATGGTTGAGTGAAGATGATCAAATGTTGTTCACATGAACAATGCAAAGTTTGTCTAGTTTAACTCGGAACTTTGACAGAATCATGAAGTTGAATAGGATTTTATGTAGTGAAGACAACTTTTACAGTATGCTATTCTCTGAAATAACCAGCCAGGAGAAAACCTATTTGAAACTCTACCAATCCATTAGTTTGCACCCTAGGATAATGTCATTGGAAACATTAGCTCCAAGTCACTGCAGAGTTTGTGTTATAGTAAAAATGTAAAGTGTCACTGTCTCATTGACAGGTGACCCACATGATAATCTGACAATGCAGTGGCATTTTCCTAAAGCACAAACTTTAGGCAGGGAGTCAGGGACATCAGCATGTGACCATTTTGTCAAGCATAACTTCATATGAAATCTGAATGGTGCAAAGACAAAGGATATTTGCTATGTCACTGAAACAATCAAGTGACAGTGGTAAAATTTGGCAAGAAAATTCTTGCATGCCATGGACTGGTATACGAAGTGTCGACAACTGAGACAAACATGTGCGAGCACAAGAATGTTTGCACACGATCATGCCAATTCTGTACATACTTAATGCTTAGTACAACTAGAAATGGTCACATGCAAACCAATCAAGAACTGAAATAAGAAAAGATATGGTATGGAAGAAGAGGTGCCACATCCAAAACTTACCAGCTTTCTTTGCTGCGCACACGAGAAGCTCCTCAATTAAACTCTGTGCAGGATCACCTTCTGGAAACCTCTCCATGAAATTCTCAACATGCAGAACTACCTCCTCGTTGCTCAGGTACTGATATAAGCCATCAGAAGAAAGAACCAAAAACTGGTCCCTTGCAGTGAGTTTGTGATGGCAAAGAGAAGGTGTGCATGATATATATGGTGCATCACCTATATAGTCATTGCGGAACATCTCTAGCAATCCATTGTTAAACTTTGCCTGTACAATCATGCACAAAATTTTAATTAATATTATCTAGTTTCTTATTAGCATTGGACCAATTAAAACACCTGACGGGTAGTTTTTGTTATTATTTCAAAATTATAAGTACAAAATATTGGTAGCAAATTCGTACTCGTTCTAAAGTAAGTTATTTAGCTCACAAAAACAAACAGCTAATAGGTAAAAAATGAACAAACCCTGAACTATGAGAATCAGGTAAAACAACATCCAACCAAATGGTATCATAATTACCTGTTTGAGATACCCAGCACCAAATGCTCGGGTAACTTTTAGACGACCCTTAACTCTGTCATTTACAATACACTGATCATCATCTGGATGTTCACGTCTGATCCTCTGCACTTCCTGCAGATCAACATACAGAAATCAATTCATTGGCCTGAATAATGCATAGGATAAAACAACCAAACCTTCCCACGACGAATTTAGACGACAAACAAGGTTAGTGGAACCAGAATGCCATGCTGTTGAAGAGCATGCACATATTGCACATGCATTCACAGAAGTCAGCACATTGCACACAAATAATGACATAAGCGTTGCCGTACCGGAGCATATGATCAACAATGGATACAAAAAGGCAATTGGATATACATTGGTTCGGCTATGTCAGCAAAAATGCTACCTCTTCGATGCTGGTGCTATGATCAGTGGACAGCTGAAGTGCCTCGAGCCCAATTATGGCGCATCCGGCGGGCCTTGTCTCGATCTCCAAGCCCACGCCATTGTCCTCCATCCGCATGGTTCCAAGCGCGCAACCATCGTCATCGTCCGGGCGCTGCGCCACGACGGCACGGCTGTCCCCAAGGTTCATTACATAGACGTTGTCGTCCCTCACCAGCGCCACGAGCAGGCACGCCCCGGTCACTGCCAGCTCCGGGTGAGACCCCATCGATTGGTCGGTCATGTCCAGGTACGCCGCCTCCGTCGCGGCCAGCGCCCGGGTGAGCGCGCCAAGCACGGCCCCGTGGTCCCTCACCGCCGGCGCCGCCGCCAACCTCCTGGCACCCCACTCCCTGCCGCTCTCATCTTCGCCCGCAGCCGCCGCGTGGGCCCACATGGGAAACCGCCGCTCCTTGAGCCTGGCAAGCGACAGCGCGAACCGGCCAGAGCCCGAGAAGTCGAGCTCGCTATCGTCGTCGTCGCCATCCGCGAGGAACTGCCACAGGCGCTTGGTGTCCGCGTCGGCCTCTTCGTAGAAGATCCCGCGGAGCTCGCGGAGGAGGAAGCGGTAGAGGTTGGCGACGAGGAAGTCAGGGGCCTCGGGGCCGTTGAAGCCGTCGTAGATGCCGACGAAGAGCCACCGCTGGTCCTCGGAGACAACCACATGGACGCGGTCCTCACCCGCGCGGCCGTGCGCCCACTGCACGCCGTCGTCGCGGCGGAGCGGCACCACGAGCGGCCGGTTCTTCTCGGACACGCTCCGCCGCAGGCTGCCGAACGAGGGCTTCCGGAACCTCTTCGAGAACCCTCTCGACGAGGAGGAAGCGGGCTTGGTGGGCTTCGCGGGGAGCGGACCGGAGAAGGGCACGGCAGGGTCGAGCGGGCCAGAGAGCTGGGCGCCGCGGTCGATGGGCCCAGAGAGGAAGAGGGGCCCCGAGGAGAGGTTGGAGAGCTGCAGCGGCGCGGAGGAGAAGGACGACGAGGTGTGGAACGCCGAGGAGTAGTTCGGCGGCATGGCGCCGGCGGCGGAGGATTGGTAGAGCGGGACGGGCACGGAGGAGTTGGCGGAGAGCGCGGCGCCGGAGATGCCGTGGCGGAAGGAAGAGGAATGGGCCGCGGCGGAGGAGGCGTAGCAGAAGGAGTGGCCGAGAGCGTCGTCCAGGCACCGCTCCGCGTCGACGGACGCCGGCGCCTGCCGCGAGCACGCGCACGCGGTGAGCAGCCGTGACGCGCCGCTGCCCATGGCATCCGACGCTCCCCCTACCTCCGGCTCGGCTCGGGCAGGGGAAAGGGAAACGAACGATGGGGAAGCCGCACTGGCCGAGACGAGGGCAGCGAGTGCGCCGTGCGCTAGGATTATTTAGCCATATAGGCAGGCACGAAAGACCTACTTGGTATTCTGGTGTTTCGCAAGGGGCCGGAGTGAAAACAATTCGTCACACACGAGTCCCCGGCAGATGGAGAGGCGGAGGGGCAAAGTGTAATTAGTACTTCGTCTTGGGATGGGAGTGCAAACTGTCAGGTGGTGCTGGTATGGTGAGTGGCCGTTTTGTCCGCACCTCGCGCCGCAGAGCAGAGCAGGGAAGGAGGGGAGCGGCAGAGTGAGCCAGTTACGTGGCGGGGCTGTGATGACGTGGAGTGACGTGGCGGGAAGGAGGAGTCAACGTTTTGCCCTGAGCTGAGGCAGCCACTCACTCTCGGGGTTAATTACGGCGGATGGGACTCCTCCGAGGGGCACTCGCGTAAATTCGCGCGGCGTGGGTGGCCGTCTCCGGCAATTTGGATGGCTTTGGCGGGCCAAACAGAGCATAGGAAACTCCCAACTGGCTCCGCTCCTCCTCGTCTCACGCTCTACCAAATTCGGTGTTTTACAAAGTTAAAAAGTTTCTAAACACGAGGGGAAGGGGGATAATAAGATGACAGTATACAACGGAAAGGATATGGCGTATCCAATGCTAGTTACCTAACATATTTTAGTGTGAACATCCGGTCTCTAAAGCTACGTTCTTTTTGGTTTTTGATTTCTACCTTTGGCTTCTTGGGAAGGCAAAAAACCAATATCAAAATAGGAAAGCCTCTTGAAATGGATTCTACAAACGGTTTCCGAGCTCAAAACCGTATGTACCATCCGTATCAGTGTCTCTGTCGTTTACTACGATAACAAAAAGCACGAGCAAAAATTATCAACCGTAGCCCACTCTCTAAGAACCATTTGAGTGTTAACATGTAAACTCTCGCAGGTATACAATGCTTATCAGGTCGAATTCGGCGAGACTTGAAGTTAAATCCTCACTACATAATTTTCAAGTTTATTATGAATTGTGTTGTTATTCAGATAAATGCTTGCATTATCATTTCAATTACCATGTAAGTAGTGCTACGCTAATCTAACCGAAGCACTTTTACTATTTTACTTGCACAATCAAACAAGGGAGGAAATGGGCCAAATGGTGGAGATGAGGGAGCAGAAATGTTCTCCAGGGCGTTTCACGTGCGAGAGCACGGAGGGGATAGCAGAACGGCGAGGCGAGGGGCATTTGATTGAGAGAAACGGGTACCTGGCAAGTCAAAATTCACAGTATCGTGATGGATGCAGTGTGCCGAACTGCGTTCCCGTTGTTTTCTGCTGCGTACTTGCCCCGCATCAGAAAATATCGGCAGGCAAAAGACAAACGTAAGATTGCAAAGTTGCTTTGGAAAAGATCAGACTTGGTGGTGTTCATTTAGATTTTAAGTCTGAGATTATAATTTAGTTTATATTATAATAAATTTTTGTATGGTATCTGTCGGTATTTTTTCAGTGTAATTAAATTTAAAAATAAAAATTATATCATCACAACAATACAAAAAAATCAAAAACAATAAAAAAATCAAAAAAAAAAGACCAAAGGTAGAAGGCAAGCTGAAGCTTTGCGTCCAAGGCAGACAGAGAACCAAACTTGGACGAAGCATCACGTTAACATCTGAACCGGCAAAAGATGGGCGGCTAAGGTCCCACTCGGTTAGTTTAAAATAAGCTGATTTATGATTAAAATTATATTATAGCTGGTTGAAATTATACTGTAGTTGATGGTAGTTTATTTGGTATAACTTAATTTAAAAAATTAAAAATAGAAAAAAAACAAGTTAGCCCATCACGAACAACGTAAACGAATAAAGAAAAAAAGAAGCGGCAAAAAAGCTCAAAAAAACTAAAAACCAGAAAAAAATAAAATTTAAAAATAAAAAAATAAGTTAAATGATAGAAATTTAAGTCGAAATGAACACGCCTTAAGTCCAACTCAGAGCAGCATATGTACTGAGCATTATGCTTTGCGTTCGTTGTGCTGTAAATGGCTGGGACTGGAAATGGTTGAGACAAACAGTACACAGAAAAATAAGGATTAATCGACGAAGACATAAAAGATCCTGTTTGGTATGCTAAAATTTTACATAAATTTTACAGAAACTTTGTAAGAAACAATTTAATATCTACAGAAATCGGAAAAAAGCCCAACGTTCCACACGAAGCCTAATTCAGTGATCAATAAAGCTGGCTAGTAATTACATAGGCTTTCAGTGTAATGCTTAGCTTTGCCACACCTAAATTAGTCGCCATTTTTTCTTAGGCATGCGTTTGGTTGATTGCTACACTTTCTTAGCCACGTAATCCATGTGTCACACTCAGTATTTTTTACTAACTTTGTACACTTACGGAGTTCACTTTCGTTGACAAAAAAATGTGTTTACCACAAAGGTGCGTCAGACAAAATAGCCACCGCAACTATGGCACAGTTAATAAAAAGTGAGTCTATGGCACATGATTCATGTGACTAAAAACCTAACTAACAAAATCCTTGTATGTCTAAAGTTAAACGTGGTAAATTAGGCATCGTACCAAGGCTCCCCCACAGCCATACGGTACTACACAAATCACAAGTTCACCGCTAGTTTAACTATAAAAGAGAACTCGGATAATCTAGAATATCAACGTATGTATGTGACACGAACAGCATGGAGATATGTGGTGCACTGGTGCATCAGAGCGCAGAAGATCCAGTTAGCATAGGGGCAGGGGTCACCTCCCTAACTGCGCTCTCACATCACATGCAAGCAAAAAGTCTAAATAGTACGACACTGCTCAAACCCAAAATCGAAGAGAAAGCAAACTGTTTCCAAGCAACAAGTCTTTTAGGAGAGCATAAAATCTATCGAATCTATCCGATTAAAATATAGAGTGGATTATTTTAATCCGTGGGTTATGACTTGTGATTTAAATTTATGAATTCTGACTGTTTGTAAGAGAGAGTATACGGAGAGAAATACTCACGTATGATTTTAATCGATATAGATGAATTCAGTACAATGCTTACTACAATTTACTTATAGACCCGTCTTAAAAAGATACACCATGTAAAAATTAGTTACTATAGTATAAAACAAAAGTTATAAACCAAAGCCTAAAAGAATGCAACCATGAAAGCTACAGTTAAAGATTTTGTTCCAGCTTAGCGTAACTGGGTGGAAGGCAAGTAGGTTTAGGCCCAACTCAAAGCAGTTTATTATAACCCATGGCTTTTGACTTTTTTGCATTCTAAAGACTAAAAATACACTATAGTACCTGCTAGTTTTTTCTTAGAAATTAAAATTTTAAAAAGTAAAAAAGAAGTCAAATCATTACGGACAATATAAAGGAATAAGAAAAAAAAAAAAGACAAAATTAATACTTCCTCTGTCCATATAGGTCGCCGTATGTTCCGTACAGTTAAGCTTTTCAAGTTTTAACCATTAATATATATATTAAAGTATATATATTGACTACATGAAAAATAATATCATTACATTTATCTTGCAAAATTCTTTCATAATATATTTATTTATTTACTATTTTTACTAGTATATTATGATAATAAATCATAATCAAAGTCTTGTATTAAAAATCTTAAACAATAAAATAATCTATATTTGTGAATGGAGAGAGTAGGCTATAAACTAAAAACTGAAGCCGTTTTGAGAAGACCTATAACCTTATTGGGACCCACGTGGCAGTGCTGGGTCAAAGGGACTGGGCTGAGTGCTTTGGGCCCCAGTCCAGTAGGCTACCACAAGCACAAATGATCCTAAAATCAGTAAAGTTCAGAACATCATCTATTTCCAACTCAAATTTGCCAAGTTTTTGGAAGTGGTTTTTAAAAGAGGGGTTAATGTGTTATTAATATTCATAAAAACAATCAACGAACGGATGAAGGGCTCAAATCAGGCACCAATAGCGAATGCTGATTATTGATCCAATGCTCCAGTCAAACATCAGTGAGCAAGTGATATAAGCAATCTCTTGATTGCTCCTATGACAAGGAATGCCTTCCTGTGCTTGGAAGTATGGGACGCAAGCCACGTAAATTTTTATCGGACTGAATTATCGGAAATTTCGGGTTTTTTACCAAAAATTTGAATTGAAATTTGAATTTTTGATTTTTGGATGAATTTTATTGAATCCAAAAATTTTCGCCTAATAAAATATTTTACCAGTCAATTTTTTGCCTGATATAATATTTTACCGGTCCTCACAGATAATTGATTACCGGCGATTATCGGCAAAATTTCTCCGATACAAATTTCACTGACGCAAGCTACGAAACTAGAGATTATGACTTAGCAGACCACTAATTTTATGTTTAGGTGTCTTTTCTTTTTTATGAAGTCGTGAGAATTTTTTGAGCAAAGTTCAGGTGTCAAAATGGGAACCTGCTTTGGTTTGTCCGCTTCCCACCAAGGGGTCTAACTCAGCTGGGACCATCCATCCGGGAGAAAGGAATCTTGGACTTTTGTTAGTCTACCTGCATTAAGATAACCATAGATTAAATTAGAAAAGAGCAACATGGGAATAGGGGCTAAAAGTTCTGCAATAACAATATATTTTCTCAAGTCCAATGCAGGCAAATAGAATAATGGACTAACGGTCAGCCCAGGTCTATTGCTGGACTGGAGCACCGATGGTCTGAAAAATTGAAAATGTGTAGAAATATGGGTCTTGTGGAGAACTGCAACATTGTTAAAGAAGGCAAAGTTTCAGGCATATTCTCTGTAGCTGTGTCTTAGGGTTTTTTGTTGAATTTTTTGAATTTTAGCTGTTTGTGACATATATTATGGAGAGAGATACTCGTTTACGATTTTGAATGGTACAAATGTTGAGCTTTTAACGTGTACTATAATTAACTTGTAGACTCCGTCTTGAAAAAATACTCTGTTTAAAGTTTAGGTATTTTAGCAAAAGTCAAAAGCCGGTTTCAAAAGCCGAAAAGAACAACTTTTGCAGGCACAGGCAAGAAAGTACTCACAATTGACTCATTGTTTAGTGAGAAAATAGATCAAGCCTATCATCAAGCTAGCCCTCTTGACGGGCAAAAGCCAGCAGATCCATTGGGGTACCAGCAGGAAAGCAGCAGGAGCCAGGAGACCAAATCCACATTTCTGGGAAATAATTTGTTCTTCAGGGTGGCAAAAGGCACAGTTTGGAAGATGAGCCCTATAAAAAAAGCTGTTCTCCCTTCAGTAACACTAGTACTTGCATCCTGGTGCTAAAAAAATGTGTAATCCTATGCTCTAATGTAGCCTACATGCACAAAACATAAATTGCATTAATTAACTAACAGTGCATCAACTAACTCATTGCAGATTGTTAATCTTACATAGTAGCTATATATTGATAGACCAAAACATCAAATTTATTGTCTCACATTGCATAACAGCAATCTATCCATAAGACCATATCGCTACAGCAGGCTAACAGTTCCACCATGCGGAATGTGTAATGTCCCAGATCCAGGACCAAAAATAGCAAGAGAACTGATATTTGGACATTGGTGTATACAAGAAAAAGATGTTGACAAAGCAACTAGAAATAACATGGCATAAACATTAGAAATAGTATACCACAGAACAAGAAATTGCCCATTGGTCAAGTTTCCATTAGAAACCATACAATCAAAAGATCAGCTACAATAAAATTCAACACATATGTAGCCAATTTGTCAAAACCAAAGATGAAACTTTTTTTTTTTGCAAAAATTCAAGGCATCAAGATCTTATTCATTCTGAAGACATCGTTACTCACGCCCGGGAATATTGGACGATTCCTAACAGCATGATACTAGAACTGGAGATAGATAGGATATGTACACATGATTTCTCCAGGTATTTTTAACATTTCAGCTGGGCAGCACCATGTAATTCGGTTCACTCAAATGATCTGAGAATGACTGCCTAGTATCATGAACCCAAGAAGATGATAGAACTGTGGAAGCTGCAGTATACAGAAGATTGTGTGACCAAGGTGTGGCAAAACAATATGTTATGACCAAGGTTCCAAAACCCGGTACCGGCCTAAATCCTGGTGGGGGGACGGTAACCGGAAAAACCGGGAAAAACCCGGTCAAATTTCAAGTTTTGAAATTTGAATTCGAAACCGGTAACCGAAAAAACCGGCCGGTTACCTCCCAAAAAACTAGAGAAACAGCTAAAAAACCGGAAAATCCCACTAAAAAACCAGGAAACACAAGAAAAAATTGAATTTAGGATGTTTCAAAGCATATTTAGCTCATACAATAGGTAATCTAGTACAAAAAATGTTTAAACCAACCTAGGAGGTGTATTATGTAGTCATAAAAGACTCATAAATATAAATGCACTTCGAAAAAACCCGGCCGATTTTAATTTCCCGGTAGCCACCGGGAAATCCGGTTACCGGGCGGTTTTCTGAACCCTGGTTATGACAAATGGGTGAAATCACCTCAAACTTCAGAATATTGCTATATTCATCAAGTGACAAAACCATGTTAGTCAAAACAAAGAAACCAAGGTGCTAGGGATGGTTCAGCAAACCATTAGCTGCTTGGAAATAAATGTCCTTATACTGTAGGCAAGAAAATGAAAACATTGACGGAATGAATAAATAAATAAACTACCTACTGGAAAAACTTTAGACCATTTACAATAAAGACAATAGACCGTCAAGCCTGTGGTCTGACACAAATCCATAACGTTTTCTTTATATTAAACGAGCACCAGATATCCTATACCCAAAGAGACAATTAAGCAAATGGCACTAAAATTTGCAGGACTAGCCAAGCCTTAAGCAATCAGCATGTGCAGAACATGCAAGCATACAAAGAAAACGGTAATAAATGTCAATATTGTAGAATAAGTCATGATCAATAAGAACATTAGGCTTCTAATCAAAAGAAAAATTAACACATTCAAAAAGTTACCTGCAATCGTCAAAGTTGCTTCATGCAGACCATCACTGGATGAGGATCCAACAGAATGAAGCAAAGCAAATGCTGAAATGGCGAGATCGAGGTTCTTTTTCTTTCAAACCGGTTGATTGAGAGAAAATTCAACCTGCACAGTGAATAACTGTTAAGCATTGAAAAACATGCCATGGTATATTAGGGAAACTTAAGAGATGACACTGATTTCCCATAACTAACTGAAATTGGAATAAATTACACCTAACTGAGCTATAGAGAGATATACGAGTAATTCAATTTACTTATTGTTAGGGCTAAACATTGCAATTAACAAAAGTTCAGCACCTCTACTTGTAGTGAACCAATGAGAATAGTTTCAACCAACAGATAAGCAGCGGAATTAACAACAAGAATATGCACAAAGTGACATAGTGATTTACGTGAGGTCCTCGACGTGAGGAGTAAAAACCACGGGGCTTGTACAACCTACTCCTAAATCTTTCACTATAATCAACAATGGGTACAAGAAGTCTTATCTAGAATATATAGAGGTACATCACAGAAATAACGGCATCATTAAGAAATTATCTTGGTTTCATCACTATAATCAACAATGGGTACAAGAAGTCTTCCCTTGAACAGCGGGCTGCGGCAGTCAAAGAAGTGTGGCACTGTGTATCGGCCATGAGAGAGGGAGAAGTGTCGGTGGCGAGTTCCATCTTGAATGGTCTGGCACATGGTTAGGGTTCATTGAATGGGTGTGTTAGAGCACGGTGAGCGAAGGTATGACCCTGGCAGGGTGGCAACGACAGCTGGAGTCATGGTGGCGGTGAATAGGGATGGCAATTGGGCGGGCGAGTACGGGTAGTGCTCGCCCATACCCGTACCTGCGACTCCGATTTACACCCACGGACATACCCGCGAAGAACGACAAGTGAAGAACCTCGCCCATACCCGTCACCCGTGGGCATGCCCGTTTACCCACGAACTGAGAGTCATCATCTAAGAGTTGAACTAATGACAGGTACATATAAATAGCAATGGCTGAAATAAGTAACTTTAAGAACAAAGGCGCGAGCCGTAAGGAAAATAAGGGAGTGCGCAAGACAGGAGCGAGATGAGTGGGATATGTAATGCGTCTGTGACCCCTCACCTTATTCTCACAGCCAAACAGGAATAGGAGCAATAGAAAAACCGCTTCGAGAGGTTAGATGTTCATCTTGGTTTTTGACTTCTTCAAATAGAAACCAATATGAATAGAGCCATACAGGTAAGTTGCCCTCTATGCTTTTCTAAAGACTAAATCGCACATATCAGAAAGCAACACGGTTGGCAATTGTGCTTTATGTTCTCTTCTAAAGGCTAAGTTGTGCTTCATGCTCTTCTCCAGACCAAACCGCACAGATTAGAAAGCAACATGGTTAGCAATTGACGAGCATGTGCTCATGGAATACATTTTCGGGTTGAATTTTAGTTTTCTCGGTCTATTCCAAAAAGGCTAAATCAGGCAAAAAAATTATCAGGGATACTACCGGGCCGGGTCAAGATAGTGAGAAGAGATGGCATTTTGGCCCCTCGAGTCCCCGACTCCTCCTCCCCATCCTTCATGACCAAAAGTGGTGAAGTTAGGTTTTCTTGTCATTTCCCATCCTTCGCGACCGAAAATCGGCCGGCATCTGCTGCATGGAAGGTGAATATGACAGCGGCATTGGAGAGGGAGGCGGCGGTGGCAAGAGAGGAGGGGGACTGGGGGAGGTGGAGCCAGGATTGGAGGGAAGAGGTAGCACCGGCAAGGGAGGACTGTGCATGGAAGATGAATGCGGTGCCAACAAGTGAGGGGGAGGCGGCGCCGGTAAGGGAGGGGGAAGCAACGCCTGCAAGGGGCAAGGGAGATGGCCATGGAGTGGATACGGATAAATGGCGCCGATGTGGCCTCTAGTGCCGGCAAGGGACGGGTAAGCAATGCCAATGTTTGAAATTTATTTGAATTTCTTCGATTCAAATCTCATTTCTGAATTTTTCAACCGATTTTTTTTGAAATTTTTGAAATTTGGATTTCTCGGAGTGATCCGAATTTTTTTTCCTTAACCAAAAATGTCTTCCCTGCGTGTCGTTGCAAATCAGCTCCTTGGTTTGCTTCAAAACCTGTGATTTTCACTTTTGAAGGGCAGCCAATCATTTCCACGTGATCACATATCAGAATGCAAGAATTAAGCTTGTCGAGCAAAAATAAGAAAGAACTACGACCCACAACTGCTCAAGCTTGTTTCCAGCAACTAGTTCCTTATCGTAACACAGTCAACTGTACAACTGTCTTCTTTTCTTTCATGAATTGTTTCACAGTGGAGGGCTGGCGGCCAGGAAACAGACTAGAAGCACAAGCACCCAAGTGTTCCATTTCCCCCCAAAGCAAGACAGCTAAAGGGTAGGGAGCATAAGCAAAAAAAAAAAAAAACACACACACTGATACATTATGTCCACGTATGCAGGGTTAAGCATCACAAAGTTAAGTGACAACATTCTTGGGAGGGCACGGCGTCGGTTGGGCGTCAGGAGACATGTAGGAGATCGAGATCAGCTTCGATCTGTATTTCTCTGCCCCATCTTCGTGGTTTTCATTCGCTGCAGGGGTGCTCGGTAACTTGACCTTCGGGTTCGGAGTTGCAGGTGTCTCCGGAACAGACTGGGAGATCGCGATCAGAGACTGACGAGCAGCTTCCTGAGTGCACCCTGTTGGTGCTGCAGGCGAGGCCATCAATCAAAGGCTGCATTTCAAGTGTAAAAGGAAGGCCGTCAGAACTCTAAAGACTTGCAGCGTGAAGAATTTGGAAGCAGGTAATGTGCACATGACATGGTAAAAAGTGAGGTAATCAAGGAACAAGGGCAGATTCAATAGTTTGTTTTCTTCAGAGAAAAAGTGAGATAACCAAGCAACAGAGCAAATTCACTATCTATTTTCTACGGGAACAGAGTCCCCGAGGGCTCAGGCTATCCATCATAGTAATTGGCGATATACAAGCGAAGGGGAAACCATCATTTGCTACTGAGTTGATTGCTCACAGTTCTGGATAGTTCTCATGATATAATTATTAGCTAGTCCCATAAAAAAGCCCACCGAGTAATGTCTCTACCCAGCTTCCCAGAGAAAAAATTTGCTATAGTGTTCCAAGTAGCTTCAGAATTCAGATATTAGTGTTAATAGCCTACGGCAACCAGTCAGCTGCATTAGAACTTCAGTAGTTTTCCTTTGAAAAACATAGACGAACTTCCATCAATATCATCCATCAGAACTCCTGCAGGAATTATACTCTGCCAGTACTTAGCTGCTACAGTGTGGTACTGGTACATCCATTGCCACTTTGCTAGAGTGAAGAACTAAAATGCAAGGGCATCAGCCAACGAAGCCCAGATTATTATTTTGCCGTCCAGGTGGCAACATGAATGGCAATTCAAACAACAAAATACTGCCTCGGTACTAAGAATGAGCAATATGTTCAAAGAGAAAAATGCACCTTTCCACAAAGTTAGAAGCATGGGTTTCATTTAGGTCACTTGAATTTATTGACATACCAGAGAGGGAATGTGCAGTGTGCACCTTCTCTAATAAATACAGTTTTGAATGAAATGATGGGTTCATTTACTTAATACAGTACTAAGGGAGAAGGGCATCTCCACTCAAAGTCATCCTCGGATGTATTTATCAAAGAAGAGAATTAAATCTGGTTGTGTTTGTCACACTAATCTAAACCGCAGTCATGCCCTGCGCCCGCAGCAATGCTTTGCTCTTTCACTCAGTTGATCTGATTAGTGAGCTTATGTGTAAAGAGAATGCTCATGTATAAGCCCAGAGATTGTGTCAGATTTCCAGAGAGATTATGCATAAAACTTGACAAATTTCACCTTCTGATTTTTTATATTATATATGTGATACTGTTTTTTTTCCTCGAACGGGCAGGAACACTGACTTATACTAAAAGCCGAGAGAGAAGGTTATGTACAGGTTGAGGGTGGCCAGCCTAGAGTAGGCCGCACCCACAAGGAAAAGATTAAGCTATTACAGATAAAGGTAAGAGCTCCCTACTAGCCTCTTAGCCCAGCCAGGATCTAGGATTAAGACTCTTCCTTTATTTTGGCTAGAAGTGAAGCGAGGGAGGACGTTACAGAACGAAAGATGCGAGAATTCCGCTCTTTTCAGATTTCCTAAGTACCAAGCATCATTAGCGAAGCTAGAGGTTTGCTAGATACATCTAGCTTCAGAATGACGGATTCCCACCAGTGACGAATGGACTTGGTGGATTGCCACGCAGCTGGGTCCAAGGAGTATGATGTAATCCATTGGGTGACGAGGGTCCATATTCGTTTTGAGTAGTGGCATTCGTCAAAGAAATGGATGTTTGTTTTTGAGTTCCTGCATAGGGGGCAGACCAATTGGTTTGGCCATCCTCTCAAGGCGAGGCGGTCAGCAGTCTACAACCTATTTTGCAGGGCTAACCATGCGAAGATTTTACATTTTTTGGGGGGCCAAGTCTTCCATACTAGAGGGTTCATGGAGGTGCTTATTGTGCCAAACAATTGTGCGTTATAGGTTGAGGCCGCGGCGTAGTTTCCATGCGGAGTAAGCTTCTAAGTTATATTGTCCTCCACCCCTTCCTGAAGGTTCAAAGAAGATATGTGTCCCCAGAGGGCGATGAGCTCTTGAACATGCTGTGCAGTTGGGCCTGCGGACCAATTGAGGTCTTGAAGCCATTTGTTTCCGGTTAGGGCTACGTGCAGAGAGTGATTCTTTCTTCTGGATGCAGCATAAACGCTTGGGGGCAATGTCACGCAGATGTCTCCCATCAGCCTAGGCCGAGTTCCAAAAGCTCGTTGTCTTGCCATCACCGAGTGTAATGGAGGTGGCTGCTGCAAATAAGATGTTGTCGTGCTCATTGCATGGGTTTTGCATACCTTTCCAAGGCCTGTTTGTGGCTATCCACTCATACCAAAGCCATCTGATTCGCAGGGCATGTGCAAAGCACTAGAGATCAAGGAGGCCGAGCCCCCCAAGATGCGTGGGTTTGCACACCTTTTCCTAGTTAACTTTGTAGTTACCTCCCGTGAGTTGATCCGATCCCGCCCAAAGGAATTGTCTCGTCCGTTTGTTTAGGAATTGGAGCACTCCGGCTGGTGGTTTGATGATCGTGAGGAGGTAGGTCGCCTGGGCGTTTAGAACTGATTTAGCCAAAATTTTCCTTCCCGCGAGTGTCAACAATTTACCATGCTAGCTCGCGAGGCGTCCAACCACTTTGTCTTACAATCTTTGGAACTGCAGGCGGCGCAGGCTTGTAAGGGCAAGACATAGGCCTAGATATTCCAAGGGGAAGTTGGTTAGTGTGGCAGGTAAGTCCTGGAGCACGACCTGTAGATCGGTCCCTTCGCAGCGAATCGGTGCCACCTGACTTTTTTGAAGGTTTGTATGTAGACCCGTAGCTTCAACAAATTGCTTAAGAATGTAGACCAGGATGTTTACATCGGCCTGAGAGGGGTGTAAGAAAATGGCCGTGTCGTCCGCATAGAGGGAGGTTCGTAAGGTCGCAGCACGTCCACGCAAGGGTTGGAGAAGACCTCGATCCGTTGCTATGTTGAGGATCTTTTGGATGGGTCTATTGCCAAGATAAAGAGGAAGGGGGAAAGAGGGTTGCCCTATCGAAGACCTTTGCGGTGTTGGATAGTGTTACCAGGAATAACATTTAGAAGAACTCTAGATAGTGTTGCGGTGGGCGTCGTCGTCGTCCCGGTGGACTCGGCTTTGCCTATCGTTGCCACGACAAGCATCGCGGCTGGATCCTCCGAGCCAGTTGTGGCGGGCAACGGTGCCTTTCCCATGACGATCATCGGAGGCACTTTGCTGGAGGTGGTGCCAATCCTCTGGTTGCTCCAGTGTGCCGTCAACGACACCTAGGCACCAAGACAAGCCATGCCTCGCCAGCTTGAAAGGCACGACAGTGGTAGTACCGTGCTCAGGCTCAGGGGAGCGACGAAGTAGTGTTCGACAAAGTCCATGTGCAACAAGACCCTAAACATGAGGCCCTTCTTGCAACGATGAGGTTCTGTCGTGCCAAATTGGGGGCCTGCTGAGGAAGCATGGGGGGAGCTGTCAGTGATTGTGAGCCATGTTACCTTTGGAATGGCACTGGGGTTTGCTGTCCAAGCCTACAGGTCGAAGGTGCAAACGTCGTCTTGATGAAGAGACTTCTCGTCGACGTAGTCCAAGAAGCACTTGTTGCCGATGACTACTAGCCACCTCGTTCCATGCATGCAAGGGGATGCCCTCCAGCCCTCCAGGCATAGCCGAACGTGGAACCTCAACGCCGCTCCGAAGGCGTGGCGGACAGGTTGCCATGGCCTCACGTGGATGCCTAAGCCATGAAAGGTGAGCGCTGTGGTCTCGGCTTAAGCAATTGAAACACCTTCCTTTAGTGCGCTCAAGAAATAGCCGGTGGTTGTGACTTGAATGCGAGCTCGAGGATGAGCTGGGGGAGGCTTGCGACCTTCTGCGTGGGGAATGCTGAGGGTGATGGTTGCTTGAGGTGAGATGCCTGACCCTTCGGTTGCGGCAGAGGTTGACCTCGGAGGGGAGGAGCGTCTCCGGGATGGTGGAGGGCTTTCACTGCGCTGGCCTGGCGAAGCAATGATCACTAATTTGGGATGACAGGTGGAGTGAATGTGCTCTATGAAGGTCACTTTGCGTGCTGAAAGCCTGCCTCCGGAAGGATTTTGCGGGATTTCAGACGGTGCACCTTGAAAGCTCGGAACTGGAGGAGTAAAGACTTGTGAGGCTGGTAGTTGGACTTCAATACGGGCGCTCTTGGCAGAGGACTTGGGGTTCCCAAAGTTTGGCCAGTCAAGGTCTCTTGAAGTGGGGCAGGGACTGAGGGTGCCAGAGTCTTTGAGCCCGGGCGGAGAAGCGGCAGAGCTGTGGATTCGGCGCTAGTCAGTCCGGGGGAGCGGTGCCCTACCTAGGACTAGCGGCATGGACGACGGCAGATGTGGCGGTGGGGGGAGAGGTAAGGCTCCAAAGCGGTCTTCCCCCAGTGAAAGGGGGGAATGGTCATGGGGAGGGCCGAGGAGGTAGATCAGGGAGATCTATGCTCGGCGGCGGCGGCCGCAGATGGAGAGGGGTGAGCCTTGGGCGCAAAGGCTGTAGGGAGGGGGCTAAGAGAGGTGGACGTCGTGGCCGGAGTGGCCGGCGGTGGGCCAAGGAAGGAGCGCCCCGTAGGTCGTGAGAGCGTTAGGTATGTTCCACATTCCCATTGTACAACTCCCAATTCTATATGTGATACTGTTGCACTAACTGATTTTGCCTCACTTCATCAAGTGATTTTGCCTCACTTCATCAACTGAGGTAAATCATATGTTTCAAGAGTAACAAAGAATCCTCAAGAAAACGGAAATATATAAAAAAAATTGGGCACTCACTACAATTTGACAGTTTTTCTATGAACATTTCTAGTTACAATCTATACAGCTGGACCACTAAATACATCCTCAATTGATACTAATAAACAGCTAAAATATTCTAATGTCATATGCAAAGTGACATAAGTTTTTTTTTCTGCTGTTGCAAAAGAAATTTGCGAAACTTCCTAGCTGTATATCCCTTTTCACCTCACATGACTGAACAGGGCCAAAAGAAGCAGGAATGGGAAAGAAACTTCTAATCTGCCTGCAGCTGCAATGATTTTTTTACCACTAACCCACAAAATTAAATAAATATGCTTGGGCTACTGATACCTCTATCTAAGCTACATGTTGAGAGCCAACCGTTCAATTTGTTAGGTTCATCAAAGGAGCATACCTCTAGCAACGCCAGAGATTCGTGGAAGAACTAACCTGGAACAGGTTGAAAAATCTTGAAACAACTGTGGTAGAAGGGCAAAAGGAACAAGGGACGTCACGAGCAATTTCTATCTTTTCACTATCAACCTCTAATCTTATTAGAAGAACCAACCTCTAGCCTCGTTAGAGTATAGTTCCTTTGATGGACCTCTAACGAAGATTGCGGTTGGTTCTTCCCACAACCCCCAAGGTAGGGAGGTTTGTTTAGCTTTATAAATACCAGCAGGCTTTATTTGATTCACTTATTGGCCAAAAGTTCGGTCAATTCTGCGTTTCAACACCAACCATTCACAGAACGGAGCCAGTAATAGCGAAGGGTTGGACACCCTGCCCGTTGACCTAATTTTGGACCAACAGTACGCCTAAGAATAGCCTTCTACAGCTAGTCAAGATAAGATACCACGAGTTTCACAGCATAACAGAAACCAAGTATCCTGTACCCAACCCATCCATCCCACAGTACAGACCAAATCAATCTCTGTAACAAAACCGAACAGGTCTCAACATCTAGTGACCATTTCGTTGCGAGACAAAGAAAGAACTACTACCCCCGTTCAAATAACAGGAGATGATCAAGCTTGGTTGCTCCAAGAGATGAGGCAGCATACATCAAAACAAAGCAGAGATTGCTAATCCCCAATCCATAAACAGCAGCTCCCTAACTCCTCAAGCAGAAATTCGCTGCTCAATCAAGACATCTCAAGATCCAACGAACCAAGAAAGGAACACGCCACCAACCCGGCCAACACAAGGAATCCTAAAGAGCTAGCGCTGTACAACTTGCAGTTTGATCGAAACGTATCAGTTAGCAATCGAAATCAAACGCAGACCAAAGAGATGGAGATACCGAGGCGGGTCTGGGCTTTGGAGAACTCACCGGGAGATGAGACCTGGTACGGATGGAGACGGCGAAGAGAGAGATCGCCTTGGCGAAGGAAAGAAGCCGGAGGGGAGCAGGATGGAGACCAAGACAAGTTGACGATATCTCGTATTTTAGGCTTACCTGGTCTCGTGGATGGCGTGTCCTTACGGTGGACCCGGCCCAGATAGACTTCTCAACACTTATCCGCCGTCCGCCGCGTGATGAGCCGTTCAGGATTGCCTCCGGTCCATGGACCGAGTGTACGTCATTCATGACGCAGCCTCTCTCTGTCTCGACGTCTTTACCGGATAGGGATTGACACGCTGATTGCGAAATTAATTTCCTAATTAGTCATGAGGATATAAATACTACGGGGCACCGTTAGGAGCACACACGACTATGCTGACCGTGGGACCCGCTACGGTGGGGCACAGCTGTCGGTCAGCTCGTTTCGATTCGTGGGGTTCCCAGGTGGTCGCACCGACAGGACACATGTGTACTCCAGCTCGTAGCTGCGTCGGTTGGAGTTGCCTGGTTGCCGTACAAGCAAGACAAGCCGGGAAGAATGGTCATCGTCACATGCGCCACGTGTCCAGTTGCTACTGGGTCGTATTAGAGCGGTTCCATGATAGACCTGGCTGGGCTGCTGAGTTGGGCCTAGTTTACCAGGCTGAGTTTTTTAACCTAATTTATAGGCCCATCTGGTGAAGACCTAGTTCAGGTGCGCTGGCCCAACAAGTTCATCTGCTGAATAGGTTGAGCCGGCCCAAAAAAGAGTGGGTTTTCATGGCTGGACATTGTTGTGATATACAGTTACATGACCTGCATGTCTTACCCTCAAAAAAAAAAAAACTCAAGAAACGCGCACACACAGACAAAAAAAGTTTGATGAGGTCTTTCAACTCATTTCTCTTGGGAACTAAAATGAGCAAATCATAAAAAACAATATTGTTAGTAACTCAATAGTGGATTAGATCCCTCGTCTTGCTTTTTAAAATAGTGTTTTTACTCTTTTTTTTAAACCTTAGCACTTCCCAAAGATTTTCCTCTCAAGAGATTTAACAAAACAACTTCTGCATTTTTTGGGAAATGAAAACATGTAAAAACGGGCATGTTCTTTTTGTCTTATGGTTTTTGGCTGAAATTTTTGAATTTTAGGCTGTTCGCACCAGAGATTACGGAGAGAGATACTCGTTTACGATTTTAGTTAGTACAGATGTTGGGCTTTTAACGTGTACCATAATTAACTTGTAGACCCGTCTTGAGAAAATACTCCATTTAAAAGTTATGTACTATAGCAAAAACCAAAAGCTGTTTTTAGAAACCGCAAAGAACAGACCCACTGATAAGTGGTAGTTCCATTCAAAAAGTATTGCATGGATGCTATCCTAATAGAATAAAAAATTACATATGTTTTGCCAAAATCTATCACTACAATATATTAGCCACACAACATCATTTTGTTATATATACATGTACATTGTTTTTTCGGTATTTTAATACCGTCATTGCCAGTGTTCCTCACTATTGCAGTGTGTATACAGGGCGGTACCTTTGACTGTATGATATTATCCCAACAGTAAGTGTGCTCCTCTGTATATTATCGCTTTTATACATAAATCCTTTTCAGAAAGCTATTCTAATCTCTGTCTGTCTTACATGGATCCACGAAGATGTGAATTGAAATGACGTACGGGGGTATGGCCCTCAAAAATGGCCTAGAACTATAAACAACAGTTGAATCAGCAAAAGTATTGCCAGTGCGAAGTGTCATGTTGGCAAGTTGCTTCAGATCACGTTTTGTGCAGGAGAAAAACTATGGATATGTTTTTTTGATTTTACCTTATGAATATATGTGTATGTATATGTATATGTATGGTCATGTGGTTGCCCGAAAGGGTTCGGCAAATTGCTTCCTTTATATTTCTGGCATGTTTTGTCGAAAGCAATCATGATATTTAATCATTGAAAATGGATTTGATATTACAAATTAAAACATTTCACATTTTTAATATATGTGTGTGCGTGTTTTTATTGGACTTGAGGCTATATCGGTAATTTATTAATTTTGCTGGGCTTATTTGTAAATTTAGCCCGATGGGATCCGTTTGTCACATGGAGAGAGAGAGCGATGTGGAGGCCTATCCGTTCAATCGAACGGATTGGAACAGGGGTGAGGACTCGTTCCCGATTTGTTTTTCCCGTCCCCTCTTGTGATTTCGTCGAGCCTATCCCCTGCGGCGGCACCATGATTTCTCTATTTTAGTCGGGATTTTCCTAGGGGCTTTGATACGGCATAAAATCCTCTTTTAGATCACATCTTCCGACCTCTCTTTGGCGGGCTGTTTCTCACTGATTTTGGTTGATCTGGGCTTGGTTGTTCTGGCCTAGATTTGGTTGGCGTTTAGGGTTTGGGCTTGGCATCCTCTTCTCTAGCAACCTATGGCTTGATTCTTCGAACCACAGAGGAAGGCGGAGGTGATCCACGGCTTGTCCGAGCCTGAGTGAAAGACCCCAAATTTTCAAACCAAATTTTTCCTGGATTTTTCCTGAATTTTTGGTGATTTTTTGAAAACTTTCCCATTCGGAAGCCCCGTACCGAAAAGCCGCCTTCCTCTTCGGTAGCGCCTTCCCTTCCTCCGGCGCCCACTCCTTCCCGCTTTCTCCTTTCCCCGGCGCCTCCCTCTTCCTCCCTCTCTCTGGCGCCCCGCGCCCTTTCCGCTTTCCCCTCGCGGACGCTCTTTCCCTCTTTCATTGGCCTTTCCCTCCCCGCCTTCTCCCTTGCTCGCGTGAGCGCTGGCGCCCATGGGTCCGCACCGCCTCTGCGCCCGGCCCGGACAACCCCCGCCCCGCCGCCCCGGTCAGGCCGACACCTTCCCGTGCCACGCGCCACCACCTCCTCCCCGGCCCGCTGCGGTGGCCTCCTCCTCCTCTCTCCGGCGGTCAGCGCTCCGCCCATGCCCGAGCTCACTGCTCCTCACCCATCCTCGCCTTTACTCCTCTGCAGGGCGGACGTCGCCCGTGCGCGGAGGCGACTCCCCGGCAGACCAGCGTGCCTGCGACCGGCGCCGCGCCATGCCCCCAACCGCCGGCTTGCCCTTGCACGCCGCCTCCTCCTCCCTTTAAAGCCGCCTGAGCCCCAGGTGTGCTCCCTTGCTTCCTCAAGCTCCCCGAGCACCCACTCGAGCTCCCATCGCGGTGTCGCCGCCGCGTCGGCTCCTCCACTTGCGGTGACCTCCCGAACCTTTCTCCTTCTCTACTCGATTAAAATCCAATTCTTTGCACCGACATGCTCCTCTCGCCTCCCGAGCGTGTCGGTGAACTCCCCTACCGAGAGCACCCCTCGCCATACAGGTGGCGGCTCGCCCGCCGGTAGAAAAGGGCCACCGTGGCCGGCACTTTGAGGCGTCTCCGCTCGACCCGCCACGCCATTGAGTCCCCTCACCCGGTGATGCTCCGGTGCCACCATTTGCGGGAGAACCCATGGTAGGGCCCGGTGACCAAAATCGTCGCCACCTCCTCTCCGGCAATGCGCCACCGTTGATCATCCCGTAACCCTCAAGGCCGAAATGGGTTTCCATGGCGAACCCTACCCGGGGGTGCCCTTTGTCGCCGCCGGCAAGCCCTTGGGCGCCCGGGCCGCCGTCGCCGCCATTGCCCCTGCTCCGGGGCACTGTAGCGGCCGGAGGAGGAAGACGACTCCTCCCGACGTGGCCCTTCCTCCTCAGATCCATCGCCCGCCTCCTCGATCTCGGCCGCCCCTTGCCGCTGCTTCGCCGCCGCGTTCCCCTCGGTGGCCGTCGGATCTACTTACCGCCTTCATCCGAGCCGCCCACCCGCCCATCGCAGCCGCCCGCCTCGCCACGCGTCGGCCATCGGTCGAGGGGGCGCAGCGTCTTGCTGGGCATGTTGCCTTGCCTTGGGCATGCGCATGCAGATGGTCGGGCCGCATCTGTAGCTCCGGCCGGCCAAAGATCTGTTCACCGGTTTTTCCAGGATTTATTCTTTTCCAAAAATCCAGAAAACCCAAATAAATCCTAGAAAATCACAGAAAATCCCAAAAATTCCCAAATTTCACCACATTGCTCCTCTCATTATCCTGAACCCAGTGGTGAACTCCTTTTTCCAAAACTCATCTCCAGAAAAATCTAAAAATCCAAAGAACCCCTTTTAGTTGATATTTTATGCAAGTTTATTCCTTTTAATTCTTTTTATAGATTATTTTCCTTGCTTGATTATTCTCAAGCTAGGACTTATTTTGTTTTGTGTGTTTGCGCTAGTTTCGGAGATCCCGGAAGCTCAAGTGCAATCTCAGGATCCAGAAGCGTCGGCGTTCGAGCTGCCGAGATCGTTCAGTTCACTGACAAGTCGCAAGTCCTTTGATCATATTGTACCCTATGATGTTTACATATGTTATTACATTATTTGCATTATGCTAGTTGTGAAATGCTAGTTTAAAGTAAAAAGCAAATGTTTAGAATGACATGTGATATAGATCGCCCTACCACCGAAAATGCGGATTCACTTTGTAGCCATGCCTTGTAACCCTAGAAATAATTATGTGTTACCCTAGATCACTATAGGTTACTATTATCATACAAAGTCTTACACTAATAAGGTTGTGGTCGGGCCATTAGACTTGAAAACCCGTCCCTAGGGTGGGGTGGTATGGGACACCGCATCCTAGGGCGGAGAGTGTCGGTGTGCAAGGAAGGGTAAGAGCGTTGTGGGAAACCATGGTCGGTCTTCGCCCACCGTTTACCCTAGGTTGTGGTCGCGGACCTGGAGAGGTTGCGGGCCATGTGAAAATATAAGGACTGAAACCCTTATGCTGAGCAACTGTCATAGCAATCGCTCAACCACAGGAGTTGACTCGTCAACACTGGTTTAGTAGCTGCTCAACTCGATTGAAACTCTACAGGTGTTGAGGAGTCGGGAGGATGAGTAGTTGGATTAGGTGGGCGTCTTTGCGGACACCTAATAACCAGTAGGGTTCACTCGGCGGACGGGAGTTTCCATGTGCCGGACAGAGTGAATTCTCAGGGTGAGCCTATATAAAGACTTGAGCAGTGAAACGACCTGGCTTTCTTAACTCTGTCGCGGGAGTTAAGGGATCGTGTGGGTAAAGCTGAGCAAACTCTGCAGAGTCAATTAAATGGTATTCGGATCGCCGTGCTCCGGTTAATGGGTCGTGCCACTTGGGTGATCCCATCCAAAGCCTAAGTAGTTTCTTGAATGTTTTAATCTGGTTAGATGGTAAATTAACTCTTCATGAAAACCCCTGTTGTTTAAGGAGTAGTTTTATCAGTAAGTTTACGAAAAGGTTTACAAAAAAACCGCATCCACTCAAAGATAATAAACCCGTATACCCCTCCTTTGTTAATCCATGCATATAGTAAGGAAGGGTTCCTTTGCGGTTTCTTTGGTGGTTGTTAGCTCACGGCTTGCTAAATCAATTCTTTAGAAGATCAAGACGAAGGTGAAGGACTCCCCGTTGAGGAAGTCCCTGAGGGCCTCTTCTTCGACGAGGATCCGTGGGTGAGGTCTTCGCCGCGCTCAAGCGGATTCTCGAGTTTTGTGATGTAATTATACTTGGTGCATGCCCATTGTCAAAACTACGGATGTTAATCCATATGTGAAATATATATTGGTCTTGGTTGTAAGTGTGCAATGGTATACTCTGCGCGGCACTCCATGCTTGTTCATGCGTGAATAGTTGCGGGTTGTCAGTGTCCGTCGCGCCTCGGAAGCAGGCGTTACAAGAAGTGGTATCGAGGCGGGTTCTTTGACCGTAGGTTAAGACCTAAAGCAGCCTAGGAAGCGATTTTATCGCAAAACCTAATTAAAGACATAAAAGGGTTTATGAAAAATATAAGTACTCTGCTGTCTTTGCCCTCTTGTTGCTACCTTATCATCTTAGTTTACTTCTACTTAAGTTTTGATTTATGCAAATGTTTCTCGCTTCACTTGTCTAACTTCAAAATTTCCGTTCCGGCAGATGGTGCACCACATCTTTTCGCTTGGACCGTATGGACGGTTGGGCGCAAGGTGTGGGAGATGCGGAAGCATCTTGGAGCGAGAGGCAACTTCATCCAGTGTTCCATCTTTGTGGGGCAGTTTCGCGAGACCGATTCCCACGAGTACGAGGCTTGGGTGGTTCGGATCCGTTGCTGTCGCCTGACGAAGCGGAGGTTCACCGCCCGTCGGGTGAGCGAGGACGCAGCTGCTCGGGATGTGGCTCGAAGGCGCCCTCTACCTCAAAGACTACTACCACTGTGAGCTAGCGAGGACACCTTTGACCGGTGCCGCGTCGCTTGCCGGGACTTTTAGTCCACAGGTTCGGTGAGGATGACGATCCCGCTTTGGCGGGCATCGCCACCCTCATGACGCCGCAGTCGTCGCCACGACGGAGGCGGTCGGTGAGGCCGAGTTCTCTGAGGCGGCTTTGGGGCGCCTGTGAGGAGGTTCGGCGCCTCGGAGTCCCTTTTTCGCTTTGAGGCCTGGGAGGCGGCAGAGGGCTCGAGATAGTCTGAGTCGCCAGCGTCCATTCCTCTTGTGCTTGATGCGGTCTAGGCCCAGCGCCTGGGATGGCTGCTGGCGATCTGCGTGCTCGGTTCCGCCCATGACCCGCTTGGCCCTCCAGCGCTGAGGCTATGGAGGAGTAGACGACCGCTAGCGTAGTCTTGACCTTTTGTTTTAGTAGCGATACTTTTGTATTGTAATGCAAGTGTAACCATGAACCCTAAGTGGTGCTGTGTACCACCGCATCTTGTAAAATTATGTTCATTAATCTTTATGTTGTTTGCTTAATTATCGGTATTCACATGCGTGTTCAAAGCTTTCTCTGTCCCCTTCGCTCTTGTTCTTACCTTTTCGTCCTATACTTACCTTGAAAAATTCAAATCTTACTTATCTACTCTTCGTTGCCAAGATCGCCGCAAAGCTAATTCCCGATTCCCAATTGGCGATGGATCCAAACACGCCAGACGGGAGACGGACCGGTGGGTGGTGCACCGCCCGCAGATCAGCGGCGCTAGCTTGACATAATAAAAATGTTAGAGCAAAACCGCCAAGGAGAGAAGAACATCCTACGAGTGCTTGATCAAGAAGCCGTATGCTTGAGCAGATAGCGGCTAGATCTCCGTGCTACTGTGGTGGAGGCAATATCCCTCGGGATGGTGCACGATTTCCTCCGATGGGCGACTTCACAAAACCCGACCGCCGACCTTTACCACCTCGCTGACCCCTTAGTAGCCGAGGACCGGCCGGTAGGCGTGGAAAGGAAGCTTCGCACCGCGGTGCGATGACAAGAGAAGGTGCTTTATGCATCCCACCGATTGCGGTCTTGTCGCCGCAACATGGTGGATCAACTACCGGCGCACCGAGAGACCGAGAGATTGATTGGGAAGAATTCTCCAAGGCTTTCATAAAGCCCATATTCCCGATGGCATTATGGAGGCGGCGCCGAGAATTTTGGCGCTCAAGCAAGGAGGTCGCACAATTATGGAATACTTACACGGTTCAACCATCTTTCCGGTTCGCCCGGAAGATGTGGATAAAGAAGAGAAGAAAATGAGCGATTCGTGGTGGACTACAGATCCTTGAAATTCCACATTTCGACCATCAAATTCCAAGACACGAATGACATGGTGGATAGCCTCATCACCTCGGAAGAAGCCCGTAGTGAGATGGAGGATTACGAAGCGTAAAGCAACGCACAAATCACGATCCTCCTCCCACCAAAGCCGTGAAGCAAGACTATGGGGTCGTCGTCTTTTCGACCCCAACCTTCTCGACAGTTTGTGATGTTGCCAAAAGTCATCAGGCGGCCCCGGCAATACAACTCCCTTCACCTTTGGCAATCGGATGCCCCACTTGTGGAGGAAACCACCCGCCGGCGATTGTCCCCGCAGATCAATGCTTGCTTCCTTTGTGGCGAAATAGGGCACTCTGTAGATCGGTGTCCCAAAAGAACTTGCCGCCGTCTTGTCGCAAAGCTTCAAGTACGTAATCAACAAAGCAGCGAGTCAAAATCACAAGCAGCCCCAAGCACCCCAAAGGAGGATACCTCCGGATCAAAGCGCAGGGACCGCGGTCACTGCGGGAGCACCTCTCAGTGCGAGGCGAGGCCGTGAGCCTACATTTTATGCAAGGGTGAATCGGTATCGGCAGAAGATGTCACTGAGCAGCCGATATCATTGCGGTATGTTCCCAATCAACTCCATACCGCATTGATTCTATTTGACCCCGAGCAACACATTCATTTATCTCAAGAGTTTTGTCTGAAAAATCGATTACCCTCGGTTTCTTTGCCAAAACCTTATGTGGTTGAAACCCACAGGGTTAGAATGGAGTCCCACGGTGGGTGTCTTTGGACTCGGTATAAACATCAAGGGTAGAGTTTAAAGCGGTTTTTTGCAATTAGATATGTCGGGTTTAGATGCCATTTTGGGCATGAGCGGCTAGCTAAAAACAAAGGCAAGGTAGACCGTGAGGACAAAAGCAGTATCTTTGGTCAATGCGAAGATCGGAAAGTGATGATAAAAAGCACCGAGAGGTCTTGAAAAGTGCAAGAAAACGCATGATCAACATGTTGGCGGTCACACACGAGCAAGTCTTGGTAGTACAAAACTATCCGGATGTGTTTCGGAGGAATTGCCAGCGCACTTCGACAGTGTGTAGAGCTTGCTATAGAATTGGTTCGGGCACAAAACCAATCGCCAAGCATCAATCTGGGATGTCACCCGGTGAGCTAAAAGAACTCAAGAAACAGCTAGATGAATTGCAAGAGAAAGAATTCATAAGACCAAGCGTTTCACCTTGGTCGGCCCCAGTTCTATTTGTGAAGAAGAAGAATGGAGAATCAAGAATGTGTGTAGATTACAGAGGTTTGAATGCTGTCACCATCAAGAACAAGTACCCACTGCCTAGAATTGATGATTTGTTTGATCAACTCAAGGGTGCCAAAGTATTCTCCAAGATCGACTTACGCTCAGGTTATCATCAACTCAAGATCCGAGAGCAAGATCGAGAGAAAACAGCATTCATCACTCGATATGGACTATACGAGTTCACGGTCGTGCCCTTTGGTTTGACCAATGCACCAGCTTATTTCATGAACCTTATGAATCTGGTGCATATGGACCAACTGGACCGATTCGTGATAGTCTTTATCGATGATATTCTGATATATTCAAAGAGTGAAGAAGAGCACCAAGAGCATTTGCACATGGCATTGACCAGACTGAGAGAGCATCAGTTGTACGGCAAGTTTGACAAATGCAGTTTCTGGCTAAAAGAAGTCGCTTTCTTGGGTCATATTATATCAGAAGATGGTGTCAAAGTTGATCCAGAAAAGATTGCCGCAGTTATGGAATGGCAATAGCCCAAGACAGTGACAGAAATAAGGAGTTTCCTTGGATTGGCGGGCTATTATCGCCGATTCATAGAAGGATTCTCGAAGATTTCTCGTCCACTTACTCAACTGCTGAAGAAAGATAAGCCTTTCCTGTGGACGGATGCATGCAAAGAGAACTTTCAGTTGTTAAAGACTAAGCTAACAACGACACCAGTGCTGATTTTGCCAAACCCAGAGAAAGAATTCCAAGTCTATTGTGATGCCTCAAAACAGGGTTTGGGATGTGTGCTCATGCAAGACAGAAAAGTGGTCGCTTATGCCTCAAGACAGTTGAAGCCACACGAAGAAAATTATCCCACACATGATTTAGAGCTAGCAGCTGTGGTGCATGCCCTCAAAATTTGGAGGCACTACCTGCTAGGAAATCGTTGTGAGATATTCTCAGATCACAAGAGCTTAAAGTACCTCTTTACACAGCCAGAGTTGAACATGAGACAACGAAGATGGTGGGCGATTAAAGATTATGATGTTGATCTTCAATACCATCCAGGCAAGGCCAACGTCGTTGCCGATGCCCTTAGTCGAAAGGTTCGACAAGGCAAGTCAACTACCGCAGAATATCCGCCAGAGTTGCAAAGGGATATACTGCGATTGAATTTGGTGATCACTGAACAAGGCAGCCTGATAGCACTAGAACTTCAGCCGTTGCTGACAGATCAGATTAAGGCAGCCCAAGATGACGATGAAGAGATTCAAAAGCGAAAAGAGAGCCCAAGAAGAAGTTTCGCCGAGTATGCAATGAGCGAACAAGGGATCCTTACTTTCGTGGTCGCTATTGCATACCCAACAAAAAGGAGTTGAGAGAATTGATTACGTCTGAAGCTCATTCTTCTCAATTCTCGATCCATCCAGAGGCACAAAATGTATCAAGACTTGAAGAAAAGTATTGGTGGAACGGATGAAGAAAGAAGTGGCGAATATGTAGCCAAATGTGGCGTCGCCAACAGATCAAAATTGACCACGAAGCCCTCGGGATCACATGACCTTTGCTTGGGTCCCGAATGGAAATGGGATAGTATCGGCATGGACTTCATTACTGGACTTCCCAAAACTCGGGAAGGATATGATGCTATCTGGGTCATCGTTGATAGACTGACCAAAGTGGCTCATTTCCTCCCGATCAAGCAGACATATGGGAAGGATAAACTTGCTGAATTATATTTGACACGAATTGTGACACTTCATGGAGTACCCAAGAAGATTGTGTCGATAGAGGAGTTCACATCAAGTTCTGGGAAAAGTTGCACGAAGCAATGGGCACCGATCTCAATTTCAGCTCAGCATATCACCCACAGACAGATGGGCAGACAGAAAGAACAAATCAGATTTTAGAAGATATGTTGAGAGCTTGCGCCATTGTGTATGGAGCAGCATGGAATACTTGCCTGCCATTCGCTCAATTCTCCTACAACAACAGCTATCAAGCTAGCATTCAGATGGCCCCATTTGAAGCACTTTATGGCAGAAAGTGTAGAACACCTCTGAATTGGTCAGAGACAGGGGAACGACCCCTCGTTGGACCCCAAATTGCTCAAGATGCAGAAGCACATATCAAAATCGTCAGAGACAGACTGAAGATCGCACAAGACCGACAGAAGAGCTATGCAGACAACCGCAGAAAGGACTTAAGCTTTGAAATCGGAGATTTCGTCTACATCAAAGTCACTCCATTCAAAATAGTTAAGAGGTTTCAAATTAAAGGCAAATTAGCACCAAGATATGTGGGACCGTTTCAAATTATCGGAAGAGTTGGAGAAGTAGCTTATCAAGTGCAGCTTCCGCCCAACTTGTCAAGAATGCACAATGTGTTCCACGTATCTCAGCTTCGAAAGTGTCTGCGACAACCAACAGATGAAGTGCCGTTGTCAGATATCGAATTACAGGATGACTACACATATGCTGAAGAACCACTACAAATACTTGAAACTTGAGAGGCTCGAAACAAGAATATCGATTTTGCCGAGTGCGGTGGAAGAATCATCTGATGGATGAGTCCACTTGGGAGCGAGAATCGGTTCTGCAATGGATTTTCCCAACTTACTCCTGGACCAAGTTAATCTCGGGTCGAGATTCTTTTAAGGGGTAGGTTGAAAGACCCCAAATTTTCAAACCAAATTTTCTGGATTTTTCCTGAATTTTGGTGATTTTTTGAAAACTTTCCCAACTGAAAGCCCCACGAAAGGCGCCTTCCTCTTCACCGAGCGCCTTCCCCTTTCCTCCGGCGCCCCACTCCTTCCCGCTTTCTCCTTTCCCCGGCGCCTCCCTCTTCCTCCCTCTCTGGCGCCCGCGCCTTTCCGCTTCCTCGCGGACTTGTCTCCTTTCCCTCTTTCATTGGCGCCTTTCCTCCCCGCCTTCTCCCTTGCTGCGTGGCGCTGGCGCCATGGTCCGCACCGCCTCTGTGCCCGGCTCCGGACAACCCCGCCCGCCGCCCCGGTCCGGCCGACACCTTCCCGTGCCACGCGCCACCGCCTCCTCCTCGGCCCCACGCGGTGGCCACCTCCTCCCTCTCCCGCGGTCAGCCCGCCCATGCCCGAGCTCACTGCTCCCTCACCCATCCTCGCCTTTACTCCCTCTGCGGGCCGGACGTCGCCCATGCGCGGAGGCGACGCTCCCGGCGGACCGCGTGCCTGGCTGACCCCGGCGCCATGCCCCCAACTGCCCGGCTTGCCCCGTGCCGACCTCCTCCACTCCCTTTAAAGCCGCCCGAGCCCCCGGTGTGCTCCCTTGCTTCCTCAAGCTCCCAGAGCACCCACTCGAGCTCCCATCGCCGGTGTCGCCGCCGTCGGCTCCTCCACCGCCGGTGACCTCCGAACCTTTCTCCTTCTACTCGATTAAAATCCAATTCTTTGCACCGACATGCTCCTCTCGCCTCCTGAGCGTGTCGGTGAACTCCCCGTGAGAGCACCCTCCTTCGCATACAGTGGCGGCTCGCCGCCGTAGAAAAGAGGCCACCGTGGCCGCCCACCTGAGGCGTCTCCACTCGACCCGCACGCCATTGAGTCCCTCACCCCGGTGATGCTCCAGTGCCACCATTTGCGGGAGAACCGCCAGAGGGCCCCGGTGACCAAAATCGTCGCCACCTCCTCTCCAACAATGCGCCACCGTTGATCATCCCCGTAACCCTCAAGGCCCGGAAATGGGTTTCCCATGGCGAACCCTACCCGGGGGTGCCCTTTGTCGCCGCCGGCAAGCCCTTGGGCGCCCGGGCCGCCGTCGCCGCCATTGCCCCTGCTCCGGGGCACTGTAGCGGCCGGAGGAGGAAGACGACTCCTCCCCGCGACGTGGCCCTTCCTCCTCCGTCCATCGCTCCGCCTCCTCGATCTCGGCCGCCCACCCGCTGCTGCGCCGCCGCGTTCCCCTCGGTGGCCGTCGGATCTTACTTACCGCCCTTCATCCGAGCCGCCCACCCGCTTCATCGCAGCCGCCCGCCGCCTCGCGCGCGTCGGCCATCGGTAGGCGGCAGCGTCTTGCTGGTATGCCTGCCTTGTACATGGGCAGCAGATGGTTGGGCCGCACTGTAGCTCCGGGCCGGCCCAGCACTGTTCACCGGTTTTTCCAGGATTTATTCTTTTCCAAAAATCCAGAAAACCCAAATAAATCCTAGAAAATCACAGAAAATCCCAAAAATTCCCAAATTTCACCACATTGCTCCTCTCATTATCCACGAACCCGGTGGTGAACTCCTTTTCCAAAACTCATCTCGAGAAAAATCTAAAATCCAAAGAACCCTTTCGGTTGATATTTTATGCAAGTTTATTCCTTTTAATTCTTTTTATAGATTATTTTCCTTGCTTGATTATTCTCAAGCTAGGACTTATTTTGTTTTGTGTGTTTGCGCTAGTTTCGAGATCCCTAAGCTCAAGTGCAATCTCGGGATCGAGCGTCGACGTTCGAGCTTGCCGAGATCGTTCCAGTTCACGGCAAGTCGCAAGTCCTTTGATCATATTGTACCCTATGATGTTTACATATGTTATTACATTATTTGCATTATGCTAGTTGTGAAATGCTAGTTTAAAGTAAAAAGCAAATGTTTAGAATGACATGTGATATAGATACGTCCTACCACCGAAAATGCCCGATTCACTTTGTAGCCATGCCTTGTAACCCTAGAAATAATTATGTGTTACCCTAGATCACTATAGGTTACTATTATCATACAAAGTCTTACACTAATAAGGTTGTGGTGCGGGCCATTAGACTTGAAAACCCGTCCCTAGGGTGGGGTGGTATGGGACACCGCATCCTAGGGCGGAGAGTGTCGGTGTGCAAGGAAGGGTAGAGCGTTGTGGGAAACCCATGGTCGGTCTTCGCCACCGTTTACCCTAGGTTGTGGTCGCGGACCGGAGAGGTTGCGGGCCATGTGAAAATATAAGGACTGAAACCCTTATGCTGAGCAACTGTCATAGCAATCGCTCAACCACAGGAGTTGACTCGTCAACACTGGTTTAGTAGCTGCTCAACTCGATTGAAACTCTACAGGTGTTGAGGAGTCGGGAGGATGAGTAGTTGGATTAGGTGGGCGTCTTTGCGGACACCTAATAATGTAGGGTTCACTCAAGCGGACGGGAGTTTCCATGTGCGGACAGAGTGAATTCTAGGGTAGAGCCTATATAAAGACTTGAGCGGTGAAAGCGACCGGCTTTCTTAACTCGTCGCGGGAGTTAAGGGATCGTGTGGGTAAAGTCGAGCAAACTCTGCAGAGTCAATTAAATGGTATTCGGATACGCCGTGCTCCCGGTTAATGGAGCTGTGCCACTTGGGTGATCCCATCCGCAAAGCCTAAGTAGTTTTCTGAATGTTTTAATCTGGTTAGATGGTAAATTAACTCTTCATGAAAACCCCTGTTGTTTAAGGAGTAGTTTTATCAGTAAGTTTTACGAAAAGGTTTACAAATAAAACTGCATCCACTCAAAGATAATAAACCCCGTATACCCCTCCTTTGTTAATCCATGCATATAGTAAGGAAGGGTTCCTTTGCGGTTTGTTGGTGGTTGTTAGCTCACGGCTTGCTAAATCAATTCTTTAGAAGATCAAGGCGAAGGTGAAGGACTCCCGTTGAGGAAGTCCCTGAGGGCCTCTTCTTCGACGAGGATCCGTGGCTGTAGGTCTTCGCCGCGCTCAAGCGGATTCTGGAGTTTTTGTGATGTAATTATACTTCGGGCTGCATGCCCCGCTGTCAAAACTCTGGATGTTAATCCATATGTGAAATATATATTGGTCTTGGTTGTAAGTGTGCAATGGTATACTCTTGCGCGGCACTCCATAACTGTTCATGCGTGAATAGTTGCGGGTTCTGCAGTGTCCAGACGCCTCGGAAGCAGGCGTTACAAGAAGTGGTATCGAGGCGGGTTCTTTGACCGTAGGTTAAGACCTAAGGCAGACCTAGGAAGCGATTTTATCGCAAAACCTAATTTAAAGACATAAAAGGGTTTATGAAAATATAAGTACTCACTGCCTTTGCCCTCTTGTTGCTACCTTATCATCTTAGTTTATCGCTTAAGTTTTGATTTATGCAAATGTTTCGCTCACTTGTCTAACTTCAAAATTTCCGTTTCGCAGATGGTGCACCACATCTTTTCCCGCCCCGACCGTATGGACGGTTGGGCCCGCAAGGTGTGGGAGATGCGGAAGCATCTTGGAGCGAGAGGCAACTTCACCAAAGTGTTCCATTTGTGGGACAGTTTCGCGAGACCGATTCTCTGAGTACGAGGCTTGGGTGGTTCGGATCCGTTGCTGTCCGCCCAGACAGAAGCGGAGGTTCACCGCCGTCGGGTGAGCGAGGACGCAGCTGCTCGGGATGTGGCTCAAGGCCGCCTCTACCTCAAAGACTACTACCACTGTGAGCTAGCGGGGACACCTTTGACTGGTGCAGCGTCGCGCCGGGACTTTTAGTCCACAGGTTCGGTGAGGATGACGATCCCGCTGGCGGGCATCGCCACCCTCATGACGCCGCAGGTCGTCCGCCACGACGAGGCGGTCGGTGAGGCGAGTTCTACTTGAGGCGGCTTTGGGACGCCTGTGAGGAGGTTCGGCGCCTCGGAGTCCCTTTTTCGCTTTGAGGCCCGTGGAGGCGCAGAGGGCTCGAGATAGTGAGTCGCCAGCGTCCATTCCTCTTGTGCTTCAAGTCAGGTCTAGGCCCAGCGCCGGATGATCTGGGCGCAGATCTGCGTGCTCGGTTCCGCCCATGACCTCGCTTGGCCTCCCAAATACCGAGGCTATGGAGGAGTAGGCGGCGACCGCCAGCGTAGTCCGACCTTTTGTTTTAGTAGCAGTACTTTTGTATTGTAATGCAAGTGTAACCATGAACCCTAAGTGGTCTGTGTACCACCTGCATATTGTAAAATTATGTTCATTAATCTTTATGTTGTTTGCTTAATTATCAGTATTCACATGCGTGTTCAAAGCTTTCTCCGTCCCCTTCGCTCTTGTTCTTACCTTTTAGTCCTATACTTACCTTGAAAAATTCAAATCTTACTTATCTACTCTTCGTTGCCAAGATCGCTGCAAAGCTAATTCCCAGTTCCCAATTGGCGGATGGATCCGACACAACGAGACGGGACAGACCGGTGGGCGGTGCACCGCCACAGATCAGCGGCGCTTAGCTTGACATAATAAAAATGTTAGAGCAAAACCGCCAGCAAGGAGAACAGAACATCCTACGAGTGCTTGATCAGCAAGCCCGTATGCTTGAGCAGATAGCAGCTAGATCTCCAGGCTACCAGGGTGGAGGCAATATCCCTCGGGATGGTGCACCAGTTTCCTCCCGATGGGCAGACTTCCTGAAAACCCGACCGCCGACCTTTACCACCTCGCCTGACCCCTTAGTAGCCGAGGACTGGCTGGTAGACGTGGAAAGGAAGCTTCAGACCGTACAGTGCGATGACAAAGAGAAGGTGCTTTATGCATCCCACCGTTGCGGTCTTCTTTGCAACATGGTGGATCAACTACTGCACGTACCAGAGAGACCGAGAGATTGATTGGGAAGAATTCTCCAAGGCTTTCCGCAAAGCCCATATTCCTGATGGCATTATGGAGGCGAAGCGCCGAGAATTTTTGGCGCTCAAGCAAGGAGGTCGCACAATTATGGAATACTTACACCAGTTCAACCATCTTTCCCGGTTCGCCCCAGAAGATGTGGATAAAGAAGAGAAGAAATGAGCGATTCGAAATTTGGACTACAACATCCTTGAAATTCCACATTCGACCATCAAATTCCAAGACACGAATGACATGGTGGATAGCCTCATCACCTCGGAAGAAGCCGTAGTGAGATGGAGGATTACGAAGCGTAAAACGCACAAATCACGTCCTCCTCCCACCAAAGCCGGTGAAGCAAGACTATGGGGTCGTCGTCTTTTCGACCCCAACCTTCTCGACAGTTTGTGATCTTTCAGAAAAGTCGGTCGAGACCCCAAAGAATACAACTCCCCTTCACCTTTGGCAATCAGATGCCCCACTTGTGGAGGAAACCACCTCGCCAGCCAGCTTGTCCCCGCAGATCAATGCTTGCTTCCACTGTGGCGAAATAGGGCACTCTGAGATCGGTGTCCCAAAAGAACTTGCCGCCGATCTTGCAAAGCTTCAAGTCTGTAATCAAAAGCAGCAGGAGTCAAAATCACAAGCAGCCCCAACACCCCAAAGGAGGATACCTCCAGATCAAGGCAGCCGGACCGCAGTCACCTGCGGGAACAGCGAATTTCACCTGAGGCAGAGGCAGAGGCCGTGTGCGAGCCTACATTTATGCAAGGGTGAATCGGTATCACAGAAGATGTCCATTGAGCAGCGATATCATTGCTTGGTATGTTCCCAATCAACTCCATACCGCATTGATTCTATTTGACCCCGAGCAACACATTCATTTATCTCAAGAGTTTTGTCTGAAAAATCGTTACCCTCGGTTTCTTTGCCAAAACCTTATGTGGTTGAAACCCACAGGGTTAGAATGGAGTCCCACGGTGGGTGTCTTGGACTCGATATAAACATCAAGGGTAGAGTTTAAGGCGGATTTGCTGCAATTAGATATGTCAGGTTTAGATGCCATTTTGGGCATGAACTGGCTAGCTAAAAACAAAGGCAAGGTAGACTGTGAGGACAAAACAGTATCTTTGGTCAATTCTGAAGATCGGAAAGTGATGATAAAAACAGACCGAGAGGTGCTGAAAAGTGCAAGAAAACGCATGATCAACATGTTGGCAGTCACACCTGAGCAAGTGCCGGTAGTACAAAACTATCCGGATGTGTTTCGGAGGAATTGCCAGTGCGGACTTCGACAGTGTGTAGAGCTTGCTATAGAATTGGTTCGTGCACAAAACCAATCGCCAAGCATCAATACTGGGATGTCACCAAAGTGAGCTAAAAGAACTCAAGAAGCAACTAGATGAATTGCAAGAGAAAGAATTCATAAGACCAAGCGTTTCACCTTGGTGGCCCCGATTCTATTTGTGAAGAAGAAGAATGGAGAATCAAGAATGTGTGTAGATTACAGAGGTTTGAATGCTGTCACCATCAATAACAAGTACCCACTGCCTAGAATTGATGATTTGTTTGATCAACTCAAGGGTGCCAAAGTATTCTCCAAGATCGACTTACGCTCAGGTTATCATCAACTCAAGATCCGAGAGCAAGATCGAGAGAAAAAAGATTCATCACCGATATGGACTATACGAGTTCACGGTCGTGCCCTTTGGTTTGACCAATGCACCGGCTTATTTCATGAACCTTATGAATCTGGTGCATATGGACCAACTGGACCGATTCGTGATAGTCTTTATCGATGATATTCTGATATATTCAAAGAGTGAAGAAGAGCACCAAGAGCATTTGCACATGGCATTGACCAGACTGAGAGAGCATCAGTTGTACGGCAAGTTTGACAAATGCAGTTTCTGGCTAAAAGAAGTCGCTTTCTTGGGTCATATTATATCAGAAGATGGTGTCAAAGTTGATCCAGAAAAGATTGTCATAGATTATGGAATGGCAATAGCCCAAGACGATGATGTAAATAAGGAGTTTCCTTGGATTGGCGGGCTATTATCGCCGATTCATAGAAGGATTCTCAAGATTTTCGTCCACTTACTCAATCTTTGAAGAAAGATAAGCCTTTCCTGTGGACGGATGCATGCAAAGAGAACTTTCAGTTGTTAAAGACTAAGCTAACAACGACACCAGTGCTGATTTTGCCAAACCCAGAGAAAGAATTCCAAGTCTATTGTGATGCCTCAAAACAGGGTTTGGGATGTGTGCTCATGCAAGACTGAAAAGTGGTCGCTTATGCCTCAAGACAGTTGAAGCCACACGAAGAAAATTATCCCACACATGATTTAGAGCTAGCGGTGTGGTGCATGCCCTCAAAATTTGGAGGCACTACACCGCTAGGAAATCGCTGTGAGATATTCTCAGATCACAAGAGCTTAAAGTACCTCTTTACACAGCCAGAGTTGAACATGAGACAACGAAGATGGCTGGAGCTGATTAAAGATTATGATGTTGATCTTCAATACCATCCAGGCAAGGCCAACGTCGTTGCCGATGCCCTTAGTCGAAAGGTTCGACAAGGCAAGTCAACTACCGCAGAATATCCGCCAGAGTTGCAAAGGGATATACTGCGATTGAATTTGGTGATCACTGAACAAGGCAGCCTGATAGCACTAGAACTTCAGCCGTTGCTGACAGATCAGATTAAGGCAGCCCAAGATGACGATGAAGAGATTCAAAAACTGAAAAAGAGAGCCCAAGAAGAAGTTTCATCGGAGTATGCAATAGACGAACAAGGGATCCTTACTTTCCGTGGTCGCTATTGCATACCCAACAAAAAGGAGTTGAGAGAATTGATTCTGTCCGAAGCTCATTCTTCTCAATTCTCGATCCATCCAGGAGGCACAAAAATGTATCAAGACTTGAAGAAAAAGTATTGGTGGAACCAGATGAAGAAAGAAGTGGCAGAATATGTAGCCAAATGTGACGTCTGCCAGCAGATCAAAATTGACCACCAGAAGCCCTCAGGACTGTTACAGCCTTTGCCGGTCCCCGAATGGAAATGGGATAGTATCGGCATGGACTTCATTACTGGACTTCCCAAAACTCGGGAAGGATATGATGCTATCTGGGTCATCGTTGATAGACTGACCAAAGTGGCTCATTTCCTCCCGATCAAGCAGACATATGGGAAGGATAAACTTGCTGAATTATATTTGACACGAATTGTGACACTTCATGGAGTACCCAAGAAGATTGTGTCAGATAGAGGAGCCCAGTTCACATCCAAGTTCTGGGAAAAGTTGCACGAAGCAATGGGCACCGATCTCAATTTCATTTCAAGATATCACCCACAGCATGATGGGCGTATGTAAAGAACAAATCAGATTTTAGAAGATATGTTGAGAGCTTGCGCCATTGTGTATGGAGCAGCATGGAATACTTGCCTGCCATTCGCTCAATTCTCCTACAACAACAGCTATCAAGCTAGCATTCAGATGGCCCCATTTGAAGCACTTTATGGCAGAAAGTGTAGAACACCTCTGAATTGGTCAGAGACAGGGGAACGACCCCTCGTTGGACCCCAAATTGCTCAAGATGCAGAAGCACATATCAAAATCGTCAGAGACAGACTGAAGATCGCACAAGACCGACAGAAGAGCTATGCAGACAACCGCAGAAAGGACTTAAGCTTTGAAATCGGAGATTTCGTCTACATCAAAGTCACTCCATTCAAAATAGTTAAGAGGTTTCAAATTAAAGGCAAATTAGCACCAAGATATGTGGGACCGTTTCAAATTATCGGAAGAGTTGGAGAAGTAGCTTATCAAGTGCAGCTTCCGCCCAACTTGTCAAGAATGCACAATGTGTTCCACGTATCTCTTCAGTGTCTGCGACAACCAATGATGAAGTGCCGTTGTCAGATATCGAATTACAGGATGACTACACATATGCTGAAGAACCACTACAAATACTTGAAACTTCAGAGAGGCAGCTCAGAAACAAGAATATCAGATTTTGCCGAGTGCAGTGGAAGAATCATACAGCGGATGAGTCCACTTGGGAACGAGAATCGGATTTGCAGCGGGATTTTCCCAACTTACTCCCTGGACCAAGTTAATCTCGGGGTCGAGATTCTTTTAAGGGGGGTAGGTTGAAAGACCCCAAATTTTCAAACCAAATTTTTCCTGGATTTTTCCTGAATTTTTGGTGATTTTTTTTGAAAACTTTCCCAATTCGGAAAGCCCCGGCCGAAAGGCGCCTTCCTCTTTCGGCCGAGCGCCTTCCCCTTTCCTCCGGCGCCCCACTCCTTCCCGCTTTCTCCTTTCCCCGGCGCCTCCCTCTTCCTCCTCTCTCGCGCCCAGCGCCCTTCCGCTTTCCCTCATGGACTGGGCCTTTCCCTCTTCACTGGCGCCTTTCCCCTCCCCGCCTTCTCCCTTGCTCGCGTGAGCTGGCGCCATGGTCCGCACCTCTGCGCCCGGCCCGGACAACCCCGCGCCCGCCGCCCCGGTCCGGCCGACACCCTTCCCGTGCCACGCGCCACCGCCTCCTCCTCGGCCCCACGCGGTGGCCACCTCCTCCCTCTCCCTCTGGTCGCGCCCGCCCATGCCCGAGCTCACTGCTCCCTCACCCATCCCTCGCCTTTACTCCCTCTGCAGGCCGGACGTCGCCCATGCGCGGAGGCGACGCCCCCGGCGGACCCGCGTGCCTGGCGACCCGTGCCGCGCCATGCCCCCAACCTGCCCGGCTTGCCCCTGCACGCCGACCTCCTCCACTCCCTTTAAAGCCGCCTGAGCCCCCCGGTGTGCTCCCTTGCTTCCCTCTGGCTCCCCGAGCACCCTCGAGCTCCCATCGCCGGTGTCGCCGCCGATCGCCTCCTCCACCGCCGGTGACCTCCGAACCTTTCTCCTTCTCTACTCGATTAAAATCCAATTCTTTGCACCGACATGCTCCTCTCGCCTCCTGAGCGTGTCGGTGAACTCCCTACCGAGAGCACCCTCCGCCATACGGTGGCGGCTCGCCGCCGGCCGAAAAGAGCCACCGTGGCCGCCCACTGAGAGCGTCTCCACTCGACCCGCCGCCATTGAGTCCCCTCACCCGGTGATGCTCCAGTGCCACCATTTTGCGGGAGAACCGCCGTAGGGCCCGGTGATCGAAAATCGTCGCCACCTCCTCTCCGGCAATGCGCCACCGTTGATCATCCCGTAACCCTCAAGGCCGGAAATGGGTTTCCATGGCGAACCCTACCCGGGTGCCCTTGTCGCCGCCGGCAAGCCTTGGGCGCCGGGCCGCCGCCGCCATTGCCCTCGCCCGGCATCAGAGCTGTGCCGGAGGAGGAAGACGACTCCTCCCGCGACGTGGCCCTTCCTCCTCCGCCCATCGCCCGCCTCCTCGATCTCGGCCGCCCACCCGCCGCGTGCTGCTCGCCGCCGCGTTCCCCTCGGTGGCCGTCGGATCTACTTACCGCCTTCATCCGAGCCGCCCACCCGCCCCATCGCAGCCCGCCCGCCCCTCGCGCGCGGCCATCGGCCGGGCGAGGCGCTACAGGCTGGCTTGCCTGGCCTTCGCCATGCAAGGCAGCAGATGGCTGGGCCGCATCTGTAGCTCCGGCCGCCCAAGATCGTTGTTCGTGGTTTTCCAGATTTATTCTTTTCCAAAATCCGAAAACCCAAATAAATCCTAGAAAATCACAGAAAATCCCAAAAATTCCCAAATTTCACCACATTGCTCCTCTCATTATCCTGAACCCAGTGGTGAACTCCTTTTTCCAAAACTCATCTCCAGAAAAATCTAAAAATCCAAAGAACCCCTTTCAGTTGATATTTTATGCAAGTTTATTCCTTTTTAATTCTTTTTATAGATTATTTTCCCTTGCTTGATTATTCTCAAGCTAGGACTTATTTTGTTTTGTGTGTTTGCGCTAGTTTCGGAGATCCCGGAAGCTCAAGTGCAATCTCAGGATCCAGAAGCGTCGACGTTCGAGCTTGCCGAGATCGTTCCAGTTCACGGCAAGTCGCAAGTCCTTTGATCATATTGTACCCTATGATGTTTACATATGTTATTACATTATTTGCATTATGCTAGTTGTGAAATGCTAGTTTAAAGTAAAAGGCAAATGTTTAGAATGACATGTGATATAGATACGTCCTACCACCGAAAATGCCCGATTCACTTTGTAGCCATGCCTTGTAACCCTAGAAATAATTATGTGTTACCCTAGATCACTATAGGTTACTATTATCATACAAAGTCTTACACTAATAAGGTTGTGGCTGCGGGCCATTAGACTTGAAAACCCGTCCCTAGGGTGGGGTGGTATGGGACACCGCATCCTAGGGCGGAGAGTGTCGGTGTGCAAGGAAGGGTAAGAGCGTTGTGGGAAACCGCGGGTCGGTCTTCGCCCACCGTTTACCCTAGGTTGTGGTCGCGACCGAGAGGTTGCGGGCCATGTGAAAATATAAGGATGAAACCCTTATCTTCGAGCAACCGTCATAGCAATCGCCAACCACACGGAGTTGACTCGTCAACACTGGTTTAGTAGCTGCTCAACTCGATTGAAACTCTACAGGTGTTGAGGAGTCGGGAGGATGAGTAGTTGGATTAGGTGGGCCGTGCTGCGGACACCTAATAACGGTAGGGTTCACTCGAAGCGGACGAGAGTTTCCATGTGCCGACCGAGTGAATTCTCTGGGTAGAGCCTATATAAAGACTTGAGCAGTGAAACGACCTGGCTTTCTTAACTCTGTCGCGGGAGTTAAGGGATCGTGTGGGTAAAGCTGAGCAAACTCTGCAGAGTCAATTAAATGGTATTCGGATACGCCGTGCTCCCGGTTAATGGAGCTGTGCCACTTGGGTGATCCCATCCGCAAAGCCTAAGTAGTTTTCTGAATGTTTTAATCTGGTTAGATGGTAAATTAACTCTTCATGAAAACCCCTGTTGTTTAAGGAGTAGTTTTATCAGTAAGTTTTACGAAAAGGTTTACAAATAAAACTGCATCCACTCAAAGATAATAAACCCCGTATACCCCACTCCTTTGTTAATCCATGCATATAGTAAGGAAGGGTTCCTTTGCGGTTCTTGGTGGTTGTTAGCTCACGGCTTGCTAAATCAATTCTTTAGAAGATCAAGACGAAGGTGAAGGACTCCCCGTTGAGGAAGTCCCTGAGGGCCTCTTCTTCGACGAGGATCCGTGGCTGTAGGTCTTCGCCGCGCTCAAGCGGATTCTGGAGTTTTTGTGATGTAATTATACTTCGGGCTGCACGCCCCGCTGTCAAAACTCTGGATGTTAATCCATATGTGAAATATATGTTGGTCTTGGTTGTGAGTGTGCAATGGTATACTCTTGCGCGGCACTCCATAACTGTTCATGCGTGAATAGTTGCGGGTTGCCGTGTCCGTACGCGCCCTCGGAAACGGGGGCGTTACACTGAGTATGCGCTAGTTCCCATGCAGTGGTGTGGCGACCTTGGTGCAATCCTTCGGTGAGCTTTTGTGGGGTAAGAACTTTGTTTGAGTTCTTGATCTCACTGTTGCTATTGTTTGAGAGCTCGCCGGGTGTGGAGATTGTGGTTTAGTATGAATCTGTGTTGTGGTGGCTTCGACCGTACAGTTGGCCGATGCTCGGTGGTGAGATTTCTTGTGCGGCAACACCTGAACCTTGGCTTCCTTGTGGGTGTGCTCCTACTCGTGGAGAAGGCATTGTATCTCTGTTAACTAGGCTGGTATACTGTGGCACAGCGATAGCAATTGGTTTTCTAGGTCATCATCCTCAACGATATGCTTTGCCCGTGAGACTTCTAGGTAGCTTTGAGTGTTAGGATGTTTGATCAAGTTACCGGTAGTGAGTTCAGTAGTTGGTTATGGCCTCTGGTCGTGCGCGTCAGACGTTCGACGTGTACTGCGTTTATACCGAAATGATTGCTTCTTTTTCATCGGTTTTAGTTAGCAGTCATGCGTCATGGCCGATCGTGGGATGTCACGGATCGTGTAGGTCATGGCGTGCGCATAGGGGGCCATGTTGGCCATGATCTGTACTCATTTGTTGCTTAAATTCGTGAATAAAGTCCTCAGAAAAGCTGTGGAAGTTGAAACTTGTTATTTTAGACAACAATTCTTGTGTGCTGAATCTTGTTCAATATAAGAGGGAAGTAAAATTTAGTACTCATCCAATGCTTATGTGTTCATATCTTTTTGCACCATCTAGTATGGACAATCTGAATAAAGATGATGAATTATGGAAGAACTTACAAACCTCTTCACCCTTGCTAGATGAATTTGCTATTGCTCGATTGAGATATGATTATATGGATGAACTTTGCTTGATTCCAAAAGTTGTAGCTTTGCCCATATGTGCCACCACTGCAAGTTTACAACTTCAGATATTTGAATTGCATAAATACTTCACTTACATTTGTAAATCTAGTTACAATAATTGCTGTGTAAGAAATTTTGATTTGCTCATTAACATATATGATTACTCTTGGGTTAATAATATGATGAGCTTTTATGATCATTGTTGTTTTATAATATTAATTGTGCAACAACGAAGAACTATTAAACAGATGACATATACATATATCATACATACACCTTGGCTTCTTTGTTACCACACTTTCAGCTTATCAAAAGCCGAGAACAGCTTTGTTTTCAAGAATGGAAGGATGAGGAGAACATGTACCCTATGGATACAACCATATTTGTTTTGCTTGTTGTTCCAATTACAAGAGCTCCTACGCATCACTTAAATTATCAGGTGAGTTCGTTTCAAATATGTTTCACTTTGTTTGATAAAGAACTTATAATATTACATAATGAGAATTTGTTGCGTCTATTGTTATATACTGAGATTTATGATCAAGATCATGCAATACATAAGGCTACACATTTGTTAAAACCGAGAACGATTTTTTGTCAAGAATGGGAGGATGATATGACCATGACACAAACGCATACAACCATAGCACTCAATATTAAGATTGAACAAAAGGTGAATTCGTTTCTATCTTTACTACTAATGGTATTCATGAGAATATAATACTACCTCATGTCACCACTTTGTTCATTCCTAGGTTTGGCAAATGGAATACTTTCGAACCGAGAGGGAGACCGCGCCAAAGCAATGGAGAAAAACAAGGAAGAAGAAAGCCAAGGAAAATCAATGCAGTGGGAGAACAAAAGGGGAGAGGTCCAAGAACTTAAAGCCTAAGTTTTGGATGAGGTTTCCAAGCCCAATTTGGAATTTTCTCAAGCCCAACTGAAATCTAACTGGGAATCAACTCAGAACTCAATTCGGAATCGGTTCGGGATAGTCCGACATGCATGTAATAAAATGGCCATAACTTTCACAAATGGAGTCCGATTTAGGTGTTCTTGGACTTGTTTGAAACTTTATTCCAAGGCCCATCCAATGGGTAAGGCCCAAGCTTTAGACCCCTTCTGGTCGCACCGCAATATCCAAAACAATGTGACGGTGAAAAAATCAAGGTTTCCTTTTTGTATGAGTTTGAGTCTAATACAATATCGGGTTGAGTTGTACTCAGTTTGGGGACCTTGTGGACGTCCCAAGGGGTTATATAAGCTTTATATTCGTAGCCTTTAGGGTTAGGTTTTATTTAGATCAGTTTAGCCCCATGTGCAAACTCTACGTTGTCTCTTGTGTCGACTAGACCAACAGATTTGTGTTACAGAATCTCAACTATCCTTGTGCGACTTTTATATCTAGCAATTTTCAGATTGCTCATTATCCTTGTTCTTGCTTGTTCTCGATTGCTTGCATGAATTGATCTTCGTGATCAGATCAACCGTATTCTTGGCACGGTTGATAACGACAAGGGTGTGGTGTAGCGATTGCAGGACGGATTTGGTCGTTTTGGTCAAGTAGCCTCGTCGTCAATGTCATATTAAACAATCGTAGTTATTATTCTCATCGGAAGATCAGGCCAAATCCCCTCATCAGAGTCCTCAGAAAAGCTGCGGAAGTTGAGCAACACAAAATCCTCGTGTTTCCCCTCAGTATCACGTGTGTATCCCCGAGTGTTTGAGTATTCGTGATCGTAAGTCGGAAGTTGTAAGTCGGAAGTCGTAAACGAGTGCTCATAGTCGTAACGAGTACTCGTGGTCGTAAGTCACAACCGACTATTAACTTGCTGCGACGAGGAGTGATCGTAAATAATTTCATGGTCATTCCTCTACGTGTGTGTCCGCTGGGACATTGAGTGCTGTCACTCTAGTTAGTTATTCAGTTTTGGTTATTTGCTGATTCGGTTGTCATTCTCAGTGTGCTATACTAGTGAGCTAATTCTGTTCTTGATTTATCTAGACTAGTATTGGGTGATTGTGAATAAAATCTGTGGGTATTAAACCACTCGATGAAGATAAATCAGTCTATATAAGATTTAGTGACAGTATATAGAGAATCTGTTGATTCCTTAGTTGTTCAGTAGCTTGTAGTTGTTTTTGTACTTACTGTAGCGTTAATCATATCAGTTTACTTGCTGCCATTGTACATTGCTTACTGTTGGTATTCTGTTAGTGCAGTTCCTCATAGTTGCACTCTGTTGAATCAATTGGTAGCTTGCCTGATTATTTATATATTCTGGGCTATTAATGATTAATGTGGTAAGTTATAGAACTTTTGAATAGAAAAATATCTTTTGATTGCCACTGAAATCATTGATTAATTTAGACTGTTTAGTGGCGTGGAGGACTGGAGGCCTTGTTCCTTTATAAGTGCAGCCCGACTTCTGAGAGAAAATAAATCAAATAACAATTTGAGCTTTAAGCTAATTGTTAATTTTTGAATTGAACATCTCTCGGTATGAATTTTTTCTGGGTGATTTGAGGTTAGATAATTGTTCTCTAACTTTTTATTGTTGCTCATATCACTCTTATCTCAATTGGAATCATATATAGGCCTTGTTCTTAAGCGGATTTTGGTTTCAACTTTTGGCTTTTTTACAGTAACTAGCTTTTAAACGGAGTATCTTTTCAAGATAGGGTCTAATAGTTAATTGTAGTACATATTATACCGATTTCATTTATATTGGCAAAAGACGCACGTGAATTTCAGTTACTCTGTAATCTCTCAGACGAATAGTTAAAAATCACAAGCTGCAGCCACAAAAGAATAGACCCATATACTTTCAGATGTAATTCTGGAATTTTTCTAAACGTCTTGCTTAAACCGCAATTATTGCAAAACACACACACACATATGTATGTGTGTGAGCGCGCGGGCGTGCCGCCTGGCATTTCCTGATAATAGAAAAAGTCTATCAGCAGAAAGAAAAGCAGGGAACAGACCTAACCTTTAATATTGCCATGATACACTGGATTCCATTTTCCCAGGACGTTTCAGACCAAGGAATTTGCTGCCAGGAAGTCAACTTTTTTGATTTATCTTCAGTTGTTTTTACAGGGTCTGGAAGTTGAATTGGTGGCAAGTACAGTGAATTCGAAACAAGTGGTGGGAAAAATAAGGTTATGTGCTGCTATAGTTGTATTTGCACAATGCATGAATCCATTTTAACCGTCAGAATCCTTCATATGTCAATTGTTCAGTAACAACAAACAAACATGTCATTTTCTGAGCATAGGAGGAAGCAATCAGGCGTCATAGGAAAAGCAGCAAACAGACCTAACATAGCACATATACATGGATCACTCACTACTTATCTGGAGAAGGCTTTTCTCACTCTGAAACGCATGGCAGCCACTGAACCCCTCCAAAAATCAAGGCCATAGGACAGGGGCCGCGACTTAGTTGTCTGTAGCCATCAGAGTTCAGAAATACGCATGCCTTTTTAGCTGCCTGCAAGACGTAGTGCTACCAGGCAGTAGTCGCACTGCTGAAACCACGACGGCTGAGCTCATCGCATTCGTATTAATTACTGCAACTCCTCGTCGTCTGGACTGCACTAGCTTCTTCGTCGGACTCGATCGCTGCAGTGACAGCTCACGCAGCTGCCACACAGTTCCCTGCACCCGTCCGTTTCGTCGTCGTCGTCCCCGCGCGCGCGAACGCGCGCATGGTGGATAAAGGCGGGGGACGCGGGGTGGTAGCTAGTGGGGCGCAATCGGAGCGCGACAGGCTTTGCAAATGCAATGATAGGAGCACGTCACGTTGGTTTCAGGTGAGAGCGTGAGAGGTTAGTCATGTAAATGTAACCAGCCACGTAAAGTGTCTTGAGGTATGACGAGAATTAGGTATGTCAGTGTCAGTTTACATCAAGAAGCCGGTATGCCTAGCTAGCTAGGTAGGTATCTGTGGCAGATTAGCAGCAGGTGATCGATGCTGTGACAGATTAGAGGTCTAGAAGATTAAGTGCTGCGTATTTCATTCATCACGAAAAGAAGAAAAGGTGAAAGATTAATTAGAACCAAACGTTGTTTCGCTTTGTAAAGAATCAAACGTTGTTTCGCATTGTAAACTGTGTAAAGTAAGCTGCAGCCGCTGTCAGACAATCTAGAATGCACTTAACCAGAATTTCCTTGGTAACCTGAAAAACGTAGCTGCGTGTCATAGGCGCCTTTATGCTAGAATAAGAGGCATGCACGTTGTGCAATTCATCAGAGAAAGGGTATCCGGAGGAAAGCAATGATTGGTATGTCCTAATTCACATTAGTTAAATCGATCTGCAACCACTGTCGAGCGATTTAAATTCATTCATTGCTCATTACTCATCTGAACGCACTGAAACAGAATAAACTTGGTTTACCTGAAAAATTGCATGCCTGGCAAATGTGGACATGTCTGGTAATACTTCTCTTTATACGACATCATAGTAGGCCTGTAAGTGCATTTGTGCATGAGACAAAAAGAAAGAAAACAGTAGTGATATGAATGGCCTAATTCACAGTACTTTAAATTGATCTTTATGCATTGGAGAGCACGATGCAGTTACTTGCTTTATCAAATATCTGAGTCACTCATTTTATTGGGATGTATTAGACCTGGTCATAGGTCATGCAACACACCTATATGTCACAGTGCTGATAAAGTGATAATGATACACACATATACATCTGACATCTGTTGTTGAATGGCCTGTATTCCCCCATCATCATATCCGGCTTACCGACAATAACATTTGGGTACATTCAACAGTACCCCCCACGAAAAAGCTCAAGCGAATGACAAGGAACATGCTGTCACACACTAAACCTCCAAAGGGACGACTTGTGCAGGGGAACGGTAGGTCAGAATCCCTTGAACTATGCAGGTGTCTACCCGAGCAGGACCAGAAAGAAAAAGGTTGAAAAAAAGGGAGGTGATCCATCCACTGCACACTGATCCGTCCCGAATTGAGGCGGCAGCGCCAGCACATGTCGAGCTAAAGACGCGCGCTCGATCGATCGGTCAGCGAGCAAGTTGCCCGGCACAGACGTAGCACCGACTGTTGACTGGCTTGTGGTATGTATGGTACTGTCCCCTGAAAAGTCCAGAGAGTCGAGACACGCGCTGTAGCCTGTGCCTGTACGCGCGCGCGGCACAGTGCATGGTTCGGTGATAAGATGACCAGAACCTGAAATAGTCGGGCGGCCACAGCGCCCGCCCGCCCTTAATGCCGTTTTTTTAGTTGCGGCTGTTGAAGTATAAGTGAATTGTTCATCTTTCCTCATAAGCTTAAGCTTTTGGGTGAACTGATTGGTGCATGCAACTCAATATGGTATCAGAGCTAAGAGGTCCCGAGTTCAAGACACACCGACGCAATTAAAAAATTAATTGCAGTCCACTCTATTCCACGTATTAGGCCTAAGGGAGCCTACACGTGAGGGGGAGTGTTGAAGTATAAGTGAATTGTCCACCTTTCCTCATAAGCTTAAGCTTTTGGGTGAACTGGTTGGTGCATGCAACTCAATAGCGGCTTATAATTTTTAGCTGAAATTTTTAAATTTTAGCTGTTTACGGTATAGATTACGGAGAGATCGATGCTCACTTATGATTTTAGCTGGTATAGATGTTGGACTTTTAACGTGTACTATATTTAACTTGTATACCCCGTCTTGAGAAAATACTCTATTTAAAAATTAGATACTGTAACAAAAACCGACCGATTTTTGTAATGCCGAACAGGCCTTGTACTGTAGCAAAAACCGATCGGCTTTTGTAACACCGAACAGGCCTTGTACAGTCGCGGAAAGATGAGCAGGATCACGGCTCTGTGCGCGGCCCGCTGCTGCCCCTAGCTAGAGTCGTAGGGGTGGACGCGCGACCGGTCGTGGGCATTGGATGGTCGACGGCGATGTCCTCGTCGGAACGGTCACGATCGACGGGACCGGCCGCGCGGGTGAGTGGAGCGTGAGTGCGGCCACGCGTGCGAGCGATAAGCCAACCACAGGACGGGGCGCGCGCGGGAGGGGAGACGTACGTACCGTCTGATATTCTCCTCCACTTATACGCGCGCGCTGCGGGAAAAAAAGTGGGGAGAAAACCCGAAAACCCCCGTCCCGGCCGGGAGATCGCGGGGGATTCGGGTGGTGTGTCGACGTGGGCCGCCGGTCCTTGGTTGGTGTTAGTGTGTTACTGCGTTTGGCGTCTTAGCGTGGAAAGATCGGTCGGGGTGCCTCTTTTTGACCTAACCGCATGCCGCAAAAGGCAGGCGTTTCCTCTTAGTTGATGTTTTATCATCAGCAATTAATATGTCGGCATGCATGCATGCGATGTTTTTTTTTTCGAGCCTTAGCCGTTGGCCTTGTTTTTTTAGCCGCGGCTGATGTTTTTTTTTCTATTATCGGTTGTTTTTTTTTGTATTTTTCGATACAGTAGGTGATGACGGAGATATTGACATACACAGTGTAGATGATTTTAGACTCAGAAAGCTATTCGAAAAATCCGATTTAAAAACTATATCATTTGCTTTAACTTTCGGGAAAGCAAAAAAACAAAAGCTAAAAACACACACACAAAAAAACAAAGCTGTTGGCGTAGTCGTCGCATTGGGTGTTATGGTTCTTAAAAGAAGTTGCATATTTGATTTTAAAAGGAGCTAAAGGTGGTGACGGATTGGAGTGTTCGCCTGGCGATCTTTGCTTGATGTGTACTCCGTCAATCGATGCATGCCCTTTAGGATTCCAAATGGTCACTACGTACGTTTGTCGCTGCCAATGTGCTGCGATCGGATGTTCGGATCGGAACGTGCAATTCGTCAGAGACGTCCGGCAAAAGCATATGTAGTTCGATACTATTGGCGAGAGCGTAGTTACTTTTTTTTCCCTGTGGGGTAAAAGAGGAAGCACAGAAACATTGGAGCGTCTCTTACATGCAATGAGAGGAAGCTCCGATCTTGCACGTTTTAGGGCCAAATTGCTCATTCTTGCGAGTTGAAAAATAACATTGGAGTGTCTCTTACTTGTTTCCCTGGGCCCATCATGTGCAGCCACACATCGATGCACTTCCCAAATTACATTTAATTTGTTCCCTTTTTATAAACAAACGTTCTGATCTTAGGTATGTTTTTTTTCAAGAACACCCTATCTTAGGTACGTGAGATTTACAACGAGAGGTTCCTATTTTGAAATTCAAAGCAAACCTTTCCATGTGCACATTACAGGACATGCATGTACGCTTTTACCGGAAAGAGAAGGCATATATACCATAGCTGACAAAGGATGTGGTGGCTCATGCAAACGGAGAGGCTAGCTATTAGCTAGACCTGAGCAAATTCGACCTTGTCCATGAGCCTGCCGGTGGGCTTGAACTTGCCAAACCTAAGTTAGAGCTGGGTGTAATGACCTGTATTTTTAATCACATCCTAGAAACAATTACGTGGCAAATCAGCATTAATTAAAACTTCTAATTGCAATACAATTAGGATACTAGTTAGAGACCTGTGCGTTGCAACGGAGTCACAAAAATAATAAGACGGAACTTATTGCCTGACCAACTTCACACATCAAACATTGGAGAGCAAGCGACAGAGAGAGAAGGGTGGCCAGAATGCGCGAGGAGATGGGAAAAGTGTAGGGGTGGGCGGTTGTATCCTGAGAGAGAGAGGATGAGAGAGACGAATGGTCCAGTTCAAATCGGAAGACTGAGAAAAGATGAGTGAGGACGGACCAACCACCAACTCCTTCTTTTATAATAGTAAAGATATCAGTCACCAAAATCTCAAATTTAGACAAAAAAAGATAAAACAACAAATCTATAATACATACATACATATATAGGACGCTGGAATAGGGCCAAAATAACCATGATCAGCCACAATATTATAAGTCTCTTCCTCTTGACCAAATTTGTAACCCTCATTAGCAGATTCATTTTCAGTGGTTTCCGTGATCAAACTAGAGGTTACCAAGGAACCATGCATAGTGCTAAATAGGGAACCGTCGAATACACCAGGTACACCTAACATGTGAAATGGATGCATAAGGATGTTGTGCTTTGCCTGGAATACAATCATAAAGTTGAAAGTACCAGATATTCCTAAAGGCATACCATCGAGAAACTTCCTTGACCAATAGGGTAAATCAAGAAAACAACAATTTCGCAACAGAGCTGAATATGCAACAACAATATATATACATACATACATACATACATACATACATACATACATACATACATACATATATATATATATATATATATATATATATATATATATATATATATATATATATATATATAGACACACACACACACATATATATATATATACATATATATGTATGTAAATATATATATATATATATACATACATACATATATATGTATGTATATACATATATATGTATGTATATATGTATGTATGTACATACAATACAAGTTCAATGTCCACAAATAATACATCAGTGATTGAGATATTGCAGTAATGCTAAACCACTAACACATGAGTAAATAATCATCAGAATTCACAACAACAATTTCCACCATAGTACATATAGGAATACATTAACACCAGAATTACAACAGCATCGCTTACAAGAGGAATTGTACATTTTTCTTAAATTGCATAAAAGAAAATAGAAGAAAAGAAAAGGCAATAACTCAAGCAAAAGAAAATAAAAGTTAAATACAATATTGCCATTAGACTTGTAGATCTTATAGTATCCGTTCTTTTTGCTCATTGAGATACCAAAACCGCCTGTGACCAGTTAGCACATCTCATTAAATCAGGTATCATCATTTGACAGAAAAAACAAACCTGAATCAATTCTGAGTATATTTTCACCGCCGGTCAGCCCTAGTAAAAATAGTTTACCGGAGTACACAACAATCAACAGTAATCCACCCACAGCTATGAGTTCACAGCCCAACCCATACGATACATGAGCAGAATACATAAGGACCAACGAGGTACCGAGAGAGAGAGAGAGAGTGAACACATTCTAGTCCATGGCCAAAATAGATAGGAGACCAAGCAAGCCATCTCCATCTCCCTCTCCATCCCCATCCCCACCTCATTGCCCCAAAATCAACACCACCAAAGCCGAGGACCAAGAGGAGGAACCATCGATCCTCACTGTGGCCAGATCGAGGGAGGAGGAGAAGGGACCGAGTTGGAGCGCGAGAGAACCGAGGAGGAGGCAAACCAAAATCAGAGTGCATGGGGGAAATCACCATCACTGAAGACCCCAACCACAACCAAATCGAGCAAGATGCCCCCACATGCATCCCATTTCCATCACTATCATCGCAATCCACATCTCCACACTAAGAGCAGGAGAGGGGCGCATTCAACCGGCGGAGTCCACCATCGTGTTCAGGAGGCAAAGGAGAGCAAGTCAGTGAATGCAATCGGGCTTTAAAGAAGAAATGAAGGAATGGGGCTCGGAAGATCACCGGAGACGAAGAAGCTGATCGGCAGCGATGTAGGTGGTTAGACTCCAATCGACTGCTTGGGGAGCAACTAGGGAGTAAGGCGAAGTATCTGGAGGGGTGGCTGGGCTTTGAGAAGGCGCGGGCAGAGCTGGCGACGTGAGGGCGGAGCAGTGGTGTCCGGGGTGTTTAATGGCGCGGGGTTGGCAGCCGCCTGGCGGCGGCTTAGGCGAGGCACAGGTGGGCGATGAGAGGTGATAGGGGAGGTTGTCTGAGCGACGGGGAAGTGACTAGGCGCAGGGGGAAGTTAATGCGCGCATCGGGAGTGCGGGAGCTGGTGGCGACCGGTATGGGTATGAGCTCCGCGCGGAGGAGGAGGAGCGGTGGGCGACCAGTGGGCCACGAGGTGACAGGGTGTCGTAGTCACGGGCGATGTGGCGCGAGAGCGAGCTTCCAGCAGCTGCTACATGGCGCGGGCGATGTGGCGGAGCCGGGGCGAGGCGCGTCGTGTGGCGAAGGGAGGGAGCTGAGGCTGACTGGTGGGGCCAGAGGAAGGGCTATGGTGACGCGTGGCCAGGGGAGGCGTCGTTGGTTTTCGACCAGCGGAGACCGCGTGGAACAACCGGCGAGGGCGGAGCGAAACCGTGGGCGCGGCTGCCTCGGACGCGGACGCAAGCGAAGGGAGGAGGCGGAAAGGAGGGGAGAGCGCCAACGGGTAGGGGAAACGGAAAAAGAGAAGTGCGCCAGCGCAAGGAGAAGGCATAAAGCCGAGAAAGGAAAGCGAAGTGAGCCGAAAATTTTTGAATTGCAAAAATTTTCAAAAATTTATCATAAATTTAGAAAAAAATCATAAAAATCATTTGAAAAATTTTGGGGCCTTTCGCGGAACCTCCATAGGTGTCTAGTGCTACACCCTGAGCACGGTAACTCGACGTGAAGCACGAGCAATCAGCGAGCGCGGAACGTCAGGTGAGACGTGGCTGGTGATGAGACCACCCACTTGCCGTACCACCAGGCCCATGAGATGGCCACGTGGCCACCGCGCCACCTGAGCATGGGATCCGGGCCTTCCCACGCCCCCCGACCGCATGAAGTCTCCCGCGCCCCCGGACCACATTAAGTGGCTTGGTAACACAGTCGGTGTTGTTTCAGTGGTAGGCCGTAGCGTAGATGGTAATTTTCCCTTACTATTGGAGAAAACTAGAGTCGCTGCGCTGAAGGCAGGAAGACCGTTAAATGCCGATTTGTGTTCTCATAAGGAGATAGTTTAGCTTGAGCCGCTCTTTGGTTGCTTTGAAGAATAAAGAGGAAATGGTCAAAATGTAACACTTGGAACGGTACCTATCGATTAATGTGTGGAAACTTGGGATTTTTATGTTAACAACAGAATCCTTCTAACTTGACAATAGTTAGCAGCCTGTTCATTTCGGCTAAAAAAATCACTTATAGTTGAAATTAATTAAATTTTAAAAATAAAAAATAGGTTAGCTAATAACGGACAATGCAAATAAATACGGAAAAACAAGACAAAAAGTCAGAAAAAGATGAAATTTAGAAATAGTAAAAAATAAATCAGAATCCTAAGCTGAAATGAGTGGAGATAGATCAGATTGCTTTGATCTGAGTAAATTTCTTTTACGGTACAGGCATTTTCTATATTTGAAGGCCACTTGCCGAGCAATTGAAACCTCCCATTTCTCTCAATCTGGCCTTCTGCGCACATTGTGCCTATTCATGTTTTTGCAGGTTTCAGTTTCGAGCAGACGATATCCTGAGCAAATTGATATCCAACGACCTCTTGAGGCTTTCTGCGCTTACGCTGCTAGTTCGCCCTTACTATTGGAGAAAACCAGAGTCGCTGTGCTACGCCACTTCATGCGGTACTGTGACTCTGTGAGGAACCTGAACGTAAATTCGCGCACTGTTTGACTCTTCTCTGAAATCGGCAAGGCAGCAGACCGAGCATCGGCTAGCTAATCGATCGCTGGTGCACCGCGAAAATGACAAATGCGCGCGATATGAAGTGGTAACTGGTGGCGCACTGGCAGCCACCGCAGTGGTGCCGCCAGTCCACGGCTGTCGAAGCAGCCTCCGATACCGAGAGGCCGAACAGCGACGCTCGCGCTCCCGTCCACACAGCTGAACTCATGGATGGCAGTAAATATGCTCTCTCCACACACCTGAACTCATGGATGGCATATGCTCTCTGTCTCGCTAAGACTACTAGTGCTGCACCTGCATTTTGGAACCTCCGCCCATGCAACATCTGGTTTTATTCCCTTGTACTTTGATCGTCTCTGATATATACCCTCGTGCACCAACCGAGTGATCCAGATATCCGATGCGTAAGGCCACCATTGCAGGTAATAATTCCTAAATAAGTATCAGGTACTTACATAATTGTTATCCAAAAGAAAGGTACTTGAATAATTGCAGGAATATTGAGTGGTTAAATGTGGCGACAACATTTTGAGATCGGAGGGATAACATGAAGAATCGAAGATGATCTTATTCCCAGTAAGAGAATCACTTTGGAACCAATTCTTTCACGATCCACTTAGCTAGCAGTTAGGCTTGTGTTGCGTTACTATTTCCTAGAACAAACTATGGCTCTGTTTATAGCAATTTTTCTATAGTAAATGATTTTTCAACATAGCTATCTGTCAAATAGAATATCTTTTTAAGGTGAGGTCTACTAGTTGATTGTAATACACTGTGCAGCGACTTCATTTATATTAACTAAAATCGCACGTGAGTGTTTCTCTATTTTAAATTTCGTTACTATTCATAATTCATAAATCAAAACCAAAACCAAAGCCAAAAATCTATATGAACGGGCCCTACATGTGGCTGAGTTCACACCGACATCCTTGTTACCAAAAACACTAATATATCTAAGTCAACTAGTCGAAAGCAAAACTAATACGTCTTTTCTCTTAACCTGCTTACTTAGTATAACTTTTTTTACTAAGAAAGTAGTCGAGGGTTAGAGGAGATAAGAACAATAATCCAGTCTATCAAGTAACACCAATGGACAAAATGAACTTCATTGACAATAAATGTATGCCTCTACATTCAAAGTATTTACAAAATTTACATTTAATCTAGAGAAATATAACTACTCGTTTGAGCTTCTTGATTGGCCACTGCTCGATGGAGATCCAACCTTCATCTCATTAGCAATCTTGTTCCCGAAGGGTCTTAACTCTTTAAAGAACTTTGTTGTCTCTTCTTCCGAGCAGTCGAGCGATGCTTTGACCGAAAGAAGATTGACAAAAGGGTTTGTTGCCTTGAGTTTCGCCAAAGCAAAGCTAACTCCATCCGTGACATCAATCCTCTTGATTTGCTCGTGATTGGTCCTCAAAGTAGTTAGTAGGCCTTGCAGGTTCTTAACTTGCTTATTGATGCAGTGTGCATGCTCAACTAGGTCCTACAAGGAGAAAGTCGAGGTTTCAACACTTATTCTTGACAAACATGTTATTGAGAAGAAGGATTTTACTTTGCACAATCTCCTGCATTGCCTTCCTCTTCTCCTCCTCTACTCCAAGAGTTTTTGTTGTAGCATGGCTACAACAGGGGGTACAAGATACCCCTTTCTCCATAGGAGGAGGTCGATGTAGGGAGAGCTAACGACATGAGAGAGAACTTGTGTGTAAAATGAGTGGATCTAACCTCCTTATACCCTTCTTGGGGCTTATGTACATGAGTGGGGTAGGATGATAAATTTTCATCCTACCCCTTAATAATTACAAAAGTAGGAGTACATTCCTTTATACTATTGGGCCTGCTGCAAGGCCTAGTCATTTGGGGCTTGGCCACTCCCACAACAGTACTCCTTCGACAGCAAGTGCGGAGGTCTCGAGGGGTGAGCTAATGTGACCAATTGCCCAACTGGCCCAACCCCCGTCCCCTGGTAGCAAGCACGCAGGTGTCGATGGGCGAGCTGATGCAGTTGATAGCCCCCAGCCCCCGGGGTGTGGATGTTGTAAACCTCTCAGAGCAGCGTTGTTTCACCGATCTTGACGTGGTCATAGAATCCCCCGGTAGGGGCTGAGCCAGCGCGCGGATGTTGCACATAGACGTGGGCGATGAAGTCCAACGCCGAAGGCCCAAGTGCCATGTCGAGTTGGTGCCTCTGATGCGATCGGCGCGTGGACGCGGACGACGGAGGTCGGATGACCATGACTTGTTCATGAGGTGGTCAGAGAAGGCCTCACGACTACGCTGCTCATGACGTGGTCATGGGCGTCGATGAAGGTACAACAATAAGATGGTCGTAGAAGTGGCCAACAACTACGTCAAGGAAGACGTGGTTGTGGGCATCGATGAAGTCGACGACGGGACGAGGGCTATCGACAAAGTTTTAACCTCGAGGGGTTTGACTATATCGCTAAAGTTCCGACCACGAGGTGGTCATAGGTATCAATGAAGCCGATGGCAGGGTGAAGGCTTTGAACGCGCCCTCTATCCCAACCATGAGGGTGTCTATGATGGCAGGAAAAGAAAGGTTAAAATTTCATTAACAAATGACTTGTCTTTACAAATTTCCTATTATAAACTATTCTAACAAAGGAAATCTAATCTGCATCTCTCTCGCAATCTTTCGGCTAACTTGCTCCACTTCTTCGATCAGACGAGTTGCCTCTAATTCAAAGCAGTTGAAGTCATCCTCAATCGATCGAAGGTTGAGAGTTTGGTCACATGCCTTGAGTTTTGCCAATGCATAGCTCACTGCACCTTCGACCGCTTCTCTTAGTGAGTCAGCCTGGTTGGTCTTTAGAGTAGTTATCAGCTTATCTAAGGCTTCGATTTGTTGTCCAATTGTACTCGTCTAGGTAGTCATGGTGTCTTCAAGAGGAGTGACCTCCTTAGCACCATATCCACCGAGTAGATTGTTCAAAAGTGAGATGTTGCCTTGAAGATCAATCTTCATCGACTTCGTCTCCTCCTAGGTAAGCCTCACACAGGTATACGAATACACTTAATATGGTGATGGAATTGGGAACTAGATTCACCAACTCCACTTCAAAGTACTCAAGTACGAGTGTGAGAAAGGGATGGGTCGGTAATCGAAGGCCACACTCACAGTAAGCCCGAAATACCAAAATTTGCCCAATTTCCCTTGGCAGCCAATGCTGTCCAACAACTTCAATCTACTTCACAAATTTCTTTGAAGGGATCTTTTCATCAGCGACCAAGGCCTTCATCTTTGCAGCATCCATCTCGACACTACCTGTTTAGAAGAGGTTCCAGCCATTTTCTCTAGGTGGTTGGTTTGGATTTGGAAGAGATCAGAGGAAGGAGATGACTTGGTTGGTGGAGAAAAACTCGAAGAACGGCAGAACTAAAGGGGAAAGTAAGAACCCCAAAGGTTACCCTGCGAAAAGTTTTTATAGTCGCATGTTTGAGTTAAAGATCATAGGAACTCAATGGTTCCACATTTTTAGGAACCATTCCAACAAACAAATTCATGAGAGTCGATTCGAATTCTTAAATTTGTCTGTTCAAGTCCAGCATGTTCTTACAACTCAAGTGAAATTAACTTCTTGACCAAGTATACTTCTGGTCAAATGAAGTCAAAAAGGCTTTGCTTTCAATCTTCACTCGTCTACGACCTCTTTTTCTCAAGTAAGTTATTTTCACTTAAAGTTAGGGGCTAGATGATGAGGATATAATAATCTTCAATTTATTACTTGTTTATAAATAGTTTTATTACGTCATTCTACTCCTTAAGTGTACCCCTAATATTCGTAAGGGAGATACCTAACCATATGGTCATGAGCCTTTCCACGACTACTCCATGGTCGTGAGGCTTTCCACGATTGTTGTATGGTCGTGAGTCTTTCCACGAACATGACATAGTTGCAAGTCGTTCTACGACCACTTTGTGGTTGTAGACTCTTCTACGACTACCCTGACTTCGACTAACCTGTCTACGATAACCTACTACATTGCGGGTCTGTCTGACAAGACAGTTAGCATACACAGTTATTCTCTGAAATAACTGCTCGTAACTTCTCTCCGCCTTTAGCGATAATCGTCTGGCGACAAAGAGTTACCACATCTCTAACAATAACTTCCGTCAGATAGTTTATCGCCCGATTCGTTGAGACGTCTCTTGGCATGAGCAACCATCACCTCTTCGTATGCTATATAAAGGCTGACGTCAAGGCAGGCAAGGGGGAGCAACGAAAGCAAGGGAGAAAGGAATGCAAGACATTCAGCACTACTCTTTCTATTAATTGTAATCAGTAAACTCAATATAGTCACACATGAGTAGGGTTATTATTCTCTCCGGAAAAGGCCTGAATCTGTATAAAATCCTAATGTCTTTCTCTATGTGGTCAGGTCTTTGAGAGATCCCCGAATCCAAATAATCATATGTAAGATCGGTATTAGAACACCGACACCTCTATGCCCCTAATAAATATCCAGCTTTACTTTATGCTCTCTACATGTATAAATTGAATATAGTATTTAGAGATAATAATTAGGGATAGTCTAGTCATTTTTAATATCTTCTTGGTCTATGTGTCAAGAAAAAATACGCCTTATAAACTTAGACGGAGGGAGTACCTTTCTTGACTAGTGTCAAATGACCTCCGGATTGGAATGTATTTTCGACTAGTGTTCCAGTTGAAGAATCCTAGCTCTTAATTTCACATGAAGTTCGAGGGCTAGCTGGCGATGATTAAATAATCCATTCAATAGTCACTTAAATACATAATTAATGCCCTTAGACCAGTGTTATACTCCCTCCGTTCTTTTTTACTTAACTTTCTAGAATATGTGTCATCAACTTTTTAAATTTTGACCACTAATAGACTCAAAACTATCTAGATTGGCTATGTGGAAATTATATCATTAGATTTGTCATTACAAATACTTTCGTAATATTATAATTTTATTAGTATATTTTAGTGTAAAGTTATAAAAAGTAGCGGTCAAAGTCGCATCTTGGAGACCGTAAAAAGTCAAAACGTTAAGTAAAAAAGAACAGAGGGAGTAATAACTTATGCTATAACACATCCTGAGCATCTCTGGTCGGAGAATCATTGTTCACTTACCCGACTAGCTACTACTCGAAAGCTCTAGGACTCGACATATGGGCCTCCCCTGTGGCTCCCACTCCCTCGACCACTCTATATTTGGTCAAGTGTCTTTGACAACAACTACCCTATGATTGTTTCCTAAGACTCCCCCACACTAGCAGTAATCGATTGACACTTATTAATCAGGCTTCTCTCACTGTCAACAACTGCTTACACGTGCAGACGGAAGGAATTGACAAGGTGTCTATTCATGCAAACAACTAATGCCTCTTCGACACTATTTAAGCTTTACCCAGGGAGATAACGGAGAGCAAAAAAACAAAGAGAATAATAACAAGATCATTGTGCATTAGTGCAAGTAGCATTTTCCTGTAATCACTCATTAATAGCAAGTTGTAATCTCATTATAGCAATAAAGATCATTTCATTTCCCTTGTTCACCCTTATGTGGGCTTGAATTTTCCTACTATTTGTAAGATCAACGATTCAATCATCAATACAACACATTTAGGAGCAACCAAGCAAGCAGCCAAGATTCTCAGCATCGGCCTTCACGTACTAAAGCAGATGAATAGATGTCATGTGATTATATGAAGGGATGCCTTCATGACGGACTAAGCATGGCCACCTAATGTGTAAAATGCCATTCCCTTTGTGGATTGCCAGAGAAAGCGTGAGGTGCATCTTTGACGTGCACATACTATCACTTTTCACGAACGAGATTGTAGGACTGGATGGCAACAGATGAGGTAAATGGTGTCTCACAAAATTTTCTCCCAAATAATCTCAACCTATTCACTCTAGTAGCTACAAAGCTATGAAGATCAAAGTTAAAGGACAATCCCAAAGCAACAACCAAAAGACCATGAGACAAGAACTTCAGCATTGAAGCGGTATGACCAGCTACCAGGAGCGGTATGACCAGTGGCTACACAACAGTCGGACATGAGGTGCCCCGGTGGTCTGACCGGTGTGGTCGTATCAACGGCAAGCAAGCGGTCTGACTGGCCGAGCGGTATAACCGCTCTGCTGTTCCCAAATAGAAAATCAGCCTGAATCCAAACCATTTTTGGTGCAACTTCAAAAATCCATAGCCAAATGGGATGAAACTTTGCACACACCTTGATTAGGATCTTAGGAACTATTCCATCTAAGGATTGCTTGAATCCTTATCGAAGTTCATACCTTTCTCAAGAATAAGAAAAATTACACTAAGATCAGGCAAAAATCAAAAACTCATAATATGACTTGCTCGTGGGTAGATGATGGTGAAGATGTCTCTAGATGTATTTACAAATATCATAACAAGCAAAAACACCCAAAGATTTGAGGCAAAAACAATGAGATCATGAAACTCCAAGATTAGGCCAAAACCAAGTAAAGTTGGGAAACTTCAAAATCCTACATTACTTGGTGCCTAGATGGATGAGATATGATCTCTATGGATCATCTCCATTAATTATACATCATTGGCACACTACAAGATTAAGAAGGGAAGAGAAGAGATCGAAACCAACAAGAACAAGAGCATATCAACCAAAACAATAAGACACCGTGAGAGATGAACAAATATGATATGTTGCTACTTGAGGATAAAGGTTTATAGCCACTCCACCTGGATGATAAGATAGCACACCACATCACTCACTTTTCTAACTCTAACCCTAGAACACAAAATTGGAATGAGAGATGATTGGATGGTTGGTTAGATAATTGGCTTACAAGCTTTCATCTCCAACCTGTTAAAATAGATGAGGCAACTAGCCCATATGTAACCCTAATAGATACTATCCACTAGCACATTTGAAGAAAAATGGTGATGCTCTGGAAGTCACCAGAGATGAAAGAATCGATCGATTATTTCATTAGCAAGTTCTTGGCTACAAAGCGCCTCATGGCACCCCTAAAAACCTTCTCCACGAAAGCCCTAAAACCCCTATGCTAGCTTACAGTCTCCCCTGCTTTTATAGCCAGTGCACAGACCGTGTTCAACTTGAACACCTCAAAACTATGCCCTTAACCACCTGGACACGAGATCCTATCTCTTCCTCAAATCAAGGGACCTGAAATCCTTCCTAACATGGGTTTTAACCACCTTGTACAGATCATGCACACCATACGACACACACGACAAAGCCTCCAGAATATCCCCTCTTGTATCTCTATCATGCACCATCACCATGTGCTCTTGCATGAGCCCAATCACCTCGCGTGACCTCCTGACCGCTTAGACCTCAGATTACCCTCTGCTAGTCCCGGTCATCCTCGTCACTGACTGTAACTGTCTCCACACAACATCCACCTTTGACTTCCATGTGCTCCAGCATGAACTCGACCACCTCGCGTGACATCCCTACCGCATGGTCCTCAGATTACCCCCTCCTAGTCCCGGTCCTCCTCGTCACCGACCATGGCCACCTTCATGCCCACCTTCACATGCAAAGACTAAAGAAACCAACTCCTGGCAACACGCATTAGCAAAACACATCCTTGTCTATCCTCAGACAATATCCAAACCTCATATAACCATGTACCAAGTCGTTTATGACCACACAACATTCTCGCTAACGGAAACCGATCTTTCGACTATCCAATATGACCATGCCTCAGAACATTTACGACTATCACTACCTCAGAGTACTCATAACCCTCAAGTACTCAGAAACCACACAACTATAGAGTACCATCTACGAGTACCTCAAGCAATGATCATTCGTCAACGACCACCACACACGGACCAGTCAGCCACTGGCCTAACACAAGTACTTGACATACTCAATCATAAGAGTGAAGCACTCGTATCGACCATGAAGTCTTACGAGTACCAATCGTGAAGCCAACGACAACCGATCGCTAAGCCTCCGACTACCAAAGGCAGAACAGTAGACTGTGAAGCCTATGAATATCAACAAGACTGCAAAGTATACGATCATGAAGGTAGTTTGCAAAATCTACGACTATGAGAGCAATCTGCAAAATCTACGATCATGAAGGCAGTCTGCAAAATCTATGACCATGAGAGCAGTCTGCAAAACCCACGACCATCGACTCGTAAAACCTTCGACTATTGAGTACAACCAGTAAAGTCTACGACTATCGAGTACTGTAGCTACGACCATTAAAGAGTATTGCAGCTACGATTACCGGTCGTGGTCGTAAAACTGAAGTTGTACTGCCGTGGTTGAATGATCGAAGTCATACGACCGTGGTCATATGCTGAACGTGGTCGTAGCATGCCATGGTCATAAGCTTAACATGGTCGTAGCATGCCGTGGTCATAAGCTTAACATGGCCGTAGCATATCGTGGTCATAAGCTGAAGTCTGTGGTCTGAAGACTGAGATTGTAGACTAAAGACTGTAAACACTCGAAAGCAAAGACTTCCACTGCAAACGATCAAAACTTTCACAAATGCAAAATCCAAAGCAAACCAAAAGTTAATTATTCATCATCTTTTTATTTACAACAATACACATAGTCTAACAGTGCTATACTGGGCTTTGCAAATGAGAAAAAATAAAAACAAAAAACAAGAGATAAAAACCAAAGAGAGAGTCATCGTCGACGGCGACGTCTCTCTGTGACGCATCTACCTAAGATACCTGCACTAGTGACATCATGTGAGCAAGACACGCACACTCCCTTCTGTTCTGCACATCAGCTGTAAGCCATCCATCCCGGCCACTCTGAACTCTATAAATCGCACTAAACTCCTCCCCTAGGATACAGCTACCTTCCCATTCACTTCCTCTTGCTCGGCCTCCTCGTTGCCGTTGCCGTTAAAAATCGACAGAGGTGACTGGTGAGGATCACGAGGAAGGGAGAAATGGTTAGTACGTGCTCTCTAGCTAGCTCGTCCTTGACATTAGCATACTACAAAGTTTCAGTTTTTCTATGCAGTTGTAGCCAAGATTCAGTTCTGTACGTCTTGCTGTCGATCGTCTTTAAGAATCTTTTGCTTTTGCATCAGTGAACTAGCAAATTTTCAGTTATGAATATAAGAACATATACAGAGACATTAATTGTCAACTAACATTGTATACAGTCTGCGAACGACGGTGACATGAAGATGAGGGTGATCGACATGGAGCGCGAGGACTATGCCCAGAAGGAGGAGAAGTGCTGCGAGTACACCCTCGACGGCTCCGTCGACTTCAAGGGCCAGCCGGCGGTGAAGGGCAAGTCCGGAGGACGTCTGGCCGGAGGCCTTATTCTTGGTAATTAATCTGCTGATCATCGTCTCCTCCCACGCAAAAGCTAACCAAAAAAAAACGAAAGATTTGATGACCGGCTATCCAGTAGTTAGCTTTACAGTGTTATGCAGTACTCTTATGTGCAAGTCGGTCTGAACTCTTGAAGTGACGTCGTGCCTTAAAGCGGCGGGTAGGCACCCGGTCTTTATGCGGAATTCTGCATGCTGAGGTGACGTGCAACGCCCAGAACTGATGCCATGTAAGGATCTCATTAGGAGATATCAGACATGGCATCCATGATCTAGCAACACTGGCGATCGATCTGTAGGTGTATGTGTTCAGTATTGCGCTGCCACTGCTAAACGTTAATGTTGGCTGATCAGTCGGTTCTACGTTGCTTTCAGGGGAAGTGTCAAAAGGCAAAATTTTCCTTGCGCTGCTTACATGCTCGTCGCTTTTGCTAGCACTATGTATGTCTGTTGATGTGTTATTAGCCATTAGACTTGAGCTGAGGTGCCGGTGGTGGTGATTTTTTTTTCTTTGCAGTGAACCAGGGCCTGGCGACGCTGGCCTTCTTCGGCGTGAACGTGAACCTGGTGCTGTTCCTGACGAGGGTGCTGCAGCGGAGCAACGGCGACGCCGCCAACAACGTCAGCAAGTGGACCGGCACGGTGTACATGTTCTCCCTCATCGGCGCATTCCTGAGCGACTCCTACTGGGGCCGCTACAAGACCTGCGCCATATTCCAGGCCATCTTTGTCCTCGTAAGCACTACTACTACTACACCTACATCTATCTGCTGCACATCTCGGCGCGGTCGAGTAAGCGAGGCGGCTTGCCTCAAACGGCATGGCGGACCGGTTTCTGCTTCAGTCTGACTCCGTGGTGACGATAGCTCATCTCACGCGAGACGCTATGCATTCGAACAGAATGTGTACGAGATACAGTGATGCGTAGGATCTGGGCTATCAACCACTTTTTTTTTGTAGTTACCCACTACCAAATTCGACCGCGTATGCAAAGTTGATTTGAAGTAGACGTGTCCTGCATATACAGTGGCGGCGATCGATCGATCGACCCAGAAACAGATCGCTGTCATCGCAACGTACGTGCACATGCATCAAAGATCGCACGGCTGACTTAGCTTGGACACCTCTCGCTATTGCAGGGCCTCGCGCTGCTGTCACTTTCCTCGCGGCTATACCTGATCAGGCCGGCCGGGTGCGGCACGGAGCACATGCCCTGCGAGCCGCACTCCGGCACGGAGCTGGGCATCTTCTACATCGCGCTGTACATGGTCGCGTTCGGCAACGGCGGGTACCAGCCCAACATCGCCACCTTCGGCGCCGACCAGTTCGACGAGGAGGACCCGGCCGAGGCGCACTCCAAGGTCTCCTTCTTCAGCTACTTCTACCTGGCGCTCAACCTGGGCTCGCTCTTCTCCAACACCTTCCTCAGCTATCTCGAGGACAAGGGCAACTGGACGCTCGGGTTCTGGGCCTCCACCGCGGCCGCGGCCACCGCGCTGCTGCTGTTCCTGAGCGGGACGTTCCGGTACCGGTACTTCCAGCCCAGCGGCAACCCGATCGGCAGGATTTGCCAGGTCGCGTTCGCCGCGTGCAGGAACTGGAAGGCCGGCGTGTCTCCTGGCGCGGAGAGCCTCTACGAGGGCGACGAGAAGGCGGATTCCGGTGGCAGGAAGCTTCTGCACACAGAAGGCTTCGGGTACATTTTTTCACTGTATACAAGTCACGATGTGCTTATATTTACGAAAAGAACTGTGCATTCTCGTGCGTCGTGAACTGGTCAAATTAAGCATGCACCAAGCTTTGCCATGTACGCAGGTTCTTGGACCGCGCTGCACTGGCGAGCACCAACTCCAAGCTCGGCGCGCGCACGCAACCGCGCGACCCGTGGAAGCTGTGCACGGTGACGCAGGTGGAGGAAGTGAAGAGCATCCTGCGGCTCCTCCCCATCTGGCTCTGCACCATCCTCTACTCCGTGGTTTTCACCCAGATGGCCTCGCTCTTCGTCGTGCAGGGCGCCGCGATGCGCCGCACCACAGTGCTCGCCGGCTTCTCCATCCCGCCTTCCAGCATGTCGGCCTTCGACATCCTCACCGTCGCTGCCACCATCTTCCTGTACCGCCGGGTCATCTGCCCGTTCGTGTCACGGCTCACCGGGCGCCGGACCGGCCCCACCGAGCTGCAAAGGATGGGCGTCGGTCTGGTCCTCGGCGCGATGGCCATGGCCACCGCCGGCACGGTCGAGCACTTCAGGAAGGCCAGCGCCACCGCCGAGATGAGCAGCGACCTGCACATCATGTGGCAGGTGCCGCAGTACGCGCTGATCGGCGTGTCGGAGGTGATGATGTACGTCGGCCAGCTCGAGTTCTTCAACGGGGAGATGCCCGACGCTCTCAAGAGCTTCGGGAGCGCGCTCTGCATGATGTCCATGTCGCTCGGCAACTACTTCAGCGATGTCATCGTGAGCGCGGTGACCAGGCTCACCGCGGTACAAGGCCGGCCCGGGTGGATCCCCGCCGACCTGAACGAGGGCCACCTCGACAAGTTCTACTTCCTGCTCGCCGTACTGGCTGTCGCGGATTTCGCGGTATACCTCGTGTACGCGAGCGGCTACAGGAAGGGCAAGGTGGACGAAAGGAGCGACGACGAAGAGGAGGGGACGGCCGGCCAGCTGGTGGCGGCACCGGTGTACGCATGACCGGCCCGTCTCAATGCCCGGGGTGCCGTGGTTCAATTCTTGAGATGGAGACTGCAACTCTTGACGAGCATTGCTTCAGCGCGACGGGTCTTCCATTGATGACAGGACATGCATGGGGAATTGGGGCTGGTGATATGACTAAATAATAAGAGCCCGCTACAGATGTATTATTCTGTCACGTACGTCTACATGTTGTTCACATTTTTGGCCAATGTAACAAGAGAGCACGAACGTTAGTGACCACTTTATGTTCTTGTTGACTGTTCATTGATACGGAGACTAGTGCCACTTCATCTGTATGCATAGCTTCTTTCATTCCTGCTGACTTGTTTGCTTGTGTTCAGAACAGTATTGTTTTGTCGTGGTACTGTTTTAAAACAGGCTGTTGAAATGAAGTCGCAAACCGGTAGAAAATCAGATTCGCAAAAATTGAAAGGGTAGAAAATGAAAAAAAAAGGAAAGGATAAACTACGGTCTTTTGAGAGCTCAAATCAAAAGACCATCAAAAGATAAAGGGTGTGTCTAGATATTATCCGGATATTTTTTTTCCTAACAATCATCCAAATTTTGGACCGTTGGATTAGAGATCCAACGGCCCTTTTTGTTGGAGGGGGGAGATTTTTTTTTGGAGGGGGCGGGGAGAATTTGTGGTCGCTGGATCTCTAATCCAACGGTCACAAATCTGGATGATGGTTAGAAACAAAACATCCGAATGATGTTTATCAATACCCAAGATAAACCGTAGAAGTCAAGTTGGTCGTTCCCTGGAGAGACTGACCCAGTCACTGCGAAGCCCAAAGTCTTCCCTAGCTAGTGACTCACTTTCTCGAACCGAAGCCCAAAGTCTTCCTAGCTAGTGACTCACAAAGTCTTCCCTAGCTAGTGACTCACTTTCCCGAACCGACGTAGAGGGTGTTTGTATTTAACTTCTGTTTGTAAAGAAGCCCAAAGTCTTCCCTAGCTAGTGACTCACTTTCCCTTCTGTTTGTAAAAGTTAGAAGTTTATATGAATGCCTTTTTTTATTAAAGTAGCTTCTCTATTTATCTCACTCTTATTCTGCTCCGATGATAAAGCAGGGATCACAAGTGTATCACGCACACCACTCCTCTGGCTCGGTGGCTCCCGTCTCACGTTCGTATCTTCCTTCATTTTTCCCACCGCTCGCGCCCTCTTTCTAAAAGCTATTCCTTTCAGTTATTACTATTTATTTTCAGCCAAAAGTCATCAGCCACAACCAATATGAACACATCCTGTAACCCAGTCATTGTCATGGAGTCCCACGGAGATAGAGGTGCTAATGGACTTGGACTGGTATGGGCTTTTTGGACTGGATTGGTTTGGATTTGATACAGACCAGGCCAATTTCGATTCGAAGCTATTTGGATCAGTTTTGGACCAGATTGGACTAGGCCTTAGGCTATATAATTTGTACAAAATAGAGCAATATCAAGTTCCATCAAAAGGGGAGTTTCTCATCCCCTGCTTGCTTGATCAAAGCTCGTGACAACGTTGCTACTCTTCAAGGAAACTCACGATGGTGTTGAACCTCCATGGGCATCATTGCTGCTTGTCACCGCCGTGATCCCAGATTTCTGTAGTCCTCGATCTAATCCTCCTAGATCTACACCTCAAATCAAATGGGTGCACACGACTGTGTTCTTACACAAAAGTTCGGTGAACTCAAGTGGTCAAGCACTCAAGCTACAGGCTCAGGAAGCTGAGAGCGCTATCATGGGCAGCCTGCACTAACCCCTATGATTGCACGCAAGGCCCTCGTCATTGGTTGCCGCATGGATGACGGCTGAAAGATCAAGCTTCATTTAAGTTGGTTTTGGTGATAATGACGAATACTATTATGAGGTTTTGATGATAATGATAAATGCATTTGTGAGACTAATCTTGTTTATTGATTATGATATTACTTAGTCTCATATGGATAAAAAGGTGAAATCATTGATGTATGCATTCGATATCTTTTTTATAATCTTGTTGCATTCCTTATAACCAAATATATGATTAAATGAGAAATTTATATGTGGAACTAATGTGTTTGTTTAAGTATATTATTGCTTAGTCTTATTTGGATGAAAAATAAGAAATCAAAGAGGAATGCCTTCGAAATTGCATTCTTATATATTAGTGTATTCTTTAGATCCAAAATATAGATTGAACTCCACAAATAGTCCAAAATGAATATGTGTGTATGTCTTTATTACACATACTTGTATGCATACATTTAGGGGAGTTCACTCTATGTTTTGAGATTTCATAAGTATTGATACATGTTTTCTTTAATACACATATTTAGGATCTTTACTTTGAAACACAACCTTTGAGTATATATAGCTTGTGTAGTTTATATATATTAATTTGTAATCGGGTTGTTATCTAACTTCTCCATTATGTGTTAATGGTTGGATGACTAATGATAACCGGATAAGTTAGCTTTACTTAAAGATTATCTTAGAGTATACAAGTGTTGTGTAAATGTTGTATACTCGCAAATGCAATCTTCATCTCATTATGTATTAAGATTGTCGTGAATTATTAAAAAGGGAAGATTGTTGAATCAAGTCCCTCTATTATGTGTTAATGATGAAGTTTAGTAATTGATGGCAATTATTTTGTGGACTAACATTTTTTATGAGTTGGATGAGTAGGTAAGGTTCCACAGATGAGGATGACTTTAGATGACTTCATATGTTGAAAATTATCAAGTCAAGTGGTGAATACATCATGAGTTGATGCATGTTCAAGAGATGATGATCGTGTGTCGAATATCAAGTCAAGTGAAGAGCCATCATGTGTTGATGGAGTTGAAGTAATAGATGTATCACGAGTTGATGGATGTGAAGACTATGATTCAAGATAAACATATGGCTAGCTAGGGCTAAGAATATGTTCCTAGTCTTTTACTGGTCTTGGTGTTTGGTTGGATAACCGGATTGCTAGTGTAGATTATCGTACCATTAAGAGGGGTCATGTCTAGTAGCTTGAATCTCATCATGTGTTGATAGTTTAACCTCATTTGCTCTAGCCCTCCTTGGCATGAGGGTTGTATTTGCGAATGTGTTTTGTAAATAGTTGTGGCTCATGTATTGAACCCTTTTAACATAGAACCATATATTGCGAATGTGTTTTGCAAGTATTTAAAGTTCATGTTTTCATTCTTTGTAGTATGATGCCTACATTTGCAAATGGTTGAAGCTCATATATATAATCCTTGTGTCATGATTCTAAAAGTGTGCAAATGTGTTTTGTAACTTGTTGTGGACTAGGGTAATCGACGATCAGAATTTTCGACTAGCTATGTGTGAGTGGCCTGATCAGCTCTATGTGAGTGGCCCGATCAGCAAGCGGAACTAACGGCTCTATGTGAGAGGTACTTCCGATATGCGGAATGTCCGGCTTGTATAGCGATACGTTTTTTCCAGAGAGGCACTTGTGTGGTGATCTTCTCCTCCCCACGAGAGCGGTAGTTCCACATGTGGGAGCGGTGCTTCCGATGATCGGAACTACCAGAAATTGTTCAGCGAAACTACTGGATTTGACTGGTCCTTTGATTCCAACGGCTAGGTTTTTACTGTTGCGATAGGAGCGAAAGTGCCGTAGTTTTGCTGACGGTACTTTCGATGATCCTGATTTTTTGGGGATTTTACTCCAACGGCTAGTTTTCTTATGTGGGGTATAAATACCCCCTTGTGGCCGGTTAGAGATGTTGTTGCTCGATCTATTTCTATTCTCTTGAGCTAATGTGAGATCCTCCTCTCAATTGTGCGTGTGTTGCACCTTGTGAGCAAATCTAGAGTGTATATGTTGCATCTAGAGTTGGACTTAGTGTTCATTTGGACTTATGCATTTGTTGCACGTGGGGAAAGTCAAACGAGGGGCTTGACTTATTACTCTTAGAGTTTGCCGACTACTAGACGATGTTGGAGGCGTTGTGTGCAGTGATCTTCTCAAAGAAGGTTGTGAGAAGATCCGAAAAGTTGTGAAGGTTGAAGCTCACCTACCTGGAGTGGGAAAGAATTACCACTAGTGGATTGAGGTGTTTCGGCTTAATTCGTGGAGCCGATCTAATTCATTTGGGCTAACCTCAATGTGGACTAGGGAAGACCGGTAAGTCTCCGAACACCACCGTAAAAACATACCGTGTCTTTGTAGTTTATTTTCTTGTACTCAATTTACTTTCAAGCAATTTACATTCATAGCATTAAATTAATTGCTTGTCATCCTAGAATTGCAAACCCTTGATATAGACTTAGAGTGTTGGTGCACTTAGGTGAACCTAGTTGATTTAGGCTTTGTTTGTGCTAAAACCAATTTGATTTAAGCTTCTGTATTATATTCTTGGTTTTAGACAAATAGCTTAAATAGAATTAATTTAATTGAAACATTTTTTAGAAACAACTATTCACCCCTCTCTAGTCGGCCTCCTCGATCTTACACCGGCGCCTGGTGCAGGGTCAGTGGACGCAACTGAAGACTTCACATCACACTGGCACCCTCGTCGTGCTGATTTGCACCCATGTCCTCGTCACCCGACTGACATCCATCGATTTTGCCATCAACCTTGGGACGCAGTGGTGAAACCAGGATTTGATTACACCCTGGGATAAACTCTAACAACTGAAAATTAACGCTAATTTATACCCATACTGGTATACCACGATATAATAAAAGTACATCAGAAATACATCATTGATATGAAACTTGAGTTAAATAGTAAAACATAAAACATAACAAGGAAAATATGGCATAATATAAACAATGTAGAATAATATAAAAAAGTACCTGACATGAGTTTAAGAAATACTGAATTATCTAAAATATCTTTTGAGGTCTAAACCTGGTTTTGAAGTAATATTGGTTAGATTACCAACCATCTGAGGCGCAGCAAGGCTGAAAATAAGCAAAAGACATTAGATAATTCGTATACAAAGCAAGGTGCACATAATAATATATTCACTATTCAGCTAGTTCAAATGGCATGCCTAACTAACTTTTTAATGACAACTCAAGGATATGACGAAATGATATAATGAAAATATCATCAACCCCTAATTCTCAGCAAGTGAAGGTGACCTAAGAGGTGTAGATGCCTATAATTCCTTCTAAAAATATATGTCAATACTATAATTGAAGTCCTTAGTTTACTAACATTTCAGTGATAGCTCAAGGACTGTGGTCTGGGGATAAAACACAAGCAATGTAATGTAATGAATACTAAAGGGCACATCTTGAGCAGGTTCAAAAAACTTAAAGATCGACAAAGTAATACAACCTGTTGCATTGATATCTATTATCACCAATTCACCATTCAAGACTTCTGTAGATGTAAACCACTGAAGTGCTTCTTCGAGTGAGCTGATGTCGCCATCTATTTCAACAGTAAGATCCAACATTCCCTCATTTTGCTTAGAAGTCAGAACTAACATGACAACTTGCGCATTCTATCTAGAAAAGAAAGAGGAAGAAAGGTGAAACAATGACAATAAATAGGAATGTAAAAGGTTAATTCACTAGAAAACTAGCCCATGGTAACTGAATATATAGAAATAACAGATATTTAAGCTGTTCTGCGAAGAGAATATTAGATCGTAGATAGCCCCCAAATATTAATTGCATAAGTGTTGTTTCTTCAGCTAAACGATGATCACTACCTTTTCTGGCTTCGTTCATGCTTACAGATTGCATAGCATTAGCATCAATGATGTACCTGTAAATAGATCAAGTAATGTGGCCACCACTCATTAGTGAAAATCAACAAGCCATCTGATCTAGGGCTTCAGGCGCAGGCAGGGAGGGGGCCGTCGGGCCGTGATTAACTAACACATAACTTCTCCAACATCAAAAATTAACCTTTTACACTATATGCTTCCCAAAAAGTAAAAAAAAGTGACACTCCATTATCAGAAGCTCTCTTAACTTGTTTTCTTTAATAATTCACTAATACATAATTTCTTCACCTGCATGTACAATTTCTCTTGTGATGATGCAAACAAAAGGAGATCGATCATATCATCTGTTGTGATCTGACTTAACATCAGAAAATTAAGGTTTTGGAGACTAAGGAATCCTTCTGAATGACCATGTATCAACAACAGACACATCACACATGGCACTGGATACTCATATCAAGAAAATGAGAAAAAGAGGAAATAATAGTTGCACAAACAACTAACTTTTTGGTGGTGAAAAGCTGACTCCTGGACTAAAAATAGTAACCTTGTTTATGTATTTATGAACTAGTACTCCTCAAAAAAAGATTAGTAATTAGGGGTGAGTGAGTTGCCATGCTGTCACCTCAACGTAGAACAGGGGCGGAAGTTGAAGATGAGCCGGGAGGGGGCTATGCAGCGTGGGAGGGTGGCGGTGGCGATTGGTCGGGAGGGGCGACGCAAGGGGGGCGAACGTGGCATGAGAGGGGCGGTGGGCGTTGGCTGGAGGGGGCAATGTTGGGAGGACCGGATGGGTCTTGTTGGCCGGGAGGGTTGATGCACAGGTAGGGTTTGGGGCTTTGGGCGTTTGGCAATTTGCAAATCGCTAGTGGCTCGCTACCTTCACGGGAGTATGGACCACGTGAGCACCTACGCATGTGGGCTTCCTTGATTCCTTTCGCGAATGGGCCAAGATGGAGTGGGCCGGCTGTGGCAAGAGTAGGCACCGTGGCTGTCGCTGGGCTATCTAGGCTAGACCTTGGCAACACTAACCCGCTTGGGTTGAAAGTATCTAAGCTATACACTAGGAATTTTTCACGTCCCCCACTAAAGTTTACTTTGCCATGTGTCTAATTCCGCCCCTGTTGGGACACGTTGGCCGTCGAGGCTCGAGAGCAGGTGTTGCAATTTTCCGTTCCAAATCAAAGCCTAAGCATTTCATTTGGGCTCAGGTCTGGCTTAGGTTTTTCTCTCTTTGACTAGGTTAGATACCGATCAAAATAAAATATTTTAGGCTTTGACCAGACTTTGACTGAGCTTCGGCCCATTAGCACCTGACAGAGATGACCCCACTTCTCCGTCACGCGCTTGAACAGTTTTGTACTCTTCCTCCAGCGCAGGAACACTCGTCTTGGAGTAGATTGGAGAAAACGATAGCCTCCTCGTGAATTTTGGACGTTTTTGGCACTGTTGATCCCACAAATTCCCGAAGTAGCACCGTGTGAAACAAATTTCGATCGGCCCTGCCGACCGCACGATTCACCGAAGGCGACACGTGTAAGTCGTGCGGCGAGCGCATCGACTCCTCGCAAGAAGCAAATGGGTGGTGCGGTCGGCGACCGCACCACTCGGCTATTCATGCGGTGGCCGACCGCACCACTCGTGCCCCATCCCATCAACCCCGAAAGCAAGCGTCTTTGGCGCGTTTACGGCCGTGAGAGCCGGCCCCTCTGCGTCTTTGGCGCGTTTGAAGCCGTGAGCCGGCCCCTCGCATGCATGCATATGATCGCTCGTGATAAAAGAAAGGAAGGGTGAGTTGTCGCCTCACTCACTCGGTTTCCATTCGCAGAGAAGCGGCGAGAGAGGAAGAAGAAGAAAAGAAGCGCAAGAGAAGAAAACAAGCGGGAAGAGAAGAAAAGAAGGACGGAAACACAGATTTTGAAGTAAATTTGAAGTGATTTGAAGTTTGCGTAATTGTGAAAGTTGTAGATCGTCTCATGAGCTTCAAGAAAAGGTAAATATCATCTCCATGCGTGTATGATGTTATTTTGTTGATTAGTGTGTAATTAGCGTAAGCGTTATGTACGGAGCTCATATATGTCAATTTTGAAACAATGTTTGTAGTTGTAGTGTATCGTATTTTACATTTTATGTGAATAAATTTTGTAGTCTTGTCCATTCGCATCGAGAAGAAGAAAAGAAGCGACAAGAGAAGGAAAGAAGGACCGCAAACACGAGATTTGGAGCAATTTTCGAAGGATCAAGTTTTCACAATTGTGAAAGTTGTAGATCGTCTCGCGAGCTTCAAGGAAAGGTAAATATCATCCCATGCGTGTATGATGTTATTATTTTGATTAGTCCGTAATTAGCGTAAGCGTTATTTACGGAGTTCATGCATGTCATTTTTGATGCAATGTTTGTAGTTGTAGTGTATTGTGTTATGTAATTTATGTGAATAAATTTTGTAGGTTTGTTGAGTACGATTTAGTTATCTTGAGTATTATGTAGCTTTAATGTTGATAGGTCTTGTTAGGAATACAATTGTAGTATTAATTTATGAAATAAGCATGTATATGACATATGAAATACTGTCATGCACATGGTTTAAAAAAGCATCCTAGTGATAATGTGTAAAATAATTTATACTACTGGTTCAGGTAAATAGCATGAGTAAACCAACTTGCAATCATTAATCATCATATGACGATGTCGGCAAGCATAAAATAATAAGTGAGCAAGTATGGTCTCATTGTTATGCAAAACCATATGGTACATATGATTTATGTAGAAATTTATACATAATACATTACATTGGTAATTTCATTTGCATAGAAATTTATTAGCGCCCTCCATGAAAGAAATAAAATTAGATTTACAAATGAAGATGAAAATATTCTTGTTGTATGTGGTGGGCGGTAGATATTGAATGATGGTACATTTGTTGCATGTTATATATACTAAGAGGGTTCAGTATGGACTTATGTTAGGTAGGACATGGGTGACATCCAAGACTTGTTCGTGTTCTACGGCAGTGGTCTCGACGCGACAGGCGTGCAGGCGGACTGCATAATTGTGGACCGGACCGTGATCCGGTCACCCAATCAACACCATGAGCTGGTGAGCTACGGAGATGCGTGCGTTCGGCTTCGATCGGGAGACCGCAAGGAACAAATTACGGATCGAGGCGGTGTATGCTGCATGATGGGTGACGCAGGGAGGCAGTGTGTCGACTTATAAAGGTGACGAGTGACGCCTTATGGACCAACTACATGGAGGTTGTTTGCAACCACGACGCGCCGATTTATGCAAGGCCAATGGTGTATGTTCAATTTGTGGAGAGGACAGAATCATCTGCCATGGGTGGCTCTGGTGTTGTTGGCGGAGATGTAGAGCCTGCATTACCCTCAAGCGAGTCATGAAAATGATGGTGAAGTAGGAGTGAATGCATCAATGGGAGATGGAGACTGCGGAGGCGTGGACAATTTTCGAGCGAATGAAGGTGCGAGGCGATGGTGGGCCTCCCGAGTTGACCGCCACAGTACCTTGCCGACGAGGTGGAGGAAGTGGAAGCGAGGAGGAAGAGTATGTTGAAGCAGACAGTTCGAGAAGAGGAGGGTGAAGGGCAACCTACAACGGAGGTGTGTTAGGTGGTGTTGTAACCACGGACGGTGCGTACGTGCCGTCAAGATTGGACGACATCGCAGCGCAATCCCTAGTTCTGCCACGGGCGGAGGAGGCAGAGTGGGGATTCAATGAGGGCACACTGCTTATAGGCGGTGCTTCCGTAACAAGGGTGCTTTGGCAAGCTATTGCCACGTATGCCGTCGGCATCGGTAGGACATATCGGGTGCAGGTCGAACCCCGACACCTACATTGTGAAGTGCGTCGACGGCTCATGCCTCAGCAAGGTCCGTGGGCGGCGGTTCGAGGGCGCCGCCACGGAATTCGGATAAGCGTGGTGAAGGATCACACATGTGAGCTTGCGGGTCCAATACGAGCACCGCAACATGGCGTCGTCATATGTTGCGGGCGATAAACCATCTTGTTCTGGCAAATGTGTGTATTTCTCCTAAGGTTCTCATGGCGGATGTGGCAAACACGGTGGGGTTTGATGTCACCTACAAGAGGGTATGGCGGGCGAAAGCAGAAGGTCTGCGGCGTAAGTTTGGGACATATGAAGAGGCATATGATTTGGTCCCAAGAATCTTGCATCAAATTGCGAAAGCAAACCCGGAAGTTACATTAACAAGCAGAGCGGGTTAATGAGGCGCAAGGCCAAATTGTTTTGTGCTTGACAGTGTTACGGGCCTTTAGGCGAGCAATTGAAGGCTTCAAGTGGTGCCGTCCGGTGCTAACGATGGACGGCACATTTCTATCTCGGCAAGTACAAGGGTACCATCGACCATGCGGTTGCGGTGATGCAAATGACCGATTACTCGAGTGGCATTTGCAATTGTAGAAACGAGAATACGGATAGTGGGCGTGGTTTCTTGCCAACGTGAAGCAGGCTGTAGTTCAAGATCGGCCCGAGGTGTGTGTCATCTCCGACCGCAATGCAGGCTTGCTGTCTGCAATGCGAACGATGCAGAATGGGACGCATCCACCCTTCCAGTGGAATGACTTGAAGAACCGGTGGTGCATGAGGCATCTTGCAGCGAACTTCCACAGAAGGTTCCACAACAAGGAACTAATGAAGATGTTCAAAAAGCTTTGTATGCAGAACCAGAGGAGGAAGTTCGAGGCCTTGTGGAGGCACCTTGACCAGGAGACTAGCAAGCATGTTCGGCGTGTACAGCAGGATGAAGGCGGGGCGTGGCGGGAGGATCGGCGAGTAGGAGAGTTCACACAATGGGTTAACTCAATGCACGACTTGGAGATGTGGTCTCTCTTGCATGACACCGGCGGGCAAGGTATGGAATCATGACAACAAATATGTCCGAGGTGTACAATGGAGTTCTAAAGGGCGTCAGATCCCTGCCTATCACAGCAATCGTTGAAGAGACTTGGAACCGTTCAGTTGGATACTTTGTCAATAGAGCTATGATGGCGAAGAAACATCTGGACGAAGGCAGAGATTTCTCGGAGGTAGCGCATGCCTACATGCACAAGAAGATGGAGAAGTCTCGTTCGCATATTGCTCAACCCATGGATGGCTTACGGAGAAAGTTCGAGGTCCGCCTTAGGCAGTATATGATGGGGCGAGACTAGAGGGACCGTAAGCAAGTATGCACGATTGATGAGAGAGCATCATGCACCGCAACAAGCCACTCGCTGCACAAACCATGCTCACATGTGTACAGCGGCATGCGGTATGGCACCGACGCCCACGCATTACATGTCAAGTACTATGACATCAAGCACTGTTTGAAACATGGAGTCTGAGTTCCATTCCTATGGGGTGGACATGCATTATGAGGAGGCGTGGCGAGGCGGTGAAGTGGGTGCGACGCCGCTGCCTTGAAGCATGTCGGTAGTGGCGGCGACAAAGCCTTCAATCGAATGACATGGATGATAGCCAGCGTGGAGATCGTGTTCGGCGCCCAAAGTGCGAGAATGTGCAAGGATTGGCCATTCATTTAGGCATTGCCCAAAGCAGCCGACGTCAAGTAACGCTCCATAGTTGATTCCTTCGAGATGCACCACACTCTCCTAGCGGGTTCACGTTCTCGGAGGATCAAATCTGACGTCGAGGAGGCGAAGACGAGGTGGACAATGAGTTTTTGTTTAAATGTAATGTACTTTTGTTGTGTTTGTAATATCTTGTTCTTTTCACCTTGCATAATTTAGCCTCCATTCCAATATGACAGCGTACTCACAACAAATATGCGATTAACGTAACACCTTGCATTACACAAACATACACCATCCGTCCACAAGAAGAAGACACGATAACAAAATTCACTACGAACATAGAGGGAACAACATGCACAACTACAACTTGAGGATAACAATAAACACCGAAAGAAAATAACACATAACGATGAATTAATCTTCCACTCGATCTGTCAAAGCGATGCATGACTCGACGGGGTTGCAACCGACCACGACAACTCTGTCATTAGAACACTGTCGGTCCTAGTCCCATTTCATCCTCCACACCCAAAATCGGCAACCAAGGGGCTTCTGCGATTTTATGACAAGAATAATTTGTAACTTGCCTTTACGATTTCAACGAACCCCAAACAATCATACTCACCGAGTGAAACGGGCACTTGTAGTAGTGGCGCTTGTGATTCGCGGTAGTGTGTGAAGTCTTACGTGCAACAACCGTGTTGCATTTTGGGCAAATCACCGTGGGTGCCGATGGCGAGGTGCTAACTGACTCATATTGGCGTGCGGGGGTTAGCACGAATGAAATGTACACACGATCGGAAGAAGTAATTCAAGAGGTGAGGAGAACAATGCGGGGCTTGGTGAGGAATGGCTCCCTCTTATAGGCTCGGGGTAGTAAAGTCATGGAAAAGCCTACGAGATGTTCCACGCAAAAGACTTAAAAGGCTACGAACTATGAATTTATTACGATACTACATGCTCGAAAAGCCTACATATGAACATTTATTCTTGAACGGAATCCTAAAAAGCGAAAATATTAAATGCGACACCCTCTCCATGGACTATGCCCATCGCACGACTCACATGCCTACATAAAGGCCTCCTATGTCTTCCATACCACATCTCCTCCTGAAGCCATCACAATACTACTACACAACAATGTCTTCACGAGTTGACCCATTTGGAGTCTTGGGAATGGCATGAGCGCCAGTGCCATTGCGGCTTGAGCGATGTTGGGAGTCCGGACGGATCGAGTCCAACGAGCCAAATACACCGTAGGTTCTTCAAGTGTCCAGACTTGGATGACGACTTCGTGGTAACGACGACAACTAAATCATTTGTTTCTCGTTATCGTTTTTCAACTTGATCCATGACATCTACCACGGCACACATAGGCTTGCACGTTCGTCGAATGGGTTGATCGGTGTCGTGGCATGGCCAAATAACCGGGCGGTGGAGGTGGAAAACAAAGGACAATACTTTGTCAAGATGACTCGAGCTCGCGGTGGCACGCCGGATCGTCTTGAGCAAGAGCGCGTGATCTTGGCACAAAACCGTTTGAAGGCCAAGGAGGATGCGCTGCAAGCTCGAGAGGCGACTCTCAAGAACAAGAGTGACAGGATGAATGAGGCGTGAGCCATCCTCGTGGCCCAATAGAAAGGGGAAACAACTACGCTACACCCAGTAGACAAAATGTAATAGACCCACGCTATGTACGGTCTATGCAATCCTATTATTATCTCGTGTTTCGCATTCAATGATTCCTACGTGTTAGATATCACTTTCCTTCCTTTCGTCCAATTGTTCATATCACAGTTGTCCTGAAAAAACGAGACAACTTCCTACGTGTTAATCAAATTTCTTCGCATAAAACAACATAACATCATCGAAAAGTGTTATTGCTAGTTTAACATATTTTTCACGATCAGCATTGTACAAAAATCACAAATACACTAAGCAGATGGCCCGTCGAGTTAGAAATGAAATTTTCAAGACGAAAGAAATGGAGCTTGTGTGTTCAATTCTGAGGTTCTCTGCGTACAATGTCATTGGACCCCAACCGTGCCATAAATACCAAACGAGAGAACTTCCTCCAGTGACGAAACACGACCAAAAGAGCCCAGCTGTGCCCAGTCACGTGGAAACAAATAGGGTAGCTATTCGTAGTGACAAGACAAAAGAGTGCAGCTTTTAGCAGTGACATGATAACACAGGGCAGCTTTGCTCGGTGAGATGACAAAAGTCTGCGGCCTTGCGCAGATTGCATGACAACAGGCGGCTTTCATCGGTGTGAGGATAACACAGGCGGCTTTGCTCGGTGAGATGACAAAGAGCTGCGACCTTGCGCACTAACATTACAAAGACGGGCGGCTTTAATCGGTGACACGACAACAGATGCCACCTTTGCGCAGTGACATGACAAAATAGTGCAGCTTTGGTCAGTGACATGACAAAAGAGGCTAGCTTTGCTCAGTGAGATGACAAAAGACTGCAGCCTTGCGCAGTGACATGACAACACGGGTCAGCTTTCATCAGTGACATGATAACACGGGCCAGCTTTCGGCGCTGCTCAGTGAAATGACAAAACATGCCAGCTTTACTCACTGATATGTCAAAGATGCTAGCACAAAGAGGCCGACCCTCGGTGCTAATGGACCCTATAAATTGGTGTGCATTCCATTTCGCACCACACTACACTTCCAAACACCACACTACACCGCTTCCTTCACCTACGGGATGGACAAAAAAAACCAGAAGAAGCAATGGGACAAGATGGTGAAGGAATGGGAGGACACCCGTAACCTAGCACGATCAGTTGCCGCTCGCGATGAGAAAATAAGGGCTATTCGTCCGGGTAGAACAAGCCCCGGTGCTAAAGGGTCGACTCCCGCAATGAGCGGCGTAGCAACAACCCAATCCGGACGTCCCCAACGGCGTTCGCGCAACTCCCACCGAGGGAGACACCCCTTTGTTGGTGCGGGGACACGTGCAAGTTAAATCGAAGACGCATCACCACAGGTATGCGTTTACGGGGTTCATAAACTACTCCGATGAATACCCCAACCGCCGTTATGACACCTCATCCTATCGGCAACCGGTAACGAACACATGCACCATTTTTCCCAACATCTCCTCCTTCACATCACGTACTAACATTCTCTCCCCTCGTTTTGCGTCTCCGAGCCCCTATGTACCTACCGCAAATGGATCGATCTTGAGATCCACCTGCCGACCAATGGACCCTCGACTTGAGGTGGAATGTCAACCGGGACAAAGAGGCTGCTGCAGAGGAGCGCCAGCCCACGAGCACACCTGCGATACAACGCGAATCGCAAGCCCATCTCGTGCGTGCACGCGGAGGCGGGAGGCTCGCGAGAGGAGCGCGATGAAAGAGGAAATAGCGGCTCGAGCAAAAGAGGCGCGGAGGAGTTCGACGTCGGCGGGCAAGGAAGGAAAGTGGCCCCGGTCCACACAAGGGTCCCACGACGATTGGGTACATTAGTCGCATATCATGCTATATGTTATGCATGTAATAAAAATGTACGCGTCATGTAACTCCATTTGTATTGTGAAGCTCATTTCTATTCACTAAGCTTATTATCTCGTGTTTCGCATTCAACGATTCCTACGTGTTAAATATCACTTTCCTTCCTTTCGTCTAATTGTTCATATCACAGTTGTCCTCAAAAAAAATTTCTTTAAATTTCTTCCAATAAAACAACATAACATCTTGAAAAGTGTTATTGCTAGTTTAACATATTTTTCACGATCGACATTGTACGAAAATAACAAATACACTAATCGTTACTTTTCACAAAATTGTTCGTACTCTACCAACCTATATTCTTTTTTTCGTAATTGCAAAAAAATTTACACTACCGAAGAAGCGCACTCCACATCAAACGGATTACATGTACATGCATAATATTTATCATTACAAAGATTTATTGAACTATCAAAAAATACACAAAAAATCGCTTAAATTATGAAAAAACAACGATCGGTGCAAACCCTAACCCTAGTGCGGTAGCAAGCGAGTGGTGCGGTCGGGCGGCGCACGATTAATGGAGTGGTGCGGTCGCCGACCGCACTGCTCGATCTCTGATGTTTTTCGGTGAAGTCGTGCGGTCGGTGACCGCACGACTCGGCTTGTCATCCGCATACCGCACGACTTCCACGTGTCGACCTCCCAGAATCGTGCGGTCGGCGGGGCCGATCGAATTTCTTTCGGTGGAAGCTACTTCGAGAATTCATGAGACCAACAGTGCCAAAAGCGTCCAAATTTCCCTCCTCGTCGAAGCCTGCGTGAGTCGTGACACAACGCAGCTGCTAATAATCCCGAAAGCGCCCGAATCCACTAAAGTCCACGCGAAATCCCAAAACTGCCGCCGCGCACCTTGCCCGCCTCGCGCACCGACCAGGGGTGTTTCCGTCCATTCGCACCCACGCGAGTTTTAGCTCCCGAGGCGTCGAAGCGAAGGGAAGAGCCCCCAGCCCCCAACCCTTGTGCCCTAGGTCCCCTCGATCTCGCCGTCTCCCTGCCGCCGACGCTGCTCGCCGGAGACGCCCTCCTCCGCCGCCGCCTTAGACCCTCTCCTGAGATCCCATCCACCGCCGAGCCTCGCCATAGCCATTCGCCGCCGCGAGGCCTCGCCGCCGCTCGCCGCCGGCGGTTGCTTGAGGCGGCCCTTCTCCGATTTGAACTCCTGGGTCACTTTAGGGCCCCGCTCCGGTTTCTAGGGTTTCCGCCAAGGTGAGGGAGCAAACAAGTAGATTCGACTGCATGTTGCTGTAGTTTGGGGCTCCTGCTTGTGCTTTGGGTCTGTGCTGCTCTGCCTGGGGGTTTTAGCATTTTAGGTGGGGTTTGCGTCGAGGGGGCGGGCGGCTGCCTGTTGGCTTGTGTTATGCGAGTTTTGAGGTTTTGGTACGTGAAATTGGTGATTTTTTTTGGAGTGAAGTAATGCGGAATGGGTTTGTAGCTGGGACGGTGAGAATGTGTCTATCCTGCGCGTTTGTGTGATGTCTTGATGTTTGATTAGTGGTTTCGAGTGTTAGATGAAATGTGTACTGAATGGACAATGTGATACAACCATTTGATTGAATAGCTGTGGAACAAATGTTCGGTATGACCAATGCAAATGTAACTGTGACATGTGGCTCCAGGATGTTCATTAGTTGATTCCATGGTTGAAGTATTAGTCCGGCAAGATTAGGCTTTACGAGCTTATATATAATCGAGCAGTTGCAAGTTGAAGTAGGACTAGCTGTTCAGTTGCAATTTGTTGTGGCAGCATGCTGCTGTGACATTGGTGTACCAAGATGAACCTTTTCCCCTTCTTCCTTTCACTTTTATTTGTTGGAGGCCAGGGAGAGCGTGGTCTGGTTTGACTGCTATCCATCATCCTTCCCACTAGAAATTCGGGATGGCATGGGGAGTTTAAACAGTGAAAATTCAGACATGTTTAAGAATAAGATCCATAGCTAGTTTAAAACAACTCTTATTATATGCTGGGATGTCTTGGAGACCAGCTTTCACCATTTGCTCTCTCTTTAAATTGTATGCTTTTCTTAAAATTGGTAGACCGTTTGTCTCATATACTAATTATGTGACAACATATGTACTGCACAGTTGGTATGCCATTTTGCTGCATATGCCCTAAGACATGAGATAGTCCTCTGCAAGGGATTGGAAAGATGGCATCAAAAGGTCCCCGGTCAAGGCTAGATCATGAGACAAGAGCTAGACGTCAGAAGGTTAGCTTGCAGCATTGACATTTCATTTACCAGCTGTATTTCACTGTTCTACCATTTCTCTTCATCCTCCTCATTTGTTTACTTGACATTTCATACTTACATAATGCCAATTTCAACTGTTTCATGTTTCAATAGTTGGAGAGGGAAAAAGAGCAATAAATGTGCTGTTCTTTTTAATAGATTTTCTGTTATTATTTAATATGCTAGGATTATGTATATTCCACTATCACTTTGCTTTTTATTACATTTGCTGAAGCTTTTGTCTTTTTTGTGCAGGCTCTTGAAGCTCCAAGGGAGCCTCGAAAGCCAAAAGTTCACTGGGACCATGTTCTTGGAGAAATGGTTTGGCTGGCAAAGGTTAGTTGCTGTCAGTGGAATTGACAAAGGGCAATCCTTCTTTCTCATCGAGCAAAGATGCATGATTTTCTCACAAAACTATAATTATTCTATTTCAAGTCCTGCTATAGCGCCTCGTACCCAGCCTCATTATTAGTACATGGCACTGTCAAGGCTACAAAATGAGGAAGAGTTCCTCTTCTCTTGGCTTGCTTATTTTTAAATATCTTGCAGGAGTTTGATTCCGAGAGAAAATGGAAGTTGTCCATGGCTAAAAAGATTGCTCAGCGAGCCAATAAGGGTGTAGTTGACCAAGCAACAAAAGACGAGAAAAAACAGAAGGTTTGTATTGTCTGTGATATAACTAATTTATATTTTTATAGTAGATTTGATTTTTTTTCCAAATTGCTATTGGATGAACTTATAATACCCCAGGCACCCAGTGATCCCTTAATTTGTACTATGCAGATAATGTATCAATATTCATGGATTTTTATCTTAGTTTGATGATTGTTCTTTTACAGGAGGAAGAACATCGCCTGAGAAAAGTTGCCCTAAATATTTCTAAGGATGTGAAGAAGTTCTGGACCAAAATAGAGAAGTTGGTAAGTTCATTTTACATTTTTATTTTATGGCTTACTGTACCACTTACTTTAAGATGTCAAGTTTCCCAAGAAATTGAATTATATTATTTGTATGCCGGGGAATGTAGGTCCTCTATAAGAATCAACTAGAGGTTGAGGAAAGGAAGAAAAAGGCCCTTGATAAGCAACTTGATTTCCTTTTAGGCCAGACTGAAAGGTACTGCCATCTATTCTTGGTTGATTTTGTTATGGCTATTTCGAACTTTAACATTTTTATTTTAGTTCCTCAGTCCTCGTACATGCTAACCTTCTGTTATTTGGTGTGAACTTTCCAGATATTCAACAATGTTGGCTGAAAACCTCGTGAATGTGCCCTATCTGCAAAAACAAGAAAATGGACCTTTGCAGACAAATCAGCTATCCCAGGTGGAAGTAGCAGAAGAGAACATAAATGCGTCAACTCCTGATGATCTTGGTGTGTAGCTTTATGAAATATTCTGCATGCCTCAGAAATCTTATCTATCCTTTTCTTTAGTATTTAACAATTTATAGTTACAGATAATATGGAAACTGATGATGATTATAATAGCTCCTCGGATGAAGAGCCGGTAAGCTAGTATTTTAATTTTCCTGATTCATTTTTTTGTTCATAGGGATACAACTGTATGAATCCCATGGATCTCAGTACCAATTGTTATTGTTGTGCATATGAGAGACATGTGTTTTTTTTGTATTGCCGATTTACCATTTATTTTACTTTCGGTTTTATGTTACTATTTTTTATACTGCTTTGCTGTATGGCGGTGAGAGATTTCTGTTGATTAATTGTTGTTCAAATTAACAGAAGATATAATACAGTATGTCATATAGTCAATTATTATTTTTGGTAAGCTGCATAACAATACAAGGACTACATCTTTCTTTTCTCTCTGGAACCGTTCTTTATTTTTCTGTGACATATGAATCACGCTGATATGTGTTGATGCTGCAGGAAGATGATGAGCACACAATTGATGAAGATGAAGCTCAAATCACAGAGGTTGAGCGCAATGAAGAATTAGCTACTTTGCAGGCAGAAGCTGATCTACCACTGGATGATGTTCTCAAGATGTACACAAAAACCAAAGGTGATCTCCAAAAGCAGTTCTTGTTTGCCTTCTTTCACATATAGAAAGAGACAATCCTGTGCTCTACTTGGCACTCAATTGATAATTTGATCAGTTCAAGCATTCTCAGTTAGCAGGGAAAGCAGTCCAGATAGCAAAGGCATTTTTAGTAACTCAGAATCGAAGAAATTGATTAAAGGTGAGATATTAAGATGCCTTCAGGGCATTAGGAAGCTGAAATACTGCAGACTACTCGATGGCCTTTGTTAATGTTGACGTGTTCTTTTTGGGTGTTTTTTCCAGATTCTTCAAACCAGGCTAATGGCTGTAATCTGGAATCTGGTCATATTTCAAGTGATGAAGGCAATTCTTCTGAGGAAGTGGATGACAGCCACTTGTACACCGAGTTTGTGAAGAAGAATCATGTACGGTTGCTTTCTATGTCTTTTAATGTGTGTGTGTCTGTGTGAGAGAGAGTGGGGAGTACCAAGCTTTAGAATGTTCTTAAATGTGCCACCAAACTTTCTTAACTTTTCAGGGGAAAAGCAATGGCAATATCTCCTCTGTTGATGAAAAGGTACATTTTAATAATCTGTGTTAGTGCTGTAGGATTTTTCTCCTTTATTCCAGTATTTTTAAGTTTTCCAACTCAATGTCCGAGGAAGGGATAACTCTCCAGTAACAAAATTTTAAAAATTTCAATGGGAAAGTAGGGGAAGCAATCGATGTGAGACTGAGTTCCCTGAGTGGTCATGGGTCAGGAAAGTTGTTAACAATAACTTTCCTGTACGCTCTTGATTTACACATAGACCAACTAACCTTTGCACATAGATCAGAAAACAATTAAAAAGATTGGACCATACTTACCCAGTTACCCTATTGAATGGAATAATTCAACCGTGCTCAACCTTCTCCACAGCTTCAAAAAAGGGCAAAAATCGGGAAAAAATGCAATAACTACGCTCTTGATTTCTTGTCAAATTACAGTTCCCAATGAAATGGAAATATAGTTATAAATTGTGAACCGGAGGAGTAATTGGCAAGCTTTAGCAGGTTGAAAGCTTTTTGAAAATTGTCGAAGTTGTTGATTGAAATGCTCAAAACATAATCCAGTGATTCTGCTCGGATCTTGGCATGTTCTGCTTTGGGTTCTCCATGCCAAGTATACCTAGGTCAAACAGTCTGTTTTTTTCTAACTATTATCTTGGGAATATATGGTTATGTGCTTAACATACCAATGGGGTGGATAACTGATATGGATCTACAATTTTCAGGACGACGAAGATTATGTTGCTATGGATGAAGGAAAGGTAGCAAAACCATTTTCATCTGTTTTCCTCATCACTTTCTTATTTTCTACATATTTTGGATCCTAATAATTGCATGGAAGTTCCTCTTTGTAAAACTAGAAATACCCATTCATGGAGTTCTCATAAGCATTAAACCCCCCTCCCTCTCTCTGTGTCTCTGTGTGTGAATCTTCTTATTTGCTGATCTCTTTGACAGGATGATGAAGCAACTTTGTCTGAAGAGGAGGAGTTGGCAAAGAAAGAAGACCCTGATCCTCTGGATGAGGTGATCTCAGACATCAATTGCTAATATTATCGAACTGTTCACATTGTCATGTTGAGCTGCTCTAGTTCCAGATTTCGTTCAACAGGAATGAACTAGTCAGTAAAAGCTACTCTTGCAATTGATTTGTTATCTATTTTGGCTACTTAAGGTCTATGTTGCACATACACAGACATATGTATTGGAAACGATACGTGTTGGACACGGGGATTCGGCATTTTCCCAAAAATGCCGACACATGGACACTGTTATGTATATTTTAATCAAATAATATAATATATGTTATATGTATATTCCATTTATCTAGATGTTTATGCTAAACTGAAATAATATAAGGTGTAAACATGGAAAATGTACCTTACAGATGATCGTCGGCAGTAAGCAATGTGATCATGGCAGATCCATCATCATATATTCATAGCATATTAATACAGTTAACCTGGGAAAGAAGTAACATAATTAGTGCAGAAAATTTAACATGTAGAATTGAACTATAAGCCACACCATAAAATGATGCAAACTGACAGGCGACATGAGTTTGCATCATAGGAATAGAATGATAATGGATACCAAACTGATACGACTCATATGAGTGGTGTTCATAACAGCAAGTACAAACATTGAGACATACAATGACAGAAACATAGGAGGCAGTGGTGTTCAACATAGGTTAAACGACAAAGACAAATTCAACTAGTAATTAAAAAGATGCGAAGCACATCAAGAGGCTCTAGTCTTCTTCATCCATATTTGCCTCCGGTTCCACGTTAGACTCGCCATCTTCAAAAGACACACACAACTCTGGTTCATCAAGAGAGAGGCCAGCAACTTCAAGAATGCCAACACCGGTTAGATGAGCCAACACCAGCTAGATGAGGCAACACTAGTAGTATGAGTACTACCTGCAGTGGTTGGCAAGGGAACATTTCTTGGCTTTGCTTTTGCTGCTGCTTCTTCAACCTTTGCAACTTCACTTCTAAGCTGAGTAACGATAGATACTAAACCTTTGGGCACATTTTGATTCTGCCATTAGAAATCTTCAGCAAATGAGCTTTAACTCTAGAATAGCTTCTAGCGTGCACATTTTACAGTACTTGCATCTAAATCTCACATTTCCTCCCGTACCATTCCTCTCTAGAACGTCAACATGGTTCCACAATGGAGCCTTGCTGTTTTGGTTTTGCTGCTCCACTCTAAGGGAGTTTGAATCACTCGCTTCCATCTCCTATAGCAGTAGACCTAGTAGTACAAGCTCAGACCTGGAAGAAGTTGAGGAAAGAAGAAGACTGAATGATGAATAGAGGAGGGAGAATACGAAGGACTAACCATGCTGATTCTTCCGGACTCGGTGAAGGGGCTCAGGCAAGGGAGAGCTGTCAGTGCAGGGGAGAGCCGCTGCCGCCGGGGGAAGCCGTCAGCGCAGGGTAGAGCCGCCGGCGCAAGGGAGAGCCGCCGGAGAGCGGTGCAGCCAGGGGATAGTCGTCACCGTCGGTGCAGCAGTTCTAAGATATGAGAGAGAGAGATAGAGAGGGAGGGAGGGAGGGATGGGGGTGCGCCTGTGAGAATATGTTCGTGCTCGTGCTAGGGTTATCAGATAGTGGGCTGTTTTGCTGTTTTGGGCTGGGTTGTGTTAGGAACGTATCGGCTGTGTGTCCAAGCCGTATTGGAAAACAAAATTAATTTTTTCTAGCAGAAATTATCAGATATGCCGTGGATATGTATCGAGGCGAGGCGTATCCATGTCGGATACGGTCACGATGGCTTACTGACATGTCGGTGCAACAAAGTTTAAGGTTAATGATTTTTTTGAGTAGTTTACCTGGTTAAGCGTGGTTCTGAAGGACATTCTCTTTGTACGACATCTAGAGAGCAAATTGTGAAATTCTGATTTTGGATATCTGCTACCATGACACAAACTTGTTTTAGGATGGATAACACGTAGGAAGATACCTTCGGTCGCACAGACTTGTTTTAGGATAGATAACACTTACACAGATAGGGGTTTTATTTAACAAAACATGACAAGAGTGCTCCCCACAAGTTTTAGATGAGATTTTAGTTATCTCTGGTAGTCAAGGCAGTGAGTATTATAGCATGCAACTGTTAGGGATTTTCTAGGAAAATTTCCCTAGATATTGTAAAGCAGTGAGCTTTATGATTTGCTTGCGAAGCCAGACAATTGAGTGAGAAGCCACACCAGAAACAGTTAAGGATGAAGTGTGAATTTTGCAAATCAGTAGGGGCATAAATAAGCAATTTTCATTAATGTAACCTTATCTAAAGGTCCAGTGTAAAATTCTAAAAACCAGAGGGGGACATTGCCCCATTCTAAGTTTTGTGTGTCTAAGGCCCTGACAACCTGTTATGATTTGAGAGTTAGGATTGTCATATGTTCATAACCATGCTTGTCACGGTGTTGCCTAGGCGGAGCTGGGTGGGCACCATGGCCACTCGCCACACCTTGGGGGAGGGGGGAGGCGGCGGGGAGAGGGGAGTTGCCGTGGAGAGACAGGAGAGAGAGAGGAGGTCGGGAAAGAGAGTCAGGAGACGCGAGACACGGGAGAGAGAAGAGCCGCGTAGCTTTTAGACGGGAGATTGGAGACGCGAGACACGGCTTTTAGACGGGAGACTGACCGTATGCATGTACAGGATGTATATGGCGTTTGCCTAGGCGTCGCTGTGGCGTCCAGGCGCTCCTCATTCGCCGTGGTCGCTGACTCTGCCATGACAACCATGTTCATAACATAACCAATTGTATTTCTTTTTTATTTTGTCAGTAATAATGACATGCTAATTTCACCCTTGCATATTTCCTACAACAGTTCTGCTAACTCTGAATCATTGGTCTTATTTCATTAAAACGCAGATTAAGTTACTGCAGAGAGAGAGCGAGATCCCACTAGAAGAACTTTTTGCGAGGTACCAAAAGGTATGGATATATTTTCTATTTGATTTCTTCAATTACACATTACTGTGGTCCATCTGTAATGCATTTTTTATATTTAGGATGGCTATGCAGATGATGGAACAACAGAATTGGAGAATTCACCTACACATCCTGATGGAGAGGTTAATACTGATATGTCTCTGGATGGTCAATCTGCGGACATTTTGAAAGTGAACAATGAAACATTTGAAGATCACATAACCACGGGGATGCTGGGAACTGAGCATGTGAGCGGTGATGCTCTTCAACTAGAAACAACATCGGAGCATAGTGTACAAGAAAGTTCTGTTAAAGAGGATGAGCAAACTGATGTTAAGATGATGGCCGATGGGGATACGAGTGACAATGTAATTGCTGATGCTGCTGCTGCTGCAAGATCAGCACAACCAACTGGTAACACCTTCTCAACAACAAAAGTGCGCACAAAATTCCCGTTCCTTCTTAAGCATTCTCTTCGGGAATACCAGCACATTGGGTTGGATTGGTTAGTTGCTATGTACGAGAAGAGGCTGAATGGAATTCTAGCAGATGAAATGGGTTTAGGGAAGACGATCATGACTATCTCCTTGCTGGCACACCTTGCATGTGAGAAGGGGATATGGGGTCCACATCTTATTGTCGTACCAACCAGTGTTATGCTAAATTGGGAGACTGAATTTCTCAAGTGGTGTCCTGCATTTAAAATACTGACTTATTTTGGAAGTGCAAAGGAGAGAAAGCAGAAACGTCAGGGTTGGATGAAACCAAACTACTTCCATGTATGCATCACAACATACAGGCTTGTTATTCAGGACTCCAAAGTGTTTAAGCGAAAAAAGTGGAAGTATCTTATTCTTGATGAGGCTCATCTGATAAAGAACTGGAAGTCACAAAGATGGCAGACTTTGCTAAATTTTAATTCGAAGCGACGTATTCTTTTAACTGGAACTCCTTTGCAAAATGACCTTATGGAACTTTGGTCTCTCATGCATTTTTTGATGCCCCATGTATTTCAGTCTCACCAAGAGTTCAAGGATTGGTTCTGCAATCCAATTTCAGGAATGGTGGAGGGCCAAGACAAGGTAAACAAAGAAGTTATAGATCGGTTGCACAATGTCCTTCGTCCATTTATACTGCGCCGACTGAAACGGGATGTTGAGAAACAGTTGCCAAAGAAGCATGAACATGTCATATATTGCCGACTTTCCAGAAGACAAAGGAACCTGTACGAAGATTTTATTGCTAGCTCAGAGACACAAGCAACACTGGCAAGTGGGAATTATTTTGGTATGATTAGTATTATTATGCAACTTAGAAAGGTTTGTAACCATCCAGATCTTTTTGAAGGCCGTCCAATTATCAGCTCATTTGACATGGCAGGGATTAATACACAGATCAGCTCTTCTGTTTGCATGGTCCGTCATAAAGGGCCATTTTCTCAGGTTGACCTATCTGATATGAATTTTGTATTTGCTCAAAATGAATTTAGTATGACTTCTTGGGAGGTGGATGAGGTTGCTGTTGCTTTTTCTGCAAGCATCACCTCCAGGGGCTCTGTTCCAGAGATTTGTTGCTCTAATAAGGATGGTCAGAGAAGTAATGGAACAAATATATTTGAAGAAATTCAGAAAGCCCTGCAGGAGGAGAGAATTAAAGAATCCAAAGAAAGAGCAGCTTCCATTGCATGGTGGAATAGGGTAAGATGCCAGAAGAGGCCCGTTTATGGCACAAACATTAGGGAGGTTTTGACCATAAGGCATCCTGTATCGGATGTTCTTGAGAAGAAGAACAACCCTTTGTGCCACATGGATTTTTCATCGAGTCTAGCGGATCTTGTTCTTTCATCAGTGGAACGCTTTAAGAAAATGCTTGATTTTGTTGAATCATTTACTTTTGCTATTCCTGCTGCACGGGCTCCTACTCCTGTTTGCTGGTGCAATAAAGGGAAGTCTCCTGTTCTCATTGAACCAGCATACAGAGAAAAATGCATGAATGAGTTTTCTCCCATTCTCTCTCCAATAAGGCCTGCAATTGTTCGCCGCCAAGTGTACTTTCCTGACAGGCGTTTGATCCAGTTTGACTGTGGGAAGCTGCAGGAACTTGCTAATTTGCTGAGGCGTTTGAAGTCAGAAGGCCACAGGGCATTGATATTTACTCAGATGACTAAGATGCTTGATATTTTGGAGGAGTTCATTAATTTGTATGGGTATACGTATTTGCGGTTAGATGGTTCTACCCAGCCAGAAGAGAGGCAGACTCTAATGCAGAGGTTTAATACAAACCCGAAGTTTTTTCTTTTCATTTTATCCACTCGTAGTGGCGGTGTGGGAATCAACCTAGTAGGTGCAGACACTGTCATCTTCTATGACAGCGACTGGAACCCTGCAATGGACCAACAAGCCCAAGACAGATGTCACAGGATAGGACAAACTCGTGAAGTTCACATCTATAGACTTATTAGTGAAAGCACTATAGAGGAGAATATTCTCAAGAAAGCAAATCAGAAGCGAGTTCTTGATGATCTAGTGATACAGCGCGGTAGCTACAATACAGAGTTCTTCAAGAAACTTGATCCTATGGAATTCTTTTCTGGGCACACATCTCTTCACGCAGAAGATCAGCAGAAGGATTGCTCTACGACTGCTGGATCCTCAAATGAAACTGGTTTGGCACTGTCAAATGCAGATGTTGAAGCAGCTATTAGACAGGCAGAAGATGAAGCTGACTATATGGCTCTCAAAAAGCTGGAGCAGGAAGAAGCTGTGGACAATCAAGAGTTCAGCGAGGAAGTTGCTGGAAGACTAGAGGATGACGAGCTTGTAAATGAGGAGGATGCTAAACCTGATGAGCACATTAATGAAGAGCATAAATATCACTCTTCTGATGTGGAAAAGGACAAACATGTTGCTTTACCTATGAATCAGTTAGATGAAGAAAAGGCTCTTACATTGGCTGGACGCGACGGAGATATTGACATGCTGGCAGATGTTAAGCAGATGGCTGCTGCGGCTGCTGCAGCTGGACAAGCAAGTTCATCTTTTGAAAATCAGCTCCAGCCAATTGATAGATATGCAATGCGGTTTTTGGAACACTGGGATCCAATAATCGACAAAGCTGCTGTAAATTATCAGGTAAATGTTGAAGAGGAAGAATGGGAACTTGAACGCATTGAAAAACTCAAAGAGGATTTAGAAGCAGAAATTGATGAAGATCAGGAACCACTTTCTTATGAAAGTAAGTGATTTTTTGTCGATGTTACCTTATGCTAAATCTGTGTCACTTCGAAAAATTCATTTAGTTGGAGCTAGTGCTCTCCTTGACCCATGCCTTCTTCGTTTCTTATGACCATGCTTCCTCCGTTTCTTATGATTCAGTGTATTGACATTATTTCAATTGCAGCATGGGATGTTGATTTTGCTACTACAGCTTATCGCCAACATGTTGAGGCTCTAGCTCAAAAGCAGGTCAGTTTATAACTTGTATTATTGTGTGTGCCCTTTGTGCATAGTGGCTAATGACGTACATGGTGTAATGCCTGCAGTTGTTGGAAGAACAGGAAAGACTAGCCCGTGAAGCAGCCAAAGAGTTGGAGGAAAAGAATGATAATATGAGGTAGTGAGCGAGCATTTATGCTCCCAACACATGCACAATTTAATTCTTAATGTATAGAAGTACACATTTTTGTACTGCTTTCTACAGCATTCGTATGTTACACTTTTCTTTTCGCGTGTCCACTTGCTAAGTTAGCATGTTATACATGCATATTTTCCAATTACAATTGGATGTATCTGTTTGTTGTTCAGCTTTTGACTTATTTTTTGTCCTTGTATGAGTTCTTCTACGGTACACCCTCTTACCATTACAGAGGTAAGAGGAGGTTTGAATCTCAATAGTTGATTGATCATTGTTAGTTTTGGCTTACTGCAAATGTGACTTATAAGGAAACACCAACAATTAGACCTAAAATAGTAAAGAATTAATGGCATGTACTTTCATACCATTGCATTGCAAAACTTGATTAAAGAGCTGTATCATCCAAGTATTATTTGCAGTCTATGTTAGTATGATCAAATGTTGGCAGTATATCTTGGTGCTCACACACAACCTTTGTCTCGTTAAGTTTGAATGTGTAGTATCGTAATAATTGGAAATTTAAAGTAAAACATTTTTTATCTATGTTTCATTATTTTTTAACAGGATAAAAATTAAAATATATTGGACTTTTGAGTAATCAGATGTTAGAAATACATAAATATAAAATGAAATTTCAAATTCAAAAGAAAGTTGAAATTTCTAACATAACAATGATTTGATTTCTATGCTACATTAAATTTGAAATTTATTTTCTTGGAAACAAAAAATTTTAAATCTGCTCTCTGGTTGCAACATATATCCACCAACAGGTAATGCATGCATGTACAAATCAGTATAGCTTGATTTATAGCATTAATGCTATTTTTTTGGAAGGACAGTATTAACTGTAATGTGTTCATTTCCAAATAAGCATTGATTCATTCGATTTATTACTTCCGATTAGTGTGAAGTTATGACGTGCAAAGACTATATTAGCCTTTAGAAAGTCATTAGTGACTTAGTACCCCTTGCTTGGTAATATAATTATTAGCCACTAGATCAAATAAACCAAAGACCCTCATTGAAAGTGGTGTACCATAAAAAAACTTGTCCTTGTATACATAAATGACTGCTTCCTTTTGTCATCCTTTTACAGCAGTCACCGCAAAAAGTCAAAAAAGAACAAAAAGAAGGCTTCCAAGTTCAAGTCATTGAAAAAAGGACGTTTGTCGTCCGAGTCGGAGGTGATGCTTGAGGAAACGTCTGTAGATACAACGAGTATTGATGACAATGTGCCCTCACCAGAGCTTATGAGTGACGAATCACCACACCATTGTTCTAACAAGCGTAAGAAGATAATGTCTACAAATGAGGAAGAGAACAGCAATAGCAGAAGCCTGAAGAAGTTCAAGAAAACCTCTAAATCAAATTGTATTTCAGAGACCTTATCACCTAAGCACTTGTTCGAAGACAAGCAGCTTAAGTTGAAGGATGAAACTAATAATTCTGATCCAAAATTGGCGAGAATTAAGAGCGATGGCAGAATTTCCATCCCTTGCATGCCAGTAAAACGTGTGATGGTAATCAAGCCTGAGAGGTTGAAGAAGAAGGGTCTTATATGGTCTCGAGATTGTGCTTCAGATTCATGGACAACTGAAGAAGATGCAGTTCTTTGTGCAACTGTACATGAGTATGGTCCTCTTTGGGAACTGGCTAGTGATTTTATTCATTCCATACCAGGTGGTGCATTTTATAGGGGAAGATATCGTCATCCTGTGCATTGTTGTGAGAGATTCCGAGAACTATTCTGCAAACATGTCCTGTCAGCAACAGACAATTCAAACAATGAGAAGGCTCCTTCTGGGAGCGGGAAGGCTATCTTGAAAGTATCTGAGGTGAGTTGATCTCGTCTTCTAGGTAATGCAGTAATTTTCAACATGAGGAAAGTTTTTACATGTTCACATTTTGACCATGGTTATCTTCTGATTCGTTACAACAAGTCTGAAACAGTGCATGTGTGAAACATACAACAGACGCTGTAGATCATCCATAAAAGCCCTAAACTGAAGTATCTTGGAGTAAAATGTCCTACTGTTAAGCTCATAAACTGGCCGTCTTCAGAACCCCTGTGTAGCATTGAATTTCTTATTGCTAGCAATGGTAACTGCTAACCACTGACCAGCGGTCTATTACTGGGATTCGAATCCTGTTTCTGACCAATAAGGAAAGAGTCTGAATAGCTCTGCTGATCAGTAATCTTGCACTTAATCTAGTTCATATGCCAGTAGACAGGCAGAAGCATCTGTATTTATGTATGCTAGGCTTAATACAATATTAATTGATGTAACATGGCTTCTTGCATTTGTTTCTCTTTTCTATACTCTAGGTGTTTCTTGGTTATATTGTGCATCTTTCGGCATGTTGTTAGCCACAATGTACTGTTTACATCAAACTTATTTGTGTGTGCAAACTGATGATTTCTTTATGACTTCTTTCAGGATCAAACTCAGATGTTGCTGAATGTGATCAGCGAACTTCCTAACAATGAATTGCTTCTCCAAAAACATTTCATGGCCATACTTTCTTCTGTTTGGAGATCAAAATATGGTCGTGAGCCCCGCCGCGTTACGAGTACTTACTCTAGTGCACTCGATAAGCCTGGTAGATTGTGTGAGAATTGGTCCAGAACAAACTTTAGACCAAGCTTTAATCTAGTAAGGACAGCCCTCGCAGATGCTCAGGTTCATTGTCCAAGAGTGGTAATTCCAGCAAGCAATCAGGAATCCCGCCGGAACTATTTAGAATTAGTATTAGATTTCCTGACAGATCAGCATGCTTATGAGGCAGGTTTTCCGTCTGTAGTGAATGTGTCCATTCTAGAACCAGAACCTCTTAAACACGCTGTCGAGCCAGTGGAACAATCATTACTGTCGGGACTTTCTCATAGGCACGCCGAGAACAGATTCAGGTCAGTGTTGATAACAAGTTTTAATTCTCTGTTGTGGTGGTGCTGGTGAACACTATTGTCCTTGTTTTGGAATTGAGATAATGCAATTATACTTTAAATTGCTTGAATCTTTATATTATTTAGCCAGCTTCTGGTTCCTGAACTAATGTTAGTGTTAGCCAGCTTCTGGTTCCTGAACTAATGTTAGTGTATCATGTACATTCATCTATGCAGGATAGCATCAGAAGCTTGTTTTGAAGGGGAAGGTTCTCACTGGGCATCATCTGCTTTCCACATATGTGACGCTGCTCGGCATAAATCCGGTTCAAAGTCCATAGGAAAGCACAGAGCAGCATCAGAATCTGGTAGACCTCCCAAATCCAAAATTCAGAGGACTATCGAACCGCAGGAATTGCCAGTTGTTTCGAATAATTTTCTCCGGACGCCGGGTCAACTTATGCCAAGTCCAGCTGAGTTCCACATTAACGAGTCCCTATCTGACTTTGGCATCAGTGATTCTGAATTCACCTACTTCGAGGATCTTCCTCATGAGGCTGACACTGAGTTTGCCCCGTACCAGTATGATCCTGGTTTCCTTGCTGGTATTGAGTTGGATCCTCTTTCAGATTTCACAGACATCGGATGAGAAAAAAGGAACATATTGGTCTGGATAGCCCCTTGTATCAAGAGGACAGAAGATTGTCTCTGGCAGGAGCTGAAGGATATGCATCGAGTTGCTCAGCCATGCATATATTTGCTTGCAGGCTTGATCATGATTGGCGGGAGCAAAGCTGTTGGCTTGGCGAGGTCACATTGATCTGACAAGCTTGGGAGGATGGGTTTGCACTAATGGAGGCATTGGGTACTTCCTATACATGTATGTATGTTGGTAGTCTAGGATCTTAGGATGTAGAAGTGCGTCTCCCTCATTTGTGTTGAGGGAAGACCTTGTAACTTAACCACACTTCGAAATTTTGTTTAGCAGATGCCAACAGAGAAGAGAAAATTGGAGGCCCTCGGCATCACCCAACCGTTATTTCTTGTGTTGCTCATTGGCCATTTAATCAAGTCATTTGGCTACCTGGCAGTAGAGAATTTTCAGATGTTTAGCACTGCAACGGCTGTCGCAGTCTCGGCCAACAGAATCCCTTTCTGATCCGAGTAGTGGATGCTTGAGATCAATCCCGCGTGAGAAATTGGTGTTCCAATTGCACGGGAGGAACATATAATTTCTTGGTTGTTCGTGATACTCGAGTCATTTTGATTCGAGGGTTTCCAAGGGAGGTAAGAACTTGGCCTATAGGTGCATCTGCTGTACGTATATATTGTATGAAGTTGATGTAAACCATATCTGTAGACAAACTGGTTTGGCGTTGTTATGCGCGTATTTGAGGCAAGAGGGAGGGGGAGAACCGTGGATACGACTTGCCAGTTACAACTGAAGTGTACCTTTCCGTATTGACTTTTGATTAGTTGCTGACCAGCTATTTCCTAAGGCGTTGCGATGCCTGGGGGATAAATGCGTTCCGTCGTTTCAAACACTCGGAGCTTCCGTGTCTTCAATCTTGACACTTGGGGCCTACGGACCAGGTTCTTACCAGGTTTGACCTATTCAGTCAGCACGAGTGCTCTTTGCAAATGACGCTTTGCTGCTACTGCTAGCTTTCGTACTGGTGTCATGTTCTGCGATAACGTTCCGATACATCTCCTAACCTTCGGTTCCTTAAAATAATCTGTCTAGGTTGTTTCAAACTTCGTGTTGCAATGAGTCCAGCAAAAGAGGCACCAAGTGATGATAGCTGTGTATTTGTCATATCTTTCACAATTTTATCTTGTCTATTTACCCTGCCGCATGCCAAGTAAAGTTTGCCTAAGCATGATTGTCACATTGTCTGTTGGACGGTTTCGACAGAAACAAGAAAGTAGACCAGATAATCACTGTACATTTCCTACAATGTACATATTTGGTTTACTGGAGGAACCATAGAAGCACCTCTTGTTTAGATGAGGATAATTTAGATGTTTAGTGTTGTTTAGATTTGAACTTACTAGTGATTGAGTGTACAGCAAGACACCGGTGAGATTGGCGTTCGAATGGTGTACATACCGGAAGTAATAGTGAGCTCAGATCGATTCATTTGTAAAACAGTGTTTAGTTTTCTTCTTTCTTTTCCATTTTGTTGTAATTTATTTGTACCCAGCAGTGCCTGGATTGTACATGTAGCACCTCACATATCAATACGAGATGTTATTATGGAACATCATCGTTAAAGTAAAGAATAAATAATAAAACAACAATAGATATCGCAAAAATAAATATAAATATTTGAAACATAGGACCAGTCTACTTCTAACCAATTTAGGAATAAATAAAATGACATAAATAGTGTCAAGCCTGAAAACTCGAGTGCTCCCACCCATGCATGATGTTATCACTTTACTGGCCTTTTAGATGAGAATGAAAAGAGAAAACGTGAGATTTAGAAATTTCAACAAGTACCCAACAACGGCCCCAAGCAAAATATGTAAAGGACAAGTAATACAAGCAAGTAATTGACATAAGTCAAGGCAGTGAAACTAGGTCACCGAAAACACTAATAGAAATCAAAGATAGAGATAACAGGAACGATGGAATTAATGATAATTATTATTTAGCAAGTTATGGTAAAAGCACCGACGATTGCCTTCCACATATCCGATTATACGAGAGTAGTCAGGCACGTCCTTGTTCTCGATTGTATAACTACAGATGAGACGTAATATCCTGAGTAACCAGAGTGTACGACCCCTTGTATGTTAGTAGGTGAGTGGAAATTTCCCCCACATGTGGGTAACACTGGGCTAGGTAACCGTTATTTTTATTAGTAAGTTATCTGGGATGTATTTAAGGGAACTAAGGGTAAGCTAAGGTAATATTATGAGGAGTGAAAGGATTTACTAAGGTTGGGAACGGAAAGGCGCAATTCTTGATACGAGGCGATGTGGGATGATGACATGGTGATAGTGAATTAGTCATTATTCTAAGGAGAATATTAAAGCATAGCACACACAAGGGTTGTCAACTATCCAAGTTTTATTATGTGACAAGTGAAGCATAACTTGGCTCACATACAACATCTTACAGGTAACAGATCATGTTATCAGGAACTAAAGCATAACTGTCTTAATGCTAACAAAGTGTTAATGGGCTAAACCTAAATTAAAACGTGCTCATATGCTACTTCCATTAGTGAATAAAGCATTAATTCTAAACCCCTATTAAAGCATGAATACTAGGACATCATAACAAAGCATTTAATAAGCCTAAAGCATATAACACGGTTAACCTAGGTCATCAAGATGTAAATACTACATTAGCAGGTTATGATATGGCAAGCCTTACAATGTGATAATTGTATTCAAAAAGAGGCGACAATTAATTATGGAATAGGTGATATGCGGAACGGAGAAATTATGGCCGTGAGGTACTTGTCTTGAGCACGCTCGGTGGACTCACTGCATGAAGGATCTAGAAAGCACAGCCGCTCAAACGCTCCCTCAACAGCTGCGTGTGAATCTACATGATGAATGGAAGTGAATCAGATGAGGGTTATGCTAAAATTGTGAAAAGGATAGTAGGAGGTTGTTTGGCCGGAAGAGATTGCTTCCGGTAAGATTTTATGGCGCGAATCACCGTTCGACCGTGTGCCTTGCCATTCGGCTGAACAAACCACGGCCCGCTGCATGACCCCAGAAATTCCGCGCAAAACGCTATTCGGCCGTGCACCCATCCAGCCGAACTGTGTAACCATGAAAAAAGGCCACCCAGCCACCGCCGCCGCCGCCGGCCGGCCGTTGCCGGCCGTACAGCACCGCCGCCTACCATGGCCACCGCGCCATGCGGCCAAGCCGCCTCGGTCGGCTGTCGTGCCGTGCTGCCATGGCCGGCCGTCCACAACCTTGGCCACCGCCGCCCAAGCACCACGCCGCCGCGCGCGCCAGGCTTCACGCCACCGCTGCGCGTGCTGCTGCTAGCCGCCGCCCCCGGCCACACGCTCGATGCCTCCTCAGAGAGAGAGATTGGAAAGAATGGGGAAAAAATAAGAGATTGGTTCATCTATTGGAGAGAGAGAAGCATGCGTAAGGTGAAAAGACTTGGGCTCTTCAACTAGGTTAAGAAGGTTAATTAGGGGTTTCTTTTTTTTTCTTCCAGGGTGCTACAATAAATTACAAAATGCCATGACGATCAGTGCCAATCAGGAATCTTGGGAGCAAGTTATTCGGGGATAAGTATTACAAAATTAGAAACTGTCAACTGTGGTGCAGTTATTCAGTAATAAGTCGATGTACGAGTGATTTATGTTGTGATCTCGGGTGAATATAACGAAAAATTACTTCAAAAGAATATTGCTTTTAAATTCCGTCTGATGTTCGAACCGGCTTGCCTAGACGTAAGTTTTCTTAGAGTAATTAGACGTAAGTTGGGCCAAGACCTAATGGTACAGTTACACATTTCAATTCTCCCTGGCTAAAAATAACCAATGATGTATAAGAAGGTTCAATATGTTTATCTGCATTTGCATTTGGATGAAAATTTTGGCTTGTCTGTGAGGGTACATGAGTATGTTGGGCCAGGCTTCACTGCCATACAAATAATTGATGAGGTTGCATAGTGAGGTTTTCGCCTCTAAAATATAAATCGGTCAAATCTGAAAAAGAAACATCTTTCTTTTTTCGAGAATCGTCCTCTCCAGATGTTCCAAATTAAATTGTCATATTATTCTGCCTATTAGACAAAATAACAAAAAAGGCTCCTCCTTTTTGCCCATCGGCTACCTAATTTATTATGATGTGTCATCTGCTGAAAACACTGAGCATTCCTACTACATTCAGCAATAGCCAATTCAGCAGCAGGTAATCATTTAAGCACAACCGCTGGACATGTCTGGATTAGCATATCCATTGGTTTAGGGAAACATTTTTATTTGCAAATGATAGCAGCATCTGTAATTACACTTTATTTGAACGTGCATGCATGAACATCAGGCCATGCTCAGGAAGGAATAATATACAGATTGTTACAAGACACGGACTTCATTTTTAAACTTGTCAAGGAGCTCATCAACAGACGAAAGAATGACACCCGCTTTCCTCTTGGGTGGTTCATTGAACTGAACCACCTCCATGTCTGATCTGATATCTACATTCAGCTCTTCAGGGGTCACTTTCTTAATGACTTCTAATTTTGCCTTCATTATGTTTTATAGCGTTGCATACCTTGGTTGGTTCAGTCTCAAATCAGTGCTGCAAAAAAAGGGGGTATAATTCAAATGTAATCTCAGAAATGGAAACAAACTAAAATGTGGCACCACGAACCAGAGATGTGGTAGGCGAATGCTAAATCACCCTTAGCTATGCTAAATGTAGCTTGCGAAGATTATACAGAAGAAGTAAATGTCTAATAATGAATAAAATGCTTGAGTACTGCTTTTCTCCGACAGAGAACAATAAAATGAAATAAGATACACAAGATGTAACCTACGTGATCATGGCTGGTAAATCCAAGCAGATGCTTTCGATTCCAACGTCGATCTCTCTCTCGACAGTAGCCTTTTGCTTCTCCTTATCCATATCACCTGCCAAATTAAAACAGCAGCTTTGAGCCTTTGACTAAACTTTTTTTCTTGAACAAAAACTTGAAAACCAGTGGAATAAGAATCTGACAACAAAAAGAGAGGTAGGGATAGTTGAGCACAATGCAACAAAAGAGATGACTAAGAATCGCTTTGTGGCTACTGTAAAGAAAACCGAAGGAGCAAATTTCTCAGATTTGCTTCCTTTGCTGCTCCACCCTGTTTGGTCAACAGAAAGGAAACAAGATGTTGGTCCAGAAAATGAAAATCAATGCTTCTAGGAAGTCACGTGGGTTCGAATAAGAACTTGGAAACTGTGTCAACTCAGAAGTTCTTTCTAGAATCTAAATGCAAGTAGAATTCATAACAAACACCACTTATTTATTCAAATTGCAATGAAAGCTTCCTACAGTAGCATTACTTATTTCGAGTATCAAAAGGTTAGATGTTTGCCAACAAAATCCAGTAAAATTCAAAGGACTATATGCAATGACAGGAAATCAATTGGTGACCATAGTTTAGGTGACATTACTGAGTACTAACAAACCTTTGAGGCAAAGGTTCCCTGTGGCCAATTGAGCAATCCAGCTAGCATTTGTCCTGTTTGGTTGCAATCATCACCAATTGCCTGTTATAACAAAATGACGTAGAAACCTATGATTATTAACATATCTACTCCAAAGATAAACTTTTTAACAATCATTTTCTTGTTTGTCTTTTGTTCTTATTTCTTTGTGACAAAACATGGCAGTAAAGATTTTGAAAACATCTCAGAATAAATGTCACTTAAAAAAAGAAGTTGAAAACATGCCCAAAAAAACTCAAGTTCTACTAGGTCAAACCTAGTAAGCAACTAAGTCAATATGGCAAAAAATGATGTCCTTGCCACTTTGACATATAATTGTCATCCTAACATGGGACTTAAAACTAAATAAACGAGACATTCTAATTTGAGCAAAAGAGTGGTTGCTATGACTGAACCACATCACTATCAAGTGGCCGTTTTCCTGTTATCCTGACCAATGAACATCTAGGGATATGTAGAATTCTACTAATACTCCTAGAAACATAAGCACATTGTTCTGTTTTCAACATCTGAGTTAAAAATGTCATCTATAAGTAGCTTCCCTGAAGTCTTAACGTTCCTATCTAAACTAGTATAGACTATGGAGTATGAACAACATGGCAATCAGAAAGCTTTTAAAGCTTGATTTTACAGCTACATCAACAGTAACTTGGTACTTAAGCCGGTTTCCATAAGATAGTTCAATTGCTTTTCTTCTCAACACAAAATTAAGTTCAGGGATGTATTTGCTTAACTTCCAACAGTGAAAATTAAGGATTCAAGTGTTATGCAGCGGATGTTACGATGTTGGGAATGACAAAAAGACCACAGGAACATGATACTGAAAGGAAAAAAAATAAAAAACGAGATATGTCACAATTCTGAGCAGAAAGAGTTCAACAGTAGTTATAACATTATAAAGACACATGTAGGAGCAAATGTTATGGTTGTTGGACATGAGTACGTTACATAAAGCTGCAACTTAGCATCTCAATATCATACAAAACTTGTTTTTGAGTATAATGAATAAAACTAAAGCAGGAACTAAGTCAGCAAACATTGCTCACATTAACCATACAATAGCTACCAAAATATCAATTTTGGTGAAAATCGGTAAACTAAGCAACCGAGTTCACAATACTTGCAAAATCAAGGACCATAAGACCGTTAATTCCAAGAAGCTTCCACAAATCTTCAAATCAAGAAACCAAGCTAAGCCCAAATTGCACAAATCCAAAACAAAACACTAGTAGAAGAACCCTTTATCCCACAAATACCATCTAAACTGTTCATAGACATCAAAGCTTAGGCAAATCACGCTAAATCGAGGGCAATCCACCCCCCAAAATCCAATCCTTAGCACAAATTTCCAATCCAAGATGACACGACGCCTACCTGCTTGCCGAGGATGACGAGGCCGGGCTTTTCTTGGAGCGCGACGGCGCGGAGGATCTTGGCGACGGCGAGGGGGAGGAGCGGGCACACGGGGTCGGGGTCGTGGATGGCGCTGTCGGCGCCCATGGCGAGCGCAGTGCGAAGGGTGTCTCCGGACTGTGCGGGGCCTACGGTGTCGGCGACGACCTCGGCGGCGGCGCCGGCCTCGCGGAGGTGGAGCGCCTCCTCCACGGCGATCTCGCAGAATGGGTTCATGGACATCTTGGCGTTAGCCGTCTCCAAGCCCGCCCGGTCGGGCTTCACGCGTACCTTGACAGCGTAGTCCACCACACGCTTCACCGCGACTGGGATCTTCATGGCGGCGGCAATGGCGTCCTCGTCTACCTCCCTATCGCGGGGACCAGGGGATGATGAGGAATTTTTTTCGAATATTCTATTTTTATTCAAAATAAAGAAATATATCCATGACAAAATTTTTTACAGAAATAAGTTCTAGTCCTCTCCCTGTTGGGCGCCAATCGCCCAACGGCCAGGCGACACGCAGGCAATCATGCCGACCGTTGGGCGAATAGTTGCTGTCCCCCGAGCGTTGGGCGATTGGGGGTTAAAAATTGAGTGCTCGGCCGTCGCCGCCCCACTCAACAAAGAAGAATTATTTAATCGAGGAGAGGAAGAAAAGAGAGAAGAGAAAAGGAGAGGGAGGGGAGAAGAGAAGAGGAGAGGGAGAAGATAAAATGAGAGAGAGAGGAGCAGAAGAGAAGAGGAGAGGAAGGAGGAGGGGAGGAGAGAAGAGGAAGAACTAAATTCAGATAATTTTTTATTTACAATATTGTATATGCAGTATATTTTTTATTTACTGTTAGTGTTAGTAGAAAATTATAGATGTAGATAGAAATAGTTTAATTTTTGGTATACAAGATTTAGTTAACGTAGTTATAGGAAATTAACAGGCGTAGAAGCGGAAATGAGAGGAAGAAGCAACTGTAGATATTTTTGGATTTTCAATGTTGTATATGACTGTTAGTGTTAGTAGAAAATTGTAGATGTAGATACAAATAGTTAAATTTTTGGTATACAAAATTTAGTTAATTTAGTTTTAGAACATTAGCAGCCGTAGAAGCGTGTAGTTGTGTATAAATTAGGGAACATAGTTTTACAAAATTAGCATCGTTAGCAAATTGGCATGCGTACAAAATTATAGTTTTAAAAATTGAGTCACCGTAATATACAAATTAATCGTCTGTAGAAATTTGTATGTATTACAAAATTCAGTAAATATTTATGTTAGAATTTAATAATTTGGTATGTAAAAAACAATAATATGCATTATTTATGGTTAAATACGAATGAATGTAATGCCGTTAGTACGTTCGAAAAACATAAAAAAACCGATAGAAAGTTGATAGTACGAGGTTGTTGTAGTGCGTTACAACATGCGAACGATCGGTGAAATGTGAATTGCAGGACGTCAGTACTTTGGTATTGTGTGATGCGATTTGACATGTTGCAAAATTAAAACATATATGCAGGCAGACATCAGCAATGCCGATACCCACTACATTGAGAGTGCATTACGGTGCTGGAACCGTTCGTGAAGATCCGAATGGTGTGGATTTGAGCGGTTTTCGCAAGCCACTCTAGTACATCCGGACAACGGGAATGCTCGAATCTCAGATGTGATGTATTGGCTGACCCGGAGTTTTTCGTTGGACCCCGAGGTGTGTAGCGTCGTCGTACAAGGGCTTTGGAGCCGGTCTCCTATAGACATCAGATGGGAGTTGAGAACATTGTTGCGCACTGTTGCGTGGAAGAGGTTTGTGCAAGGGTGACGGCGTTGTGGATACGAGTGTGTGCTGCTTGTCCAACCATGCCTATTAGAAATTATGCAAGGTCGTGCGTACGGCCTTGCTCCGGGCGGTGCTAGTAGATCGGGCGGCCCGCATGTTGGTGAAGAGAAGGAAGATGCTCGTGACAAAACCGATGCTAATGAGGACATCCCGATTGGTCCGATTACACGAGCACGAGCTAAAAAGATTAATCAACAGGTAAACTCGGTCCTAATTAAATTTGGCTTTAATTTACATGAGAACTGGTTACTACCTAATGCTAGTATTTTAATTGGTCTTAGGTTTGTGCATGAGGAAACGTTGGGTTGCCGAAGCCAGGAGAAATCAGCACGCGCATGCAAGGAACTCAATGCGGCCCGTAAGGAGTTGGTGGTCTCTTCGGTTGGTGAGCACAGCAAGATCAAAAGCCCACAACCGTGCATTAAATCTGGCCGAAGCTATGAGATTAACCACCTTGATTAGGCTATGTGTTTGGACCACGTGTTTTTGTTTTAGCATTACTGGTTTCGGTTTTGAGTCCATATAGGATTGTGTCTTGAATATCTTGGCCGAATAGGATGCAAGTCGGCATTAGGCCTGTGAGCCGTTGATCTATGGGTGCGTGAGTTAAATATCATGGTTCCCTTTTTGTAACGACATACCACATAAATCAATCTATTATTTTCAGAGAGCTATACACTTGTTCCCCCTAGGGTTTGGCATACGATTGCAACCTAGGGTAAGTCTCTTCCATTCTGGTTCCATCGAACCATATCACACTTGAATCAATTAAGACACAGGGTGCAACCCGTTGCTCAAACTTATCTTTTTACATTTTTCGCCTTTCTTGTGCCATGCTTGAGCTCAGCTATCTCACACGGTATACTTGATCCTTCTAGGTCTCGGCTCCTCCATGAGCGTAGCTCTGATTCTCGTTGTTGACCATAGTTGATTTCAAACGACTCTGCACATCCAAAGACCAAAAAATAGTTTTCGGGCTTAATTTCTTCACAACTTGACTTGCGCTAGTTGTAACATGCATCATACAACACATATGCACTGACATAGGTTAAATCAAATCATCAGATGGCTCAAATTTTTTAAAATCATATATTTCTACAAACTGTTCAAAAAAAATTGCAAATTCTAAATTTCACTCTTCCAAAATAAAAATAATTCATCGCAACAAAACTATGAACCTTCTCACATATCCTTCATTTATTTTGGGTGTAGAAGTAACCCAATACGTCTAATTTAAGTGCAATGATGATGCCACTTACTTTACTAGTCAGTTTCCTTTTCAATTTGAATTGAACAACTGAAATGTATGCTTCCTAGTGAGTTCGTCTTGCGAATTGAGGCGTCCGATATCTGGTTGCTTGCCCAAGTAGGCCGCTCGTTTAACATATTTTATGCAGGGTTAACTAGGCCGTCCGACAATGACCACTTCCACGAATAGATAGAAACCCATACATCTTTACGCTTCTAGTTCCAACAGTAATAAGAAAGAATTTTCGTCCCTTTGATCTTTCTACACCCTTGACAAAATCAGCCGCGTTAGTTCCCCTCGTCAGGCGCAAGGAAGCTGCCTGCGGAACACACGGACACACGGCCGCGCGGGAGCACAAGAAACCCGCAGGCGAGAGCGCCGCCCTTTTCCATGCGTTTGATGTGGCGCCGCGCCTCCCGTCTGCGCGCGACAAACCAATTCGCGCCGCCCTCTTCCCCATCGGGCATCGGCCGAGCGGTCCCGGTTCCCTAGACGAATGGAACAGTTCGTCGCGCATGTCGCACCATCACCCAAGACCATCAGCTTCACGACGGAAAACCAAGGTCCTAGCTGCTCGCGAGCTCACCTTGGGTTGATGCTCGCAAGAGGGAGCTGCTACAGGTTCGAACAAAATCTGTGAAGAAAAATGGTATACAAATTTTTGTTCAAAACTTGTAGCAAAAAAAAAAAGAAGAAGCATTTGGAGGCGGCAGCGTGTGGGAGACACGAAGCGCTGGAAGATTCTGCCACTGCTACATGCTGAAGTGTGAGGCGAGACTGCGAGGGTGGCCTTTTCCATTACTTTTGGTGAGAACCTGCACTGCGTATGCAGTGCAGCTGAGCATCGACGTGGCTCTTGTTTCTTTTCATTTAAGGCTAATGGGCCTATTTTTTTTTACTACGCATTATGACTTTTAGACTATTCGTACGAGAGATTATAGAGTAACAAAAACTTATGTGTGTTTTTTGCCAATATAAATAAAATCGGTACAATATGTACTATAATTAACTAGTAGAATCTATCTTAAAAAGATATTCCGTTTAAAAACTAGTTACTGTAGAAAAACCGAAAGCAGTTTTTAGAAACCGAAAAGAACAGGGCTTATAACTTATATTACAGTAACTAGTTTTTAAACGGTGTATTTTTTTAAGGTGAGGTTAACAAAAAGATTATAGTAAAAAGTGTACTGAATTCAGCTGTATCGGCTACAATCACATATAACTATTTTTATCGGTATACTGCTTCTCACATATAATTAGAATTTAAAATTTTAAATCATAAGGCGTCATCTAAAACATGATTGGAACAGCTTCTGGAATTCGAGAACATAGCGACGAGCTTTAGTGGTGCTGTTCGTGTAATACATCCCTTTCATCGATTTAATGCATGTATTAACGGACTTTGGGTCGGAGTTTCCTTCCAGCTGCTGTGGTGTGGTCATAGTTCGGCTAGCACGTGATATAAAAATACGCACGTGGCTGCCTCGGCACTACATTGGAGCGTAGAAACGGAGATGGTTTAGGTCCGTTCATAATGATTTTTGTTAATGACTTTTATTTGTAGCTGTTAACTTTTAGCTGAAATAGTCATTGTAGCAATTGTTAGATTTTAACTAAGATGTTTAATTAAAAATAAAAAAGAAAAAATCTCTACAGATAATGTAAAAAGAGAAAAAAAAAAAAATCATGTTAAAAAAGCAACATATTTAAAACAGCTTTCGGCTTGTAAAAGATAGAATACAAAAGTGAAAAGCTTTTTTGGAGGCAGCTTTCATAAGATAGGTACTCTTCCATTTTTGGCTAACTTCTAAACTTAAGCCTCTTTTCCACGAAGTTTAGAGGGGGCCTGTAAGGATGAGATTTGAAAAGTCTGGGCTGTCTATAGCTTAAACAAGTTTTGATTGATGTAATAAACTGATACACTATTAGTTCATACATCCTAGAGAAAGAGCCAGAACGAAAATATGGCTGAGTGCCAGAATGAGTGCCTAGCAAGTCCCTAGATTTAATAAGCTAAACTATCAGCTAAAAAAAGGGGATAATTGGCCAAACCCAAAACACAAGTTCAAAGGTTTGCTCGCTGCGTGCATGAGGTCTCCGAACCAAAACATTAGCGTTAAGCACTCAGGCGCTCAAGCACGTACACCCATTAGCGTTGCCCTTTTTACCTCCCCCCGTGCAGCCTGCAGGTCTCATTTTTTATCCATCTCCCCTGTCCCATCCTTCCACTTCTTCTCTTGTGCGAACCTTATTTAAGCCCGCGCCTTGCCCAACCAATCTCCTTTAAAAAAAAAACAACCCAAATTTGAGCGAACCCAGAAGGAAAGGAGAGGAAAAGGAAGGCAGGTGCGTGTGCGCCGTTAGAATTGTGCAGCCGCCTCCGCCTCGTCGTCCTCTCCTCATGGCCGCGCCCAAGGAACGCGCGCCGTTGGCGAGGGGCGCGGGAGATGATATGAGATGGGCATGAGGTGCAAGAGGCACCCCTACCAGGCCGGCGGCGGCGTCTGCGCCACGTGCCTCCGCGACCGCCTGCTCGCGCTCGCCGCCGCGCAGAACGACGTGCCGCCGCCTCAGGCTGCTGCTGCCCCTGCGGCGGAGACGGCCGCGGCGTTCCCGAGGTCGGTGTCGCCGTACGTGTCCCGCAGGAAGTCGGACTCGTTGGGCGGCGCGCTCAGGAACCACTCGAGGCTGCTGTTCTTCCAGACGCCACAGGTCGGGCCTGCCTACGGCAGCAGCGGCGCCCTCGAGGAAGGCGATATTGGGTACGAGAAGCGGCGAGTCGGCAAGTTCTCCGCGCTTTCCACGATCTTTGGCCACCACCATCACCACCACCACAGATCGGAGGACAAGGATAAGGGAGGCCCCAAGGAGCGGAAGAACCGTTCTTGGCTCGCCGGGATCATGATGCGCCGCCGCAAGAAACAGGTGCCGGCCGCCGAGGCGTCGTCCCCGTCGCCGCCGCCCAGGCGCTCCTGCCGCGTGGTTAGCAACCGGGGGCTCTCGCCGGAGAGGGACAGCAACGGCAGTGACGATGAGAGCAGCTCGCTCGCGGATCCCCCGTGGCGGCCGTCTCCTTCCCCGATGCGAAGGACCCCGTGCCGGCGCCGCCAAACCAACACCATGCCGTCGGGCTTTGCCGTCTGCCTCAGCCCACTCGTGCGGCCTAGCCCCGGGCGCCGCCACCGCCACGTCCAGCCGCCGGACCCCGGAACCTTCTCCCGCGAGCTCCGGCCGTCGCCGCTCCACAGCCTCTCCTCCGCCGCGTCCATTACACGCTGCCGCTCAAGGAAGCTCGCCGACGGCGGTCGCTTCCGGTGATCTTTTCCTTTACTTTCCTTTCTTTTTTAATCTTGTCTTCCCGCGCTTATTATCACGTAATCCCAATTACTATCTTCCTTTTTAGCTTTTCTTTTCTTGTGGGTTTACATTTCGGTATCACCAAAAAATAGTACTTATGTAATAGTCACTCCCTTACATTCTGTCCATTTGTGAAGAAGAGCCTGTAAGATTGCATTCTCCAAAACCACTCCACTGACATATAGGTACTCTACAGGTTACGACTGCTTGTCCGCCGAACATTTCGTGGGACTGTAACGAGCTGCTTGATTGTTTGTACAGCTAGCTGTCTGGTTCCGATTTTGCAAAATTTTAAGTAATCCTAGTTTTTTCTTTGATGTTTGGAATTAATACTGAATAGGCTTTAGTGATGTGTATGGCACAGGTCGTATGTATACAGAATTTAATGCTGGAGTTACGAGTGAGAGAGATCTGAAGGAGAGGTGAGTTGAGTGTGTGCGCGCGCGCACAAAGATTAAAAGAAGGTTATTGAGTCTGAATGAATTCTGAATCTGACGTGTTGCTCAGCTAGGCTGAAAAATTATGTCTTATAGTTAAAATTACACTATAGCTAATTAAAATTGTATTGTAGTTGATTGTGGTTTATTGGTTTAAGTAAATTTAAAACATTTAAAAATAAAAAAAGATTAACTCACCACGAATAATACAAACGAATATAGAAAAAAGAACCGGCAAAAAAAATAAAAAAATTAAAAGTAAAAAAATAAAATTTATAAATAAATAAACTATAAACAAAAACTTAGGGCCGTGGCTATGAATACTCTATATGAAGATGCAACAATTCAATTCCATTTGGTCAGAGCTTTCACATGGACGCAGGCACTGTAATTATGGGGATGGGTCCCTGGTGCCTCCATTACTATTTTTTGCTGGTACACCAAACCATACTAATCCCCCACCTCTTTGTGCATACTGCAGTTTTGGGTAGCATCTGTTCATTCCAATTTTTGCACAGTGACAGACCAGAGGAGGAAAACGAAAATAAAAAATCATATTCATTACGTCTTGTCAGTGATTAGTATGATTTTCTTCAGTCACACGAAAGTTGACAGCAACGTGAAGGTTCTCTCTGCTCTCACTTCAGGTTTTGCTGGCGACTCGTGGGCTGTCCACGATGTACGTGATGGTGACGATGATGATGTTGTATTCGTGTGGGCAGTATTGTGTCCGGCTGATTATGATGTGTGAACGTACTCTGTTTTGTGTTTACACGCACTAGCACATTGGCACCGCTCAATATGGTGATGATGATGCGTATTCGTTTGTATTGTTTGTGATGGGTTAATAAATTTTTTATATTTTTCAAATTTTTTAAATTTAATTATATTGAATAAGCATCTGTCAGCTACAATATTTTTTTCAGCCAGCTACAGTGTTTTCAACTATAAGTCACCAAAAATAAGCCGAACTGAACATCACCATTATCTTGTGTTTACATGCTAGCTCTTTGGATGGATCCATTCTTTTGTTAACTTGTTCCTGGTGCCATCGACGATTCGAAGTAGTAACTAATAAGCAACAGCAGCATCACAGTTCACATATACCTACTACGAGTATTACACTATACTGCATATGGAACATAAGATACTCTTCGGTTTGGCGTGTTCTTGGGAGATGTGGCCCACTCGTGTTAAGCTGAACTGTTAGCTTGTCAACTGAAGGAGGTTGGACTTTTCCGTTGCTTTGTGTATTTTTTTTTTGTATCTCCATATATTTATCCACGAGAGACGTGGAAAAATACAGAAGATTTTGCTGCGTCATCGTTGGAATTGTAGCTGCGTCTGCGTGCTGGGTTTTGATACGCCTTTGGCTCCTCGGTTTCTACTGGGCAGTTGCAGAGTTAGCCTGCCCCGTTTAAAGTAAAATAGAAAAGTCAACCTCGACGATACGTCCTCTCTCTTAAGTGTACAGGGAAACCACAACGCAAATGTTTGTCCTTATCCTAAGTACAGTACTCGTAAACGGTGGTGCACGCGTGATAAAAGATTAGGGGTGCTTTTGGGACATAGGGTATGTTTTTTTTAGCTATGGCTTGTCACTTTTGGATGTGGCTTGTGATTTTTGGGTTGTTTGTATGAGATATTACAGAGTAACAGAAACTCACGTGCGATTTTTACCGGTATAAATAAAGTCAATAAAGTATGTACTACAACTAACTAGTAGATCCTATTTTTAAAAAAATACTCCGTTTAAAAGTTAATTACTGTAGAAAAGCCGAAAAGCAGCTTTTAGAAACTGAAAAGAACATGACCATAGCTAACATGAGACAAATATACTAAACACAAATTAAATTATCTTTTACCCTATCGATAAATGTCGGTGCTACAAACATACTAAAATTAAATTATCTTTTACCCTATTGATGGATGTCGATGTTAGAGGGGTACAATGGGTTTGCCCAGTTGGTAGCTGCTTCATCCCCGGCTGCCCCCTGATGGTCCGTACCTGCTTGTAAACATCACTTTACACACCGTGAGGCGTGAGCCCTCTAAACTGCCGTTTGGTTTCCTAAAATAAGCTAATTTATAGCTAAAATTATATCGTAGCTGGCTAAAACTACATTGTTACTGATGATGGTTTATTTAACGTAACTAAATTTTAAAAAAAATAGATTAGCCTATCACGGACAATACAAACGAATAAGGAAAAAAAACCGGCAAAAAACCTCAAATAAACTAAAAAGTCAGAAAAAGATGAAATTTAGGAATAGTGAAAATAAGCCAAAAGCAAGAAATTCAAGTTGAAATGAGTGGGGCGTAAATCCTATATTTTCCCTAATTTCTTTCTCATTCTTGGTATTTCAAATGGACCATTGCAGAGTATATGGGAACATTAGGCCACGCTTCAAATGGCTTCAACTTTTGGTTTGTTTTGGCCTTCGGCTTATTTAAGCCAGATGCCACTTAGAACATGTCGGCTTCTAATTCTGACTTATTTTGGTTTTTCGGCTTTTTATCTTTTCTTTTTCCTTTTATTTCTTTGTATTGTCTGTGATGATTTAATGATTTTTTTTATTTTTTTCTATTTTTCTTCGTTTTTCAAAAAAAGATAATAGTTACTACAGCGAATTTCAGTCAAAAGCCACAACCAGAGTAATAGGACCTCCCGTAAACTTGATTGTTCCATTTGGAATTCCTGGCAAACCACGATAAACCGACCACCTGCCTTTGAGTCTCTTCCAGACATCTTATAAAATTGGAAGACCACCTACCTTTGAAGGGTTATAGGTGAGTTCTTTTGAACCGTGGCTTTAGCTTAGCTTATATTTTTTAAATTTTGGTTGTTCGCGAGAAAGTATATAGAGAAAAATAGTTGTATGTGATTTTGGCTGGTATAACTAAGCTCGGTATAATGTTTACTATAATTTACTTATAAACACTGTCTTAAAAAATATATTATTTAAAAGATAGTTGCTGTAGCAGAAAATGATAATTCAATGACTAAGTCCAACCGAAGACAGCCAATAATTGTACAAACTTAAGTATACTGTAAAGGCACATGCGTACCGTTCGAAGTACAAATATCAGCATCACTGAATTAGCTCGAAAGGCTAGACAGGACCATACGACCAGAAATTCGCCTCAGATCTGCACGTTTTCGTGTCTCCATAGCCTTCAAATGTTTGTGATCCGAATGGAACAGATCTCAGGCCAAGCAAGACGTAGCGACGGAAGCCGGGAAGTACGCAATCGTGGCGTGCATTTTGGCACTGGCCCAGGATGTTGCCATTTGCCAACCTCTCGCTTCAAAAAAGTGCTCAGTCCGACGATAGTTTACGGTTTTTTCAGTGAAGCTGGTTTATTATTTTTATTGTAGTCATGTGTGGTTTATTTGGTGTAATTAAATTTTAAAAATTTTAAAAATAAAGAAATATGTTAGTCCATCACAGACAATACGAAGGAATACAGAAAAAAGAAAAAGCAAAAAAAGCCTAAAAAGATAAAATGCTAGAAAAAGACAAAATAAAGGATAATGAATTAAAAGGCAGAAGGCGGAAGCTGAAGCTGAAACGAACAGGGCTGAGCCCGGTGCTTTTTGCGATGATGCCCAACTACGATGAATGTGAACAGCGCCGATCGATGAGATGACAAACGCACTAGCACACAGCCAGGACACGTGCGGTGGTTTTTTTGGATGTGGCTTTGTTTTTTTTATTTATAGTTTTTGAATTATGGTTGTTTGTGAGGGACAATATGTAGTGTGAAATAGTCGTATGCGATTTTAGTCGGTATAGCTGAACTCAATATAATATCTCTTATAATTTTTCTGTAGACTTTTGTATTGAAAATGCATCATTTAAAAACTAGTTATTGTAGTAATCTAAATCAAAGCCAAAGCTACAGTGGATTCGAACCCAGCCGTAATGTACTAGTGGCCGGTGGATGCGTGATGATGAGGAAAGGGGAACTTGGCTCGGCTCAGAACTAGTGTGTGTGGTTGACTGTGCTGTCATTGCGGGTTGCAAAGCCGAAGTCATGTTTGCTTGTGTGAACTGTTTCTAGATGTGAGCGTTTATGTGAACAAATTGAATGCTGATAAGTCGCTTCAAAAATGATGTTCTGATAAATCACTTTAAAACTTTGACAAAAAATCGTCTCATTTGTTTATTTGAGAGAAACCATAAGCCATAAATTGAAAAGAACTCGACCGTAGTTTGTAATCTTCTTCTCGTTTTCCCTTCCGCTTTTCCAGCGGCTGAGCTAGCGCTGCGTTGCGTTGGTGGTGGTCGACCATTGTTGCAGTGGTGAATCTTGTCGATCGAGGCATATCTGGTTAGGGGTGGGCATTCGGTTTATTCGGCTATATTGGTGCGATTTATTTGGTATTAGAAAAAATCAGTTTTTGCAAAGTGGAAACTAAAATGTCTATTGTAGAAATAAAAACTGCACCGAATAAACCGAACTAATTCGGTTCGGTTAATTTGGTATCGGTTTCTAGTTCATTGCATATGAGTGGCATTGCTTGTCTCTACTCTCTACGGGAAAACAACATGAAACAACAAGAAATGTGATATTTATATATTAATAATGCAAGCAAGTATATGTTTTTGACTAAGGATTTGGGGATCTGACCTCTGGGATTTGGGGAGGACCGACGGCGGGCGGCGCCGACGGACAGGTGCATAGGGCGGCGTCAATACCTGGAAGCAGCGCCGATGACACGCGGGCAGAGGGCCAGAGGTGGCGTCGATGGGTAGGACATGGGCGAAGGGCCGGAGGCGGCGCCGACTGCACGCTGGCGGAAGGTCGGAGACGTCGCCGACAGCACGCGGGCAAAGGCCGGAGGTGGCACCGATGGCAGGTGGGCGAAGGGCTGGAGGTGGCGCTAACACCACACGAGTTAGGGTTAGAAGTGCGGAGATGACTTAGACAAGTGCAGCTGCGGGCTACCTGTGCAGGACTGTGGGAGGCAGCAGGGTCTCAAGTCTCAACTCTAATGTGTGATGAGGAGTGGGCCTTTGGCGATTGGCACTAGTTGGGCTTGGGCCGACTAGACAATACGGTATATGACTTATTCGGTCTTTAGAGTAAAAAATCGCACCGTATACCAAAAACCGAATAGCAATAAAATAAAAACCAAAAACAAACCAAAAACCAAAAAAACCATAATATTTAGTTTATTCGGTTTAGTTTTGTTCTATTTTTAGGTTTCGGTAAAAAATTGCCCACCCCTACATGGCTGGTCTTAGTGGGTTCTGCTGCCCTTTTAGTTCTGTTTTTTCTTTGCGGCGAAGGATGCACTAGAGAGTGAGTGCTTTGTCGCAACAAACTTCCAGATTTCGAGTGTTGATAAGCGGTTGATTAGGGCATCTGCAATGGTTATAGCTAATAACTAACTATAAGACTTCCACATCATTTATATAATACACACTAAAGCTAGTATTGTAAAGAACTATCTATAAAGATATCTATTTGATGCTTACATGCACACGTAATTTATAGATCTTTGCCTCGTTTGGCGTTATAGACTAGTGCTTAAGGAAGAGCTGGCTCGGTTTTTTTGCATACTCTTTTTTCTCCACATAGGATATATGCTGATGTGTACATGCATATAGCTAGCTGACTCAGACCATTGCACATGCCCTTAGGGGCCGTCATGCATGCATAAGAAGAATGTCAGGCGTGTGATTCAGGGCTCTCCTGAAAAGTGAAATGGTCGATTTTTCAAGTAAAATAAGGGTCTGATTTACATCTATTCGCTGTTATACTACTGAATATTATACTGCTTTAACATTTATATAATTTATTTTTTGGAAAGCATGGAGGCATTTCTCAGAATATTTTGATCGATATAATAGCACGCGAAAGTTTTTGTTGGTTGCATGCACGGATAGACAGTTTGAAGCTTCCGTGCAAAGGCAGAATCTAGAGTTGATGTCATTCATTGGCAGGGACAGGTACGGATTATCACCAACCTCGAGGACTGAAGCGTCTGGCTTTCAATGAGCACGGTTGAATAGTTGATGTATGAACGCAAGAGAGGAGCAAAGTAAGCAGATGCTTCGTTAATGCGTTCACAACGAATCAAGGCCTTAAATGAAGAGCCGTTAGGACCATCCGCGGTTACCACGTGTACTGTAGCTTCTTGCTAACGCCCAACTCATACCACTATACCAGATACTCAAGCGAACATGATCTGCAAAATTAACTGTCAATGGGTGACTGAGCTTCATACTGTATAATGGTTGGAGTTTACAGAGACTCAAGCGAACGTAATATGCAAAATTGACTGTCAATGGGCTGACCGAGCTGCATACTGTATAATTGTTGGAGTTTACAGACTCAAGCGAACATAATAATCTGCAAAATTGACTGTCAATGGGCTGACTGAGCTGCATACTGTATAATGGTTGAACCTATAAAATGTAATACCCCGACTTAACAAAAACCTAAAGATGTTACCCATAATTATAATTGCTACCAATTTCTAACCAATAATCAAGTGTCAACGTCATCTAGACTTCAAGAATAACCAAGAAAGCCGACAAACCCGAAACGAATTATGCAATTACTAATTTAACAAACTCTTAACAAGAATTATCAAAAATTGCTATTATATCTTCAAGCCTCCTAAAATTAGATTGAATTGCTTCATAATATTTTATTATCTCATACTCAGTTTCAACAATTCACAAAGCATCACAAGATTACCGCAACCACAATAATATTCTAACCAAACTCTTTAGTCAAGGACAACCTAATACTCAACAATATTAGAAAGCGCACAGATTTAAAGCATTTACTATATTTCATCCATTCAACCCGTAATAATACTCAACACCAAGTTTATTACACATTAATTATACTATAGTGATTCTCATTAGCGATCAACCATTATTCTGACTATGAAACATATTTGTTGTCCTACTTATAGATGCAATCACATAAACTTTTACAAACACAAATTCAACATTCCCTTCTTATACTTAAAAGAGTAAAATATTATTAAAACATCAACAATATAATCTCTACTAAATAAGGTTCCACACAATGATACAACAATATTCATCCGCTCCTTTATACACATTAAATCAATTTAGCATGGCAAAAGAACATATAAATCAAGCATCTACACATGTTGACCAAGTATCCTTAGAAAAGATTAATTCAGGATTAGTATTTACCAATGATAAATCACATATATTTTAAATGTAACATTCATAAACAATTAGAATAATCTAGTGAGACCAAATAACCCAATTCATCCAATATGATTTGAGAATTCTTGACATTCTAGGTATGCTCCACACTTCTCTATACCATAACAATTCAAGTAATAATAAGAATACTCCTAGTTACTATTTACCATGAAACTGCTGTCGGACATTATCACATTTAATCAATTTTACTTGCAATGATGTTACTTACAATCATTTATACACTACTTCCTTTTCTTAACTTGACATTCCATGCCTTACCAACACTCTTCCCATTCAAAGTGAAGAGGTTCTCACAATAAGAGCTTTAATATTTTTCTTTCGCAAAATAGGATATTAAAATTTAACACACATATTAATATCATGGGGGGTGAGGTACAGCAAAATGAACTTGTATAAGAGGACCGAGCTTAACTCAGATGGCAAGCGAGTCGTACTTCCTGCATGCCAAAGTTTTGATCCAGGATCGAAACTCTCGCGCCTCACTGAATAATTAGGAATAGAGTACACACATACATGCATGTTTAGTTGGAAAACACGTACCCGTGCTCCGTGAGGTCTCGTGTCCCTGCAAAAGTTCCCAGCTTGTCCAGTGTGTGTAGAGAATACGCATTTGTGTGGGTGGTGTGAGTAGGGTATGAGTTGAGTATGCGTTCACCTTATACCCTCTCGCAGAAAAAAAAGCTGCAAGCCCCCAATAAAGTACCATACTGTCGTCGAACCGTTGGGCGACTGGCCCTGTCACCCAATAACCGAGCGACATGAATGCAGTAGCTGGACCATTGGACGACTGCTCGCCCAACGGTTCGGCGAAAGGTGCTATCACAAACCTCTAGTCGCCCAACGGTTCGGCGAAAGGTGCTATCACAAACCTCTAGTCGCCCAACCGTTCGACGACTGGATGACTTATATAAAGGGCGCGCGAGTCGCCCGAGCGACTGGTGGCCAGCTCTTGCACGACGGCCAACTCTCCACTTCCCCTTCAGTTGCGACGGCGACAGCGGCTTCATAGCAACGACGGTTGCGGCCTTCCAATGATGCTCGCTCAACATGACCCTCCGATTGGGGTATACTCGGAGAATGACATAATAATTAGAGGATTACTACATCCTCGTCAAGTGTGATTTAGAGTTTTTGTGCAAAATCTTGCTAAAGTGGTGCTTTAATATTTTTATATGATTCTCTTGATCTTTTGATCTCTTCTCACCATGACCAAAGTCAAATAGAACAATTGTTCTTTCATATGGACCTAGAGTGAGATTTCTCGACTCAATTGATGGATTTCAAGCTTTTTGTGAAAAACTTGCTGATTTCAGTAGCTTCAGTCCATTTCTATCTCACATGGTCATTTTTAGTCTTTGCATTCCTCTTATGACCATTTTGAGCTCTATTTGCAAATTCTCCTTTCTATTGTCCAAAACCACCTCTAAATTGCATTTTGTGAAATTGCTATTGGGTTCATCAAGGGAGAGATTGAAGGACTATGAGAGAAGGTCCATGGTTTTGTTGTGATGAACCCTTGTTGTTTTGGAGAAGTGAAAATTTAGAATTTGCAGATTTGTGGATTTTTCTCGACAACCTGTAGAAATAGATGATTTTGGGATTTTTGAGTCATAGAATGATTTGGTGACTTAGGTCAGTGGTTATAGGTTGCATAAGCTATGTTGTTGCTAACGTGAGCCAAGTTGTAAAGAACTTATGCCCAAAATAATTTCTTTGTCTTTGGATATGCAAGGTCGCTTGGAGTCAACCGTGGTCAACGGTAAGGATTGGGGCTACGCTCATGGAGAAGCCGGGGCCTAGAATGATCAAAGATGCTAGGAGAGACGGTGAGCTCAACCATGGCACGAGAAAGACGGAAAATATTGAAGGCAAATTTGAACGACGGGTTTGCACCATGTGGCTTGGTCGGTCCAAGTAAGGCGTGGTCCGATGGAACTGGAGTGGGAGAGACTTGCTAATATGTAGCAAGCCAATTGTGCACCTACACGTGGCAAGCATGGCGATTGCTTGAAATGAAAGATGAAGACCGGGTCAAGAAAGGGTATTTTGGCAGTTTGATCAAAATACCGAAAATAGTTTTGGAAGAAAACCGCAGCACACGAGTGGTGCATGGGAAGATGGTTTAGGTCATAGAGAAGCTGGTTTGATCATGTTGGATCAAAGCAAAGGACTTATCAGATTTGGGCTTATGTGATTTGAAAAACGTGCATAAGTGTGATGTGTGAGTTAAAACCCTTGTGTGTGTGGGGGGGTTAACGGGTTTTCCCATTATGCTAAGTGGATAATATCCATTAGGGTTAGATGTGGCTGGCTAGCCCGTTTATTGAAAGGGGTTGAGATGGAGGCTTGTGGGCCAACCATCCAACCTACCTCTCTTGTGTGCTCTCTTATTTTAGGGTTAGAGTTTGAGAATTGAGTGCTTGTGGTGTGCTCTCTGTCCTCTTAGGAGAAGTGGCCATAAAACTTACCTCCTCAAGTGACAATACATCAATCTTTGATCATCTCCATGGCTATCTCTTGTTTTAATTGATTTCCTTTTGATTTAATTTATCTTAATCTCTTCTCTTCCCTCTTCTTGATCTTGTTGTGCCAAAGGCGTGTAAGAGATGGAGGTAATCTCAGGAAATCAATTTCACCCATCTAGGCACTTTTTTAGGAAGCTCATCAAGAAACTCGATTTCTGCACGTTTTTGATTAAGTGATTTCTTGATCTGAGGGTTTTTGGCTTGATTTCTTTAGTGCTTTAACTTTCTGTGATATGTGAGAATACATCTAGAGTCATCTTGCCCATCATCCACCCACGAGCAATTCGTATTCACCGTTTTATGCTTTTGACCCGTTTTTGGTGCAATCTGCCTTCAAATGAAAAAATGTCAGAACTTTGGCAACAATTTTCTTAATTATTGATTGGAATATGTTCCTAACATCCTATAGAAGGTGTGTATCAAATTTTAGGTTTTAGACCGGTTTTGGTGCAGCAGAGCTTTACGAACCAAAATATCCCAAATCTCTTAAGTTCTTTCAATTTTTTTGATTTGGATAGGTTCCTAAGGTCTTGAACTAGCTGTGGTTCAAGTTTCAAGTCTTTTGGATCAATGAATCAAAAGCCACATGATTTTTCGGATTTGAAATAGTGCTGAAATCACTATTCATGGGCTAAAGTTTTCAATAGCTTTGAGAATTTTTGGATTTTGGCTTCTTGATCTTCATAGCTTCTCATAGATATTGGAGTAAAGATTAGAGGAATACTTGGGAGAAAATTTGAAGGCACCATTCACCCCCTCTGTTGCGATATCGGTCCTACTGTAACTAATAGAGGAAGAATGTGGGAATACAACTATATAATTTATGCATGATGGATATTGGTTACGTTTCTAAGAACCCCATGAACTTATTATGATCAATGATTTTCTTTTATGAATGCCCATACTTCAATTATGTTTCTCAAGTTGTATTTTCCTTCGAGCTTCTATTGTCATTTCTATTATTTATGATGTCTTAAATCTAAATAGCTTATAAGATATGTAAATATATTCTCAAACATATAAATTAATTACATCATGTGATACTACTAACTTTGAAATAAGTATAGCCGTGCAAATGCGTGGGACACCCTGCTAGTTATAAATAAATAAGTGATAACATGATTGTTCGTCACTAATGAAACATCACTACTAATGTCTTTTTGTGACGACATAATATTTTCCCACTAATTATAAATGAAGCTATAACAACATGGTAGTTCATTACTGTAAAGTTGTCAGTAATAATACATCCTGTGATGAGATAATGTTATGTCACTATTTGTAAATAAAGTAGTGGCAAAATGAAAGTTCATCACTATGTAATTGTTACTACTAAGGTATCTTGTGACGACTGCTATTTTGTCACGAATTATCATAGAAGTAGTGAGGATAAATTTTTTAGTCACTACAAATATAGTAAATAGTGAGAAAACAAGATTTCATCACTGAAGAAACACCACTAATAATGTTTCTTGTAACCACATAATAATTTGTCACTAATTGTAAATGATGATGTGACAACATGAATTTTCATCACTACTAATGTTTCTTGTGACAACATAGTTATTTTTCACTAATTATAAATGAAGATGAGACCACACGGCAATTGTTACTGTAAAATCGTCACTACTATAGCGGCTTGTGATAGCACAACATTTTGTTACTATTTGTTAATGAAGTAGTGACAATGCTATAGTGCATTATTGTAAAGTTATTACTACAAAGGCTCATGTGACAATGTAGCATGTGGTCATTATTTATAAATAAAGTAGTGACAACATAGTAGCTTGTTACTGTAGAATCATCACTACTACAATATCTTATGGCGATTCATTATTTTGTCATTATTAATCGGTAAAGCAGTGAGGAATTTTTTGTCACTGTAAATAAGGTCACTATTTTTCATCAAATAAAATTATGATTCCTTGTAGTGATCGATAAAAGAATAGGCCAAAAGGCCAAAGTGGCTGCAGCAGGCAGCAGGCTTTACTTCCACTAAACGCCCACGCAGCTAGCAACCCACGTTCAAAGATCAAAAAAAGCGCGAGATAGATTCCAAGCAGGCCACTCGCCCACTACATCATATTGCATGCGGAGCATGCAAGGCACTACACATTACACAACCAAACTCCTCCAAGGAAAGCATAAAAAAAAGATAATATCAATCACTGGCAATTATACTCGTCGAGAAATTAAGCTTGTTATACCTGTAGGTCCCTGCTAATTAAACATGCACAGTATAGAAATAGTATCAATCCCTAATCCTCGGTGTGGATGGCGGCGGCGACAGCGACGCCGCGACGGCGAGGGCGATGGTCGCCAGCTTCTTGAACTCCGCATCCTCCGCGGCCAGCGGCGACGTGTCGTCAGCCTCACCGAACGCGTCCTCGCACGTCCCGGGCGCGTCCAGCGCCGCGCTGAGCTGCATGACCGCGTCCTGGGTGGCGTCGTCCTCGCCCCGGGCGATGTCGTCCGCGGCCTCGCCGAGCTGGTCCACGGCGCCCGAGTACACCTCCGCGCACACGCCGAGGCGCTCCTGCCTCCTCGAGTCCTTCTCCGAGGCGCTCAGGGCGGCAATGCGCGCGGCCGTGGCGTTGGCGGCCGCCTCCGCGATCTTGGCAGCGATTGCGGCGAGGCCGCGCGCGTCAGCGGTGGCGCTCGCCTTGTCGGCTTGGAAGGTCTTGACGCAGGAGTCGTAGCCGATGGACGGGTGGTCGGCGGCGAAGGACTTGCATGCGTCCTCTAAGGTAGAAGACATGCACGTAGACAAGATGAGCAGGAGGAAGAGGACAGCTGAGCTAGAGAGCAGCCTCATGGTCAGCTTGGATCGATGGCTTTGCTCTGGATGGTGAGGTTTTGAGAATGCTTGATGGGCAGTGTTTGTATGTACACGGCGTCCGAGTGTGTAGAATGTTCTATCGAAAAACAAGCGCAGGTGGAATTGGAGTTCACAATGGGCCTAATTCCAGGAACGTCTTTGTCAGCCCAAATGGCACCCAAAATTGGCCCACTGGCATAAACTGCACCGTGCCTTGCCGTGAGGAGGCAGCTGCTCAGATCGGAGTTGCGGCGGCGGCGATGGCGATCCGGCACTACTGGTCGATGGCCGCGGCGGCCGTCGGGTTCCGGCTCGTTCTGGTGCTCTTCGGCGGCGACCTCCACCTCGCCTCACGCCCCGAGGTCTCCACCCCCCTCACATCCCTCCGCCGCCGTAAGCACCTCCTCATTCCCCGACCTTCTCCTCCGGACCCTAGCCGTCATGTGATGATGTCTTCGTTTGCCTCCCGTGTGTGTGTGTTGCAGTAGCGGAAGCGTACTGGCTGAAGCAGGCGTCCATGTCCCCCTACTCCGGTACGTTGCGCGCTCCCCCTCCTTGCTCGCTTAGCTATTTTTCACTTGACTTGTACATCTGAGCGAACAAACTATTGAGGTCGGGATAGGGCATGGTGTTACTAGCTAGTAGTTACAACTTACAAGTGGGCAACTTTTTAGATTATTTGGTTGGGTTCTACTGACAGGCACCATTAAGCGTCAGCTGCTGCGCTAAGTGAGTACTGAGTACTTGTAATGGATGAAGTAGCACATGTTGTGTTTCAGAAAAAGGTAAAGTGGCGCAGAGCTGCTATATCGTTCCTACTTAGCATCAGAGGTGCAGATGCTTGTTGCCATTTACATGGTTTATCAATGATATTTTGATTGGGCTCTTTGCAATGTTTATGTGTTATAGTGTAAACTTGAAGGGATGATCCATCCTGACGAAGGATCTGTCTTCCAGGTTCGATGTATCATGGTTCCCCTTTGCTGTTGTCGGTTCTTGGTCCGTTAACTAGTAAAAGGTGATTGATCCCTTTGTTTTGATGCTTCTGTAGTTCTGTTGTTATATCTTCACCTTCACCACTGCAGATATGCCTTCACAGTGTTTGTTTGCTTAATCTGGTCTAAATTCTAACATTCCATGGTGTTACAGGTCTGATGGACACCATGCTCATATATATTGCAGGTAAATAAGTTGGTATGTACTTTTTATTAAAACTAAGTGCATGTTTCTCTAAGATTGACAACTTGTTGATATATACTTGATCTTCATAGAAGAAGCAGATTTTTTTTCAAATAAGCTTTGTTTCTTATGTTCTTATTTTGCCTTATCATGTAATTATTCAAACCAAATAACAAATTTGAAACCTCGAATGTTTTCCATGATTTTCTGCGTTTTGTTGGTGGTCATGTAATTTATATTACACTCATGAATGCACGACACAGTTTGTTTTTTGTGGCTGTAGATTTTATAGCTGCCATGCTCATCCAAGCAACTGGCCATAGACTCCAAATGGCACGCAACAGAAGCTTGAAGTCACTTGACCTCAGAAAAGTAGTAAATACTTCAGGTGAGTTACAGCAGTTAAGGTTGTGTTCTTTCCCATCCCTCCTCTTGGAATGGTCTTTATCAAATACTGACCTAAATGTGCCTTAGTTTGTTGGTACCGCTCTTCTACTTGTTTTAGCAATTATCACACATAGCCCCTTACAATATCAAAATGATTATGATACTTGCAGCTTGCAAACTGCAAAAGTGAAACATTAGAGATGATTTATTGAAAAGTGGTGGTTATCATTCTTAATTTTGATATTTTCTGAGAGAAGGAAAAACCAGTTTTGTTCCTTTTTCCTGTACACGGAATAAATGAGTTATAGATTTGTCTCATTGAATTAAAGGTGTATAGATCCTGCTTGCTTGATAGGGCTAATTTTGTTGTTGGTAAGATAGAAACGAACAATCTAGTCTAGAAAGGCGAGAATGAAAATTCATACTATTAATAGTCTAATCTTTCAGCTTGTGATTGCACATTTTGTTACATTGCAAACCATTAATATTGTTATTGTCCTTGCAGTTAATGTAAGCGCAGGAGATATTGCTTCTCTAATATATTTGTGGAACCCTTGGGCAATAGTCACTTGTGTGGGTTCATGTACATCACCAATCGAGAATTTAATGGTTGTGATAATGATATATGGAGCCTGTTCACGTAAGAGCAACTCACGTTTGTGTTTCCCTTCTTTATTTTTCTAGTTCTAGTATCATGTTAAATTCTCCCATAAAACTTTGACTCAAACTAGTTGTTTTTATTTTTCTCATTTTGCTTTGGTTTCTTTTCAAAACTGAAAATGGTAGGTTGAATGGCCTTTTATTTGGCAAGCCATCAGTTAGCAACATTTTCATGGAAGTTAGTATATTGATATTTGAGTAACCTAGAAGTGCCCAAGTTTGATGCTGATTAAAACATCTTTATAATTTTGTAGGTCTTGCTCCTCTTGCTGCCTTTGGATATGTCATGGCCACACATCTCTCTCTTTATCCTGCAATTCTCATTGTACCGGTTTGTGCCACAACTGCTGTTTGTATTTTTGTAGTTCAAATGTTCGATCATATCTGCCATTTACCTGCATTGTTGGGCAATGGGCACTAAAAAATAAGTTTTTTCAGGTCATTCTTTTATTGGGGTATGGTCCAGATAATCCTCCAACAAAAGTATTTCTTCTAAAAGGCTCAAGTGCCAGTAAAACTGAAATGTCAGACAATGATAGAAGTACTAGACTGAGAGTTTTTCAACAGTTCTCATGGAAACCAGTACTCCACTTCATCTTGTGTCTGTTTATCTGGTCATGTTATGTGTTGCTATTGAGCAGCATAATTCTTAATAAAGTTGGTGGCCTTCGGGAGATGTTTGAAAAGTAAGATGCTTAACTCTTTTTTCTTCGGTAGTCATCAAATCAAATTCATGTGAAAGTGTGCACTAGTTCGTATTAAGCTTTTCCCCACCCCAGATGAGTTTGTAAAGGAAGATAGCGACAATTTTTGCATAGGAATTCAGTTTCGTTTATTAGCGTATTGTGTCTTATCCTAATAACCCCATTTTTCCTATCCACTCCAACATGTCAACTTCGTTGTTGGGCCTCAAATCGTACAAAGTTATCTTAGTTTACAATCGACTGGCTTTTATTTGTCACCAAATTACCTGTTGATTTGTGCTGTGATTCTGCAGGACTTATGGTTTTATCCTTACAGTTAAGGACCTATCACCAAATATTGGAATGTTATGGTGAGTCAAAAAGTATGTGTAATTAGAACTGAAGGATGTATTTCATTAGTCTCATGCATTTGAGAATTATTGCAGGTACTTCTTTGCTGAAGTCTTTGACTTTTTCAGAAGCTTCTTTCTTATAGTCTTCAACATGAACATTATTTTTATGGTCTTGCCGTTGGCCATTCGTTTGAAGCATCGTCCGTGCTTCCTTGCCTTTGTTTACACAACAATTGTTGCGATGTTGAAATCTTATCCCTCGGTGAGCATATTTTACATGATATTTCTAATAAATTTAGTCCCTCGGCTGCAAAAGATTACATTGAGGTTTTTATGTTTTGCTCTCCTGTTTTTCTTCTCAAATTCATCGATATCTTATTCTGATCTATTTTGAAGGTTGGAGATTCAGCTCTGTATCTAGGTCTTTTGGGCCTATTTGCCAACGAATTAGCAGGTAGCTAACATTTGGTTATCTATTATTTTGAATGATGACTCCCTAGTCTCCTTGGAAGTTAATGCTTTATCTTGACATCTTGCAGAGATGCAATTCACCTTCTTGTTTTTCGGATATATTGGAGTCTCTCTCCTTAGCCCTGTTATGCACAACCTATGGATCTGGAGGGTCTCTCTCTCTCTCTCTCTCTCTCTCTCTCTACACATGTGTAACATATCGTTACTAACATGACAATTTTTTCAGGCACATGTGTAACATATCGTTACTAACATGACAATTTTTTCAGGGGACCGGTAACGCAAATTTCTACTTTGCCACCAGTTTGGCTTATACTTGCCTTCAGGTAACCAATACTTCCCTTCGTATATTTGTTCTTTATTGTGACCTTGCATGCCACTCCACTCCTTGCAATTGTTCCAGCAAACGCTTAAGCTAAAAGGACTTTTGTTTTCTAACTTTTCTAGAGTGCTGAGTATTGAGCGATTGTAAGATGAACAATTTCTCTGACTTGTCTAATTGTTATACCTGTCCTTTTTTACGTCTTGATTACAAATTATTGTTTGCCATTTTTTTTTTGCAGACCGTGTTGGTCGTAGAGAGTGTAAGTTCAATGATAAAACATGACAGGAAGCTAAGACTACTCGCAACATCTTAACTTCATTTCTCAGAAGTACAACAACTCCGATGCTTTACTTGCTGGTGGCCTTGGATGCTTCGTTGTTCTGTGGTTTTGAGTAGATGTAGTTGATATTTTTTTTGTAGCATGTTGTGTTGTTCCTCCCACATTTGTACAATATATGGACCACAATTCTTTTAACCAAGACTAAAGAAAGACGTCACGTTTCTCCCTCGTAACTAACTGTGCTCAGTACCGAGCTTTTCCATGGATCCTGTGATTACTTTGTCCATAATCTGGCATGGTGAAATTGGTCCTTGGTACAATTTGTACCATCAGTTTGTCACGTCGACGTCAAGATGAGAATTAAAATAGCATGCTTTGGATACCTCTGTTTTCCGTTGTCAAGGTCCCCAAACGGATAGAAGCTGGCTTATTTTCTTCCATCCTGGTAAAGCAAAGGTCATTATTGTTCACACGTTGTCATTACTCCACTATTTGCTGCAACCTTTGTCTGCTCTCCAGAGCTTTTACCCTTGAATCTTTTCTTTGCAGAGAAATGTTCTTCTATTCAGGGTCGAAGTCCGTCCATAGCACAGCTACCGTGCCACCAGTAAGTGTACTGAACTTCATTGATGGTCACCAACAAAATCTGTGTAGTTGCTGCAGATACCAAGTGAAATTGCTAACCACCTACCCTTCCATTAGATACACGGAACTGGAAAACTCATTGGCTGCTCAAATGCCCTGTGCCAAGCAGTTTGCTGTTGGTTGCGAAAAGCTATGCGTGTGCATGTCAGTTCTTGCGTGGAGGCTAGTATGTGTTTGAGATAACTAGGAATGGGAGAGATTGTGTTTGGCGACATGAGAGAAGTGGGTGGCCAAATAATCGGCTGCTAATAGCCGTTGTCAATGGTTTAACTGCAAGTTGATGCCTGAGTACGCCGAGACTGGTGAATGGTCGTCGTCGTCTCGTGCCTTGATAGCAACTATTTTGTCACAGTAGCCTCATCCAATTCCAGCGTCAGGTTCGAGCAGTCGGTCTCAAGAACAATCACATACAGGACGAAAAACAGTGGCGAAAACGATCGCATTCAAAGTAGCTACGCATCTTTCCCTGAACGAGAAATACCACGCTGATCAGATATACATGCATGTCCTCAATTGCTAGAGCACATGCACGGGGGAAACTTTCATCACCTGTCCAATCTGATGTAGTATAACACAGCAGAATTGCCATTGCTTTTCTTTTTCCTCAAAACGGATTGAATGTATTCGAGTTGGTCGTCCAGAATTAAAGCCTCTGTGCAATGGGGCCCGCTCTGTCGTAGCGTTCGAGCTCACTACTATACTACTGTCTGCAGGGAAGGCAGCCATGGGTTCGATCCGGCTTACTTTTTATAGCTTTTCATTTTTCTATAATAATTAGTTTATAACTCGATTGTACACGCTATACCGACTTCAACTATACCAAACAAAATCAATTATGATTGTCTCTATCTTCCTACTTTCTCTCATAGAAAGCCAAAAATTATAAACCCTACCCTGTGCAAGTGTACACGTAGTGTGCATATATACACATACATGGGCGTACGGTCTCTATCTTCGTACTTCCTATCATGAAAAGCCAGAAATTATAAGCAACACCTAAAAGAAGAGAGAAACCCTGCACTGTGCAAGTGTACACGCAGTGTGAATATATACACATACATGGGCGTACGGTCAAACCGACGCCATGATCACATCGTATATAACCTCTTCAACGGCCGGCTCAACGTGTCATAAATACTCGACACCACACGCCAATGGAAGGGGGGATCCATTCTTCACGCACAGGAAGTCTGCAGTTCTCTCACGGGCGCGCACACCGCGCACCGCACACGTCTGCGTTTCACTGCGTCGATGCAATTCAAATTCAATACTCTTAGGAACCAAAGCACTAGCAGTTAGGAGCGGAGTTAAATGAGCGCGCATTCAAGGTGAGGAGCGGTTGGTTGCTTTCCTGCCGCTACGTGGTAACAACCCTCCCCTGCCACCGCGATCACTGCTTCAAACGACTCGTCCAATTCAATTCAATGCAATGCAATGCCATGCCTCTCTCGGCAGCAGTCGCTTGATACTCTGCGGCGAGTGTTGCTCTTGGTCGGCAATTTCTTCAGGTAGTATCGCCAAGTACGCTAATGATTGATCGCCAGGTCCACATCATCAAAGGAACCGGCCATGAATACCCTTCATGTAACGAGATCCACTGGTCTCGGAAAACTTTGGCACGCATCGACTCGGATTCATAAACAAGGACCACGGCTCCTGCTAAGTTGGTCGACGGCTAGCCGAGAGAGACTCGAGAGTCGAAGCTAGCACCGACCGCCTTCAAGAACCAAGGACCCTACTCACTCGGTGCCATGGAATTTGCAGGCACAAGAAAGGATCGCCAACCCTGACCTAGATTTTGCGCCCGGCGCATCCTTCAACGGATTGGGCACGTTTTGACTGCGAGTCTGCGGCGCACTGCGGCCATGGATTCAGACAAGTGACGGCCACACGCGCACCACCTCAGAGAAGGCGACACAACGCAAACAACTGCTACTACAAACCACAGGAAAAAACAAGGAAACAAACACGCGCGTCGCTGCACGGCTCCCTTCCTGCCTAGCGATTCGCTCCAATTCCTGAACCGTGGCTCCAAAAAACGAACAAATCAGCGGGCGCCATCTGAGTTCCGTTGGTTGCTTACAAGTTATTGCTACTGGAGTAGCAAAATTTTGGAGGATATGAGGAGAAGATTGGGAGAAGACGACGGCGTTGCCCAAAATCAACGGAAGCTTCGGAGACGTTAAACCCACCTGGAGCCGATTCTTTTTTTTTTTACAATGGAGTCCTAAAATAATGTGGAAGGGGAAGTTGACAAAAAAGCCCTCGTGAGGTCCCGTAATTACAGCGGCTATACGCCTACGATCCAACGGTACAGCGCGACGAACCCCGTCTCGTCCTCCTCCGCCGCTCGCGGCGCCGACATCGCCGCCGCCGCCTCCGGGTCCCACCGCCACGAGTCCTCCTGCCGGTGGCTGTGGTGGCTCTGGCTCCACCGCGCGCTCCACCGCCCGGAGAGGGACGACGCTGAGGAGGCGAGGCGGTCCACGTACTCGCGCAGCCACCCCCGCGACCCCGCTGCCTCAGCCAGAGCCTCGCCTGGGCCCAGCGGCGCGGCCCCGGCTGGAGACTTGGCCGCCAACGAGGGGCGCACGATGCGGGACACGACGGCGTCCACCTCCTCGTCGACGCGGTAGTCGAAGGAGCCGAGCGAGTAGGTGCGGCGGTCGTCGCCCGCGGCGGACGAGAGGCGGTTGCTGATGCTGCCGATCTCGACGCGGAAGCTCCGGGAGTTGTTGCTGCTCCTCGAGTCGAGGGGCTCCTGCTGCCCGGCGGCGGTGGCGGCGGAGGCGGTGGGGAGGGGCGGGTGCGGGAGCGATACGGCGGCGCGGCAGAGCGGGCAGGACGGGATGGTGCGGAGCCAGGCGTCGACGCAGGCGGCGTGGAACGCGTGGCGGCACGCCGGGAGCAGCCGCAGCTCGGCGTCGGGCGCGAACGGCGAGAGGCAGACGGCACAGTCGGGGGAGCTCTTGGGCAGCGCCGCCAGCGCCGACGCCATCGTGAACAGCGGCAGTGACGCGATCAGCCGCTCCTTCTCGTCGTCGACCGCCTCCCCCTCGCCCCCCGCCGCGGGCCTCACCGGGGAGGCAGCCACCTCCGCCTCGGACGCGCGTTGCGCCCTGGGGAGCGGGCTCGTAGCTGGAGGGGAGGAGGACGACGGCCGAGAGAGGCAGCGGAGGAGGAAGTGGATCGACACGGAGGCGAAGAAGACGAAGGAAAGGAGCGCGGCGATGATGATGAGGGAGGGGGAGAAGTTGGGGGACGAGGAGGACAGCGACGGCGACGGCAATGAGGGGGGAATGGTGGCGGCGATTGGGTCGACGGTGGACGGCGGCGCGGGCGGCGGCAGAGAGGCCATAGGAGGAGGAGGCGACGGCGGTGTGTCTAAGGCTCGCTCGCTGTGTGGCCTCGCGCCTTTTATTTATGGGTTTTGGGGTGCGTGGTGGTGGAGGTACGGGAGCGAGCCACAGGCAAGAGGTGGAAACTGGAAAGTAAAATAATACTAGTGGTTGATCACAGGGAGCACGAAGATATGAGAGACACCTTTTCAGTCTTTCGAACTTTTTGTTGTTGTTGTTGTTGTTCAGATCATCATCTTTGGTTTGTGTCTCCGACTTTGCTTCTTTGAGCGGTACTGATATTGACTATTGTTATTAATTTTTTATTTTAATTTATAAATAGTAATAATTTATAGAGAAGTTTGTAGAAAGATATTTATGTATGATTTTGAGTATATACTATAATTTATTAGTAAGCCACGTATTAAAAAATACTTTATTTGGAAGCTAGCTACTATAAAAAGTTATTTATTGTAAAAAAGAAGGTTTTAAAAGCCAAAGTGAACATGCAATAATATCCTTTTGAGGTGGAGCATTTATGTCTAGCCTATGTGTGCAAATTTGCAAGGTCAACCATGTCTAGTCTAGTTGATAAACTAGGTGATTGATCTTGTAAAACTATTGGTAACATGCTAGTAGTTGCCAAGTATAGTCATCATAGTTTTGAGCTTTTAACTTTTGATTTATAGTTTTTTTAAGAGTCAAAATAAATAGGACAGTTTTTTTGAAGTGGATTCTCCAAATGATTTTTCAAGCTTAAAACCGTATATACCGTCTGACGTCTCTATCGTTCGCTGCCATCTTAAAAAATATAGATAAAAATTACCCGTCGTAGCTCAAAAAACAGAGCCACAACATGTTTCCTGATGAAAGTACCTTTCAGAAATAAGACGTGCCACAAAATTAACATAAATTTCCTTCAAAGCAAAGGATTTTGTATCCAATAGCTACAACATGATGTCCAATTCCCCTATAACTGAATTCCCAAGACCAATTAGATCAATACATACATACAATGCTTCATAGCTAGCGCCATTGGATAAGGCAGCTGTCAGCCTAAGCAGAACAAACCTTGGAACTGTACTGGCAGCTTGTCCTGCAAAGTAGTCATCGCCCATCACTATCTGTCATCGTCCAAAGTGTCACCAGTCACAACACAGAAAAAAAAGGAACAACTCAACAAGAACAAGAAAACAGGACAGGACAGGTCTGAAATAAGAAAACGCTTGTTTCAAATACTCACGTTCGGTGTTTCCTTTCCTTCGGATCGATGTATTGATGTCTTGCAGACGTAACAAGCCACTTATAATAGCCTTAGGAGTAATGTCCGTCATCTATGACTCGCATTTGTTCCGTAATAGCAAAACAGTGGCCTGTGATTTGATTTCCGAATGGAAGGAGCTAAATTAGGGGTTTAGTTAGGTCTTGGTTATCAAACTCAATCCATGCTAACAGAGATTAAGCGACGTAAATGTACAACAAAACTATCCGCTTTGTTGCTATTTAGCTGGTTGTTGTACTTTGTGATCCGAATCCGGTTTGGATCCAACTACTGCTGGTTTTTTCGATCGTTTGAAAAGTCCAATCTAGTTTCGCTCAAGCAATGCAAACTGGTCGGAGATTGTGATTGGGATTATCTTTATACCCGTGATGGATTCTACGTTGGCTGTAGTAAGACGTGGCTACTCGAGACGCTTCCGACTACAACTTTATACCGTTATCTTTCGAGACTGGTAAATTCAACTGGTTGATTTTACATATATACGACGCCCAAACAGCATCGCCAATCGTTTCTTATAAAAGATAACAAAAATGTTAAAATCTAATTGCTTCGATGTTTTTCTAGTGTCAGAGGTAGCATGCAATCTCCGTCTTCAAAACTTCGTAGGCGACGTGGTTGACATCGGACAATTCGAGATCATCAGCGAACAAAACCTAAAATATGTCCACCAACTGACGTGCTCATTCGAGTGCCTCTCGAACACCCTCCGACTGAATAATCATGTCGAATTGAGCCTATAGGTTATCTTCCCTTTCTTGAAGGGTCTCGACAAGGTTGACTTGGTCACCGCCACCTCGACTAAGCACTTTAAACGACGACAAGTCTCTTGGAGATATGCAACGTTGTTGTGGAGGACCACGTCGATGTCGAGGTTAACTCTCGTAAAGCAGGAGACCAATCGGAAGACGTGGTGGAGGAGGATATCAAGATAGCGGAAGGTGGCTTTCAACTGCTTTGGCAAATCATCGGACATAGGAGGGAGGACGTTGTTGGCACAGTGTCCTACAACATTTGCCAGCGTACGGCCGGTAAGGTGCTCATCTAGTATAGCCAGGTTGGGCATCAATGTCGATGACAAAAAAATAATAGGGAGCCATTTATTTGTGCTTGAGAGGCAAGAAAGACAAAGAAGATAGCCGGTCGGTGAAGTGCTCGTACAGGATTAATCTTGTAGCGAAGATCATTTTTATACAACAAGGAATACATCCGGCTCATAAGACGAAGAAACGCATCTGAGAGCCGAAACGATTGAAGGTGCACATCGGGGCGAGGAAGCATATCACAAACGGTTCTAACCACAAGCTGTCTGTGATACACAACTACCACAGACGGTTTATATTAATGAATGTCTGTGACTATCACATACGGCTCTAATTAAAAACTATCTGATATCTCAATTATCACAGACAATTCGTATTAATAACCATCTGTGAAATATCACATACGGTTATTAATTTCACATGCGGTTATTAAAAGAACCGTCTATAATAGTAATGTATCATAGACGGTACACGAAGCACGCTTCTAAAACTGTCTATGATAATTATAACACAGACAATTTGAGAAACTGTCTGTGATGAGGCGTCTAGTATAACCTTTTTTATAGTGGTGATTATATCTATATACACGTATTGTATTGATGTTTTGGGAGAAACGATATGATGCGGTATCAACGTATCGGTATCAATGTATTCGAGTAGCCTAACTCTGAAGTCCGAACACCCATTCTAAATATCCTGGTGCTGACAAATAACACAATATGATAAATTCATAAGCATGTATGGTGGTGATCATTTTGGCTTATTTTTGGTGGCTTATGGCTGAAAAGCATCATGGTGGTGAAAAAAACATCATGGTGATGAGTCTTATTTAACATAATTAAATTTTAAAAAAATTAAAAAATATAAAAAATATGTTAGCCCATCACAAACAACGCAAACGAATACGGCAAAAAAAGAACCGCAAAAAGCTCAAAAAGCCAAAAGTTCGAGAAAAGACGAAATTATAAATAGTAAAAAATAAGCCAGAAGCTAAAGCCGAAACGAGCGGGGCCATAATCGATTTATTGTGGAACTTTGTGAAATTAACAAATGATCGAGCTAGCGCAACCTCACCGACAAAAAATTGGTTGAAGCACAATTAATTCGATCAATTCAGCCATGAATACACACATTAGAATCAGTACGTAGTTAGTGAGATGTCCGTCTATTATAGTATCTGGAGTAGACCTTCTGGGGCCATGGGTATCTACGGATGAAGTTGTTGTTTGCGTTTTAATCCATGGAAATGCATGTAACTTTCTTGTCAACTTGTGAAAACAAACATCAGACAGTACAAAATTAAGGCGCATCATCAGATCGAGCAAAAGTATCGGGGGCAACGTAATGGGCTGCCGGTACCTACGCTGTACGTGACATTTAATATCTCATGTCCGAGAATTTATGAACTCCATCAGACACATATCAACCTAGTAGGCCCCGTATTAGCTTGCTTCACTACACTTCTGGCGTATCCGATGGAAAATTAATTACCAAAACCTGTATACTCCAGTAGTAGAAGAAAAGTCTCTTGATGGATTGATTATTGTAACATCCCTATTTCTGGAGATATTACTGTTTCCTACAACCGTACAAGAATGAACAATCGCAGAGAACTGTACCAGAGTGCGCACCACAACAACACAAGCTTACAACAAAAGAACCAGCTTTTATTACAAATATAGGGTTTAACAACCTGTTTTATACAACGGGTGCACAAGCCCAAACCATAGGTTACAACACAAAAACTCCCAGGCGGCTCGAGCGCGGCGGAGACCTAAGACCAATCATCCTCTTGACAGAAGGGCTCCTCAGGAACTCCATCTTCCACTGGGACGTCTTGTTTTTTTCTGATCTTCTGTTAAAATTGTTTAGCAAGTCATGAGTACCACCGTAACCAGTAAGCCACAAAGGTAATCCTGTCTTACTACTTGCAAGGATATTCACGGATGGGAATATACTGGTTTTATTACATTAAGGGGATGCAATTTTATTTGCAAACAAATAAAGTTAAAATATTTTCTCCTTAAGATCAGAGGGTTTTATCAGATAAAGGTTCACCATTAACAGATTAACAATATCTGAAATTTACTTATGCCTCGTTGTTGGAATCACCCATTTAACACAGCTTCATTAACCGGAAGCATAGCGTATTCGAATACCATTTGTTTCACTCTACAGAGCTGCCCTGCTTTACCCACAAGATTTCGTAATCCCGCGTCTGGCTTTAAGAAAACAAGGCTTTTCGCTGCTCAATTCTTTATATAGCCTCTACCTAGTAGGCCTCCCGATAAGCTCAGGCCACTCCTGACTTATCTTACCTACTATTGTGTGGCTCACATAATTGATAATCAAATCAATTGTTCAAATTCAAATAAAATAACCAACCTCCATATGGCCCTACTTAACCCCTTCCGTATGGACTCACACTTAGCCTCCAACCTGCTGTTGTAGAGGTTCAATCGAACTTGAGCAGCTACTAGATCAGGGTTGACACATCAACACTTGTGGTTGGGCGATCACTGTGTCTTTTACTTGGCACAAGGTTCTTGTCCTTATATTTTCACCTGAGGCAACCAACCACAACCTTCCACTGTGCTCAACAGCACTAACCATCACCATTCCAACCAGCCTCTCTCCTGAGGATTGGTCGTCGGTTTGGACCACTTTTGTGGTGCCCCACATTTAGACCCTCACCCCATATTCCTAAGGCAGAGTCGTGGGCTTGGACCACTTTTGTGGTGCTCCACATTCAGACTCCTACCTTAGTACCAGCTGTTAAACCCTATTAGCCAACGGCCAAGTCACTTAGCAGTATAAAATGTTGTATGAGATGATCATATGAGTATTTGTATAATATTTTAATTCTTACTAAGGTTGTCAAGGTGAATATGACCATCAATCAAGGCAGGGTATTTTTCAGTGGTGGGAGTAACTAATTAGCATGCCATTCTAACTATTTTATTTTAAGCAATTAATAATTCAAAACTACCCATAATGCAAATACATTAATTAAATAATGTAAATTCATGGGATTCTATATGATCAAAAACTTGTAACTTGCCTTGCTGATTAGAAATTTCGATAAATTCGTAAACTTGAGCGTCCGGCTCCGGATCTTGAACTGCATCTTCGGCGAAGTTGGAGGCTAACGCAAACACATAAATAACAATAAGTCCATGCTTGAATCTGATCAAGCTAGGAAAAATAATCTAATTAAAAAGGAGTAAAATGAATAAAACCTCAAATAAGGAAATTGGGAAGTGTTTGGATTTGTATTTGGCAAATTGTAGGAATTTGAATTTATAAAATTTGAATTGGTGGAATGAAGGAATTTGAGTTTGTGGAGTTGGAATTTACGAAATCTGAATTTGGTGAATTGGAGGTCAAATTTGACTTCAGGGTGTCGAACTGATCAAAAAGATGTTTTTTGGGATTTTCTGGAATTTTTTTGGGATTTTTAATGATTTTTCTAAATTTTTAATACGGGTGAACAGTGTTGCTACAGTACTGGCCACCCCCGAAGTGAACAGTGCAGCCCAGCCACTCTTTCTCACGCGGTCGAATGGGCCAGTCGGCCCACGGCCCACGCACGCGGATGGCGCGATTTCGCGCGCGCGAGCTCGGATGGAGAGACCGTGACGGCGTCGACGGCCAGGATTCAAATGGGTGTGGACGTTTGGATGAAACGGTATCGACGATCGAGATAAGGCCACGTCGCCCCCAGGAGTCGTCTTCAACCTCCAGACGCTTCTCCCGGCGGGAAAACAGGGTTCGCCGACTTCGGCGATACAGCAGCGACAACGCATCTGGGGAGGAATGGGTTTCATAGAGAGAAGCGGTTTGGACTTAGGAATCCATTTTGGCACTTTAGAGGGTGAGTGGATGGACGGCGATGGCTAGTGGCAGCCGGAAAGGCGACGGCCTTCACGGCGGCGCCATGGTCACTTAGAGGTGCTTTGGCCGAATTGAAAGGGTTTTAACCAACTAGGTAGTTTCAGGATTACCATGGTGGTGGTGATTTGGGCCGGGGATGGCCCAGTGAAGCTGGCCACGAGAGGGTCCCTTCGGCCAGCGACGACCTCAGCTGCCAGAGCTCCAGACGAACGCCCGAGCTTAGGTAAGTTCTCCACCATGTTTAGGAAGTAAAGGGGACTGTATTAGAGCACTGAATCGGAAAATAATTGAAAGGAGCTCGAGATTGCCGTTAGGGCTCACCGGGCGTAGGGAGACGACCGGCGGCGACACGGGCGATGGGAGCCGAATCGGTTGCTCTGGGAGGCTTGTGGGAGTGTCTGGAAGCGATCTACCGTGGCTAGGGGGGTTTACATCGAGCGTGGAGCGCTAGCCACAGAGAGGCGGTGCGGTCCCACGTGGGCGCGGGGAGGGAGAATGCTCTGGCATCGTGTAGAGAGGTAGAGAGGGAGGTGACACTGCAGCTCTGCGTGATTTGACGGGGCGGTTGACCCCTGTGAGAGGTGGAAGCAGCGAGAAGGGAATGAGCTGTGCAGCGGCAAGAGCGGGCGCGCAGGCGACGGCGCGTTGCGCGAGGCGGGATCAGAGGAAGGGTGCGGCTGACTGGTGGGACCGGCTGCGCAAAGATGACGCAGGGTAGGGGAGACGGCGCCACAATTTCGCGCGAGGGAGGAGGCGACACGTGCGACGGCGTTTGCGCAGAGGCGGTTCGGCGGTGGCACCAGCTCGGGAAGGCGCCAACATAGGGAGAAAGTGGAAATGACCAAAGCGGAAAGCGTATTTTCGCTGAGATTTGCCAAATTGGGAAGGATTTGAATTCAAGCAAAAATTCAAATAAAAGTTCAAATTTTTTTAATTTTTCAGGTTGTTTCAATTATCTTCTTGCAGGAAATAGCTAGTCACATCTCTCTGATCTCCTCTCTCCAAATGTAAACTACCTTGATAATGTTGCATCATGCACGTTATATATGAACTGGTTGCGTTGTTAAGGATGATTTGGAGATATGTGGAATTTGACTTGGACTTATTAAAATCCGATCCAAATTCTCTTGCACATGAGAGAGGTCGTTGGAGAGGGAGTACTATCGTGCAGCCACAAATAACAATACTGTGCTGACCATAAATAAATCAGCAGTATAAAGAAGCAAGCATCACGTATATATGGCAATACTATACGCTTGCCCTTCTGGGGCACAGATGTGCTAGCTTGTTACCTGATCGATTTATTGCCTCACATGCATGACGATTTGGCGAGCATGAATTAACGCAACGCAAATATCGATCGAGCTTGGTCGGAGAGGTCTACAGTATTAAGAATGCCAAGCGCGTCGGCAGATTTCACTGGCTGTTCTGTATTAATTGGAACAGTGGATGTTGCTGTCTTGTTGTTGAGCATCTCCCATTCCCACATCTCTCTCATTAAATAACTAGCCAATTTGATTAACAGCCTCACTATATACCACAGTAGCATATGTGTTTGAACTTTGAAGCAGTCGTCCATGACGCCGTGGGTCCGTCGGTTATTAATTTGCTGTTAATTCGTTGGGTTGGATCCTTGGACTCCTCTTCGATCTGCGTACAGGGTGTGCACCACGGCATGCACGAACGTTCGATCTACCGGCTAGCTAGCTACTGCATGCCATGAAGCCATGATCGATCGTTGCATGGTGTGGTACACTACTACTGGCTGGTCTTATATGGCGCAATTAAGCTGGCCAGCTTCGGTTTAATTTGCCCGTGGCTTCCTGTAAGACGTAACAGTCAAAGTTGGTGAGGATGTACTCGCAACGGGCCATGAGGATTTAACGATCGCGGACGGACATTCCGTCGTACAACAACACTCCATTAACCCTGCGTAGCTAACGCGACGACGCAGGTGTCAAGGAAGCCTTGTAAGGAATTATTAGGGCACCACAGAAATAATTCCAGTGCTGGGATCGAGCTCGCTCATCGATCAGATCAGATCATGCAGCATCCTGGTTCGAGGGCTCAGGAAGACTCAGGAGTATCTAGTGATGACGCGTGGCATCCATGGCCGTTAAGTGTGTGTCTGATCAGCAGATACTCTGCACTGCAGAATGTATATATATATCGAAGCATTAAGACCATGCACACATACCAATTAACCACGCATGCGTATGTTAAACACTTCGTGTGCATGTATGGCCAGGGGCGGATCCACAGTAGTTCATGGGTGTTCAACTGAACACCTAAATTTTTTGACAAAAAATCTAGTATATATGAGATATAATACATATATATATGTACAATTGGGCCAAATCAGCTGTTTACAGCCACAATTCGGCCCGAGAGGCCGAGAAAAACGCAGCAGCCCGCCAGGTCACCACCGCGCGTGAAGCCCAAGGTAATTTTTGTCCGCTGGCCGCCTATCCCGGTCTGGTCCCTCCCCGATCCCCATTGGCAAATCGCGGACTCTAACCCTAGCCTCGCCGCCCGCCCGCCTCCGCCACCGCTCCTGCCGCCCACCTCGCCTCGCCGCCGCCGCCCGCCCGCCGCCCACGCTCCGCTCCGCCGGCGACCGCGCCGCCGCCCGCCCACCTCCGCCGCCGCCGCCGCCCGCCCGCCCGCCGCCCGCCCGCCCGCTCCATGGCGCGCCTCGCCGCCCGCCTCGGGCTCGGCTGGTCTGGGCTCTCCGGCCTCGGGACTCGGCTCCGTGCCGTCTTGGCCGGGGCTGACGATCGGCGGCAACCTCCGCCTCCGGGCTCCGGCCTCCGCTCCGCCCAGATCCACGACTAGCGACCGCGACCGCAGCACCGCAGCAGCCACCAGCGCGCCTTGGCGGTTCGCCATCCGCTCCGCGCCTCTGCGGCAGCCCGCCGAGCCCGGCACGGCGGCACTGCAAGCCAGGTACTAATGATACATGTGTATGTACATCCCAGTTATTGTTCATTCATCTGTCAATTTATCCTCAATATTCCATTGCATCTATTGTTCTATTCATTCTGCTAACTCCACAAATTACTTCCAGTCCCCATTTAATCCCTAGATCCTAATTAGTGTCCCTAGATCCTAATTAGAAAAAAAAGTTCTAATGGCTGCCCTTCAAGTTTTATCTGTATTTATCTTTGCTCAATTAATATATTTTGACTAGTTTGCATATCAGTTCGGCAAGCTTCTCAAATAATGTGCAAATCTGGTACCTTTATAGTTCATAGCATTCCCATGAAAATGTTTGCTTAAAATGCAAGTATGGAACATATTGATTTATTACTAATTTTTACATTATTTAGACCTGTGCTTCCTCTTTAATAATGATATTCTGCAGTTGAGAATGCAGGCCAATTCATGATGCAGAAAGTAATAATTTTTGTTTGAAATGAATATTGACTCGTTAAGAAAGTCTGTGAAACATAGCTCTTACTTCATGGACATTCAGATTGTCACCCATTATATAATATTATTTAGTGATGGTTCAACTGTGAGGTCCTCAAATTGGGTCTTCTCTATTGATGTATTAGCATAAGAATGTTGATTACACTTCTCTATGTATCTGAACATTGTCTTCACTTGAAGGTATGCCCAATGCCCATGATGAGGAAGCAGCTGATGACCAAGAAGAGTCTGGATGGGAAGTATATCCATGGTGATGTCTTCCGGTTCCCCAAGAACAAGTCATTATTTTCGGCTGCTCTTGGCACAGGAACTCAACTGTTTGCTCTGTAAGTGCTGATCTTTTTCCCCATTTATACTAGCATCATATTTTGCATAATGTAAATTCTTCGTGCAGTTATTCCTTTTGACTTGCATATATCGTACGAACAATTGTATGTTAACTATTGCTAATGTAGATCATTATGTTTTGTACTGAAAAATATTTTACAACTTCGAACACCCATTCTAAAATTCTCGTCTCACATCGTGTATGGCTGCACAAGAACTCGACGTAACTGTTTGCCTCTGGTCCATGCTGAGAGCTGCCTAGGGCCTGCTCAATATAGCTTATGGCTTAAAGTTTAAGCTTATTTTTGTATTATTCATAATTTCATTTTTTTCAGAATTTTTGACTTTTTTTGAGTTTTTTGTCGGTTCTTTTTTCTCGTATTCGTTTATGTTGTCTCGTGATGGGCCAACATATTTTTATATTTTCATTTTTAAATTTAATTATGTTAAATAAGCCTCTTCATGTATGTTTTTTCTACCTATTTTCAACCATAAACTTTTAACTTTCAGTCGAATCGATCACCACCTAAAAAATGGAACGGCTGAAGAGTTAATTCCAACCATGTAAATCTTATGTATGCTACCTATACAACGTGAGTAGTACACACATAGCTTTAGGCATAGGTACGGTTGAGTCGGTCAGCTTAGGTCTACACGAAAATTATATACATGTGATGTGTGCCCCAGGGTTTGTAATTTTGTACCTTGTCCTTTGTGCAGAAGGAAATCAATATTTTGTCACATAATCCTGGGGTTGAGGGTGGATAAAGCTAGTTACATAAGTTACGGTGCTAGCTAGGTGCCGTGAGACATACTACTACAGCCTTGTTCTTTTTCTAGACATCCCTGGAGATCGGCCAGAGTAAGCAAGAGGTAACAGTACCCATCATATCACCACTGCTGTCACAAGCATAAGAACAAACAAGGTAGGTTAATGCGTGTTGTTCTAGTTTAATCCATGGGCAATGGAATCGCGAGTTCAGGAATATTGTATCTGCCAGGGTCGTCACCGATCGAGGCATTATAATATGGGCCTGCAAGGGGCCTAGGGATTGAGGATATATATATATATAGAGAGAGAGTAGCAGATTGTTTGAGGATTCTATTAACGGTCAAAATTGTTGCTATCGATGGTAGCAAAACTAGCCGCTAGCTGGTTGTGGGTCTGTTCCTAACGGTTTCTAAAATCAGCTTTTAATTTTTACTATAGTACCTAATTTTTAAACGGAGTATTTTTTAGATAGAGTCTACAAGTTAATTGTAGTACATATTAAAAGTCCAATATCTGTATCAACCAAAATCGCAAGCAAGTATCTCTCTGTACGTAATCTCTATCACAAACAGCTAAAATTCAAAAATTTTAGTCAAAAATCATAAGTGTCTGGCCCCTAAATAATGAAAAAACCTCAGAAAATCCATTGAGCATGCAAGTTAGATAATGGAGATACTCTGCCACTGACAAAACCAACAAGCCTAGTGTCTGGCCCCTAAATAATGAAAAGCTAGCACCTCAGAAAATCAGGCATTGAGCATGTCACTTATTGTATAACAGTGTCTAACCTTAAATTTCCTGAGGTGTCATTTAATTCCCAAATGAGTTGCCTGTTATCTATGGGGAGTAAAAATTCTTGGTAGCTGTTGATAGTAAATTCTTGGTAGTTCTTGATCAAGTACTTGAATCTAGGGTTTGTCTTTTTGTGTGATTTCTTATGTGCGAACCGTGCGTGGTGCTAATTGCTGTTAATTAACCAGTGCTGCTAGTACTACCTCACAGCAAAAGTGGACTTTTTTTTGCAAGATTACACGAGACCTTGCTGAACTACTGTCCTTCAATTCTACTGCACACTTAAAATTTGATAGCGAAAGTGCAAAAGACGAAACTGTTTTTCTTTTCTCATATGGAGCAAAAGAACTACTAAAAAACTAGCCTTGTAGCAGATGTCATGTGAATTCTTGAATGGTGCCCAATATTAAGGCTGAAGTTTGAAGGCAGCTCCTTGGATTCTTACTGCTATTGAGAACGGAGGCAGGCAGCGGTTTGGTGCTGAAATTGAGCTCTTTCTTGTTCCTTCCATGCTTCATGATTCATGAGATCTCCCTGTCTATCATCTCATTCGCTCATCCCTGATGCAATGCCATGATGAGCGTGAGGAGCAAGTCGCATGCCCTTCTTTGCTCTGCCAAAGATTTCTTTATCTCCTCAAGACTATGATGTCATGATGAACGTTAACAAGAAGAATCAACAGTCCAGATGATAATCGAACAAAAGATTGCGACCTCTTCTCTTGCCTTTTCCTTTTAATAGGACAGAAAATGGTCTGAAACTGAATCGTCCTGGAGTCTTTCATTTTGCTGAATGCACCAACCGTACCCTGTTTCCTTGTAGTTTACCTGCAATTCAAAATGAAAAGGCATTGACAAGAGCGTGTTTACATGGCGTCCTGATCAAATTAATCAGGGTGTTTCTTCATGCCATGTTCAGTGTAATGAATCCAAAAGCGTTCGGTTGAATCGAATTCTTGACTAGTGATACGGGATCTTATCCTAAACTGACAAGATAGCAGTTTCATGGAATGTGATTAACTGACGTGCAGCCGGCCAACGCTGCTTAGTCAATTACTTGATGCACGTCCAGAATAACACGTATCACACAAAATATAGATATATAACACGTGATATTACTTTTTGGAAAATGAAAAAAAATACAGTCGCAGTCGTAAATCTGAATTGGAGTTTACTAGTATTGGTTCCTTGTAAGGGTAGACACAAATCTAGGTGATATCTCGTGCGACCTAATTCTCGGTGACATCATTGCTCAAATGCTACCACATAAACCATGAGCTTTCCATACGTTTGGACCCATACGGAAAACCCAGGAGCCATGGTTGACTACGCTCTGTCCTGTTCGAAGTTGTTGGTCCCTGCAAGTTATATTCGGCTCCAGGTGACAACATTGCGATGCACATCTATCCTAATCCGATCGAAGCGATGGAAAGGAGAAACGGAAATTGAGTTCCTTTTGACAATTGGCAGGCAGAAATGTTAGTAGTAACATAGGTGATCGGCGTTACGCAAGGTTAGGGAAAAGGAGTCGGCGTTTCACTTCGCCATTTCCATCTCATATTTCTTCTTTTGTGCCGTGGATGCCAAGCTTGATCGAGGCTTATATGAGAACGTTGTTGGATACCTCGGAATAGAACTGGTCCCGGTTTCTGGTTGTAGCAGGCTGAAAGAGACTCGAGTTGCTAACCTAAACTGGTGTAATCCCACAAGTTCACGTTGAGCAAAATAGGCTAAGCCCACTTGTAGCCCAGTTTGACCGGCTAGTTCGTTGAATACGGCCCAACTATCGACTCCTCCAAGGTTGAGAGGTTATGTACTTATGTGGAGCTCGGTGAGCACACCGAGCAGAGTAGGATAGGGCGGTGCGGTTCTCGTGGATAATACAGTCTAAAGCGAGGGTTGTTATGCAAAATTCCTACCGCAACATAAAGTGCTGATCCATCTCAGCCGGAGATGGTTGATCCAGCGGATATCGAGGGTTCACAACGATCGTGACTTTTATCTGTGATCCTAACAGGAGGGTGTCCAAACGGTATTGTAACATAATGCAAGGGCTCTTACGCAAAGATCCATCGGGGAGTCGGGGGCACCCGCGCAACTCGAGCTTGGTCGTGTGATTTCGATCAAACGGTTCTCGTCGCAGCATCCTTCTGAAGTGGTCAATCTGGGCCGTGGGATCCCGATCGAACGCCAACCAGCAGGTTGCCTCTGGTCGTCGAATGGTTCTCGCGGCGCGGTGTACACGCCTCCCAGCGAACTGTTGAGAAGGAAATGGCGGCGACGGCGGCGGAGATGCTGGCGGAGGTGGAGGCGGCGGTGGCTGCGGCGTACAGGTCCGAGTGCCGTACACCCATTTGGGTCTGCATCTACAGAATTTGGGGGCGATGAATTGGGTGGCAAATGAAAGTTGTTTGCTAAGCATGAACATGAGAGCAATTCGATGCGATCGAGAAAAATAGAAATCACTAGATTATCCAGTGAAAGAATCATCCAGTCGATGCACGCATACATGTTTCTAGCTTGTCCTAGCTATTAAGCCCCTTACTTGACCAGCGTCTCTGTGATGCCGTAGGCCAAGTAGGACAGCATATTGGCATCCACGTTCTCCTGCGTCAGCGGGTTCTTCTTGGCGCTTCCCTCGAACAGCAGTATGTCGCAGTCGACGGGCACAATATGCGCCTGGAACAGCTTCTCTGCCGCCGCGCTGGCGCGCCCCGCGCGGATGTCGTCGAGGGCGCCCGCCACCGACTCGTTCATCCTCCTGTAGTAGCTGAGGCACTCGCTGAGGTTGTGAACTAGGTCGGCGAGGACGAGCACCGTGGAGGTGACGTTGGCCGCGGCGAGGTTGGCCGCGGCGGCGGCGAGCCCGCGCGCGTCCGTGGCGGAGGCGGCACCTGGGTCGGCCGAGAGGACACCCACGCACGTGTCATAGTCGGTATACATGCCCGTGGTGCCGTTGGACACCGCGGCGCATGTCGTGGCGATGGCGGATGAGGTGCCGACGGCGAGGCCGCGGGCGATGGCTGCCGCGAGGAAGAGCAGGGCGATCTGCTGCATCGGGGAGGAGCTCATAGTGCTTATGCGTCAGGTCCCTTGACGCACCGGCCGAGAGTCGTATCTTGCGCGATTTATGCGAGGGAACGGAGTCTTCCAAAGGAAGTGAAATCCTACATGAAATTCGATGGATTGCCCAAATCAATTATTTTGATGTCGTAATCCATTTTCGAGACAAATGAGCGGCATGTCTACTAATGGCACCGATCTGCTCAATTACCGAATGTCCTTCCTGATGCGGCACCAGTACATCCTACTATCTATCATTCACCGTTCATGTATTTGGGACCAAATCCACGTACAATTGGTACTACCCAAATGCAGTGACGGACTCAGAACGAAAATTTAAGGAGGCTAGTGGAAGAAAACTAACACCATCATCAATTGTTGGAAATCATATCCTGCAGCATCATCTCTTACCTAGTTTAGCACATACCATGTATAGCCTTTCTATATATAGATGCCTGCCTTGTATAGCCATTGTAATCCATATAAGAACAATGCAATACAGCGCCTGGTGTGCAAGGCGTCTTCCCCAATTCCTACAACTCTCTCTCTCAGTTTAACATGGTATCAGACCTTGGCCAAACTGGGCTTGCCACCTCCGAAGTTTATCTTCCCGGTGGGGAACTTTGAGAGCCTGCAGGCAGCACAGCTGCCTCACTGAACCTTTGTCATCATCTTCATCTTCCTCCTGCTTCTTTTGCCCACCTTCCTCAACAAATTCTTCTTGCTTGCTGGCTCCTTTCGCCTTATCGTGGCCGCACTTTGCGTCGCTGCCGCCCACCTTGTAGGCCTCCCAGAGCATGTCCATGTTGTCGCTCCACTCGACGACGGCGTGGTCGCGGTAGAGCTTGAAGCTGCATGCGCTGGGGGTCAGTGGCGGAGCCAAGATTTTGTGGGAGCGTAGACACTGACGTGACGCAAGGCCAAATATAGTTACTAAGCGCTAATAAATCTTTATACACATAACATAAGGAAAGTTGACAACCGAAATAGTTTTAAAATGGAACACACATTTGAATGTTTATAGATAAAAAGAAAAAACAAGATACGATAACAAGTACCTCGGTATGACATTATGAAAGTATCGATGAATCATCAACAAAAGTCCAATCAGATATCCAAAAGAGATTCTGCAAAAATATAGAAATATATATTAGTGTATCATAAAACATTAATTGTAATGTATTTGGTATTCACATTGAAGTGAAATAGATAAATGGAACATAACATATGAGAAATGTGCTAATCTTGAGTACGAGGCAAATTCATTTTCGAATCTTCATGGCTTGAAACCGTCGGGTAATGGTAACATCGGAAAGTGATTTAAATAGCTCCCACTCAGTGTAGCACACCATCATGTCATTGAGCCAATCATCGGTAATCTCGTTGCGCAATTTGGACTTGATAATTTTCATTACTGAAAAGGCTCTTTCAACAGATGCCGTTGACACAGACAATAGCAATGCTAACTCAATGAGTTTGTACACAAACGAAAAGACCAAATATTTTTCAGTTTGAACCATCTTTGTATCCAAACTTGCAAAAATCTCTACAAGTATGAAAGGAAGCATGCCTTCTCATGTGAAGAATGAAAGTCTCAAGTTGGTCCCTTATAATTGCACCATCATCATCAGAAAAATTTGCATCATATATGTCAGCAAGTCAAGCGAGCTTTCCGATGTCAAACTTGGAGAAAGAGATCTTTGGATCAAGACAGGAGAAGCATACTAATATCTCTGTAGATGCCTCAACAAACCGATGATTCATCTCAGCACAAATTTGGTCAATAACAACATAGAAAATCTCAACACGATAATAAAAAAGATTAGTGACAATATGCCCTTGAAGCCTTGAACGACCCATAATTGGTATTTCATCAAACATATTTGTCACTGGAATACCTTTGACAATGTAAAATTGTTGGACCTCATCCAAGAATTCATCCCATCCACTATCTCTCATGGTGGCCAACTGAGTTTTAACACCATCAATTAATTCCATGGCATGAACAATATTAATATCCTTTATTTGCAAGACATGTGAAACCTCATTTGTGATAGTAAGCAATCTTAACATAAGCCTCAAAATAAAAGCAAAATTGAAGGACTCCATTTTTTAATCAAACATATCGCTTGAGATGGTGCGCGGCCATCTCCATGGACCATGTCAAGCACCTCTATCATCGAGTTCCACATTTGGGTCAAACGAACTAAAGTTGTGTGATATGAACCCCATCTAGTATCCTCAGGTCTAGCAAGATTAGTTTCTTAATGCACACATCTTCTTGTAAATATCTCACCACTCTCAAGCCTTTCCAAAATACTTTTGTGATGGCTTTCCGTCAATGCATCCCTCCTCTTGCAAGATGCACTTGTTGTTGTCATAATCAAGGAGACATACTCGAAGAAATCATGAATAGACGAGCAACAATTAGCAACAGATACAACCACCAATTGCAATTGATGCACAAAGCAATGGACATAGAAAGCATAAGTGTTTTCATCTAGAATCTTTCTTTGTAAGATATTAAATTCACCTCTCATATTTGAAGCTCCATCATATCCTTGCCCTCAACCTTGAAATGAGTAACTTGTACTTGTCAAGAAGACCAACCAAAGCCTCCCTGAGTGCATCAAATGTAGTATCGGTGAAATGTTTAGAGCAAGAAATCGTTCCACAACCTTACCTTCATTATTCACATACCTACAACATAAAAATGCAATAAGATTCAATGGAACAACACATACAAGTGCATAGATGGAATAATGAATCAACCACTAGTCTACTAACCTTAACATTACCATCATTTGCTCTTTCACTGATATATCGCGTGACTCATCGATAAGCACGGAGAATTGTCTATCACCAATCTCTCCCATAATCATCTCGGTGATTTCTTGTGCACAACATCTTGCAAGATCCTTTTGAATTTGGGGTGCAGTCATTTGGCAATTTAAACCACTACGGTCAAAAGCATATCTCATATTTTCATTCTTATCTTTATACCAATCTATCATCTCTAAAAAGTTGCCTTTGTTTAAAGAGCTAGAAGATTCGTTATGGCCATGAAAGGCCATGCCTTATGCTATGAGAAATCTTGCACACTCTAGAGAAGAGGTCAAACGAATTTTATATAACTCTTCAGCTACTTGAGTTGCATTAGAGAACACACTTGACACACTTTGTCTTTGATTTTTTAAGTCATCATAGTGCTTGACACACTTGTTGTGAGCACTATTTACACCACCAACATGTTGAGGTAATGCTTTATACGCATGCTTCCAATCAGTAAACCATGTTTTGTTGAAGACATTATAACCAAAATGTTCTGCCCTTCCTTCTTGCTTAAAGAGGAAGCAATAGAAACAATATGTTGTATCTCGGGGCTCGCTATATTCTATCCAATCATACTTCTTATACCATGTTTGCGAAAAGCATCTTTTATTTTTGTAAGGAAATTTCACATTCAGTTGGGTTGGACTCTTCAATATGTATGATGTCCTAACTTGGTCTTGAGTATTAGGGGCATACTCATAAATTTGCTTCCTAAGACCAGGATCACTTACAATTTCATCTAAACTGAACTCCCTATTTGATTGTGGTTGTGGTCCTTGTGGACCTTCATCTTCTGGTTGTGGAGTTTGTGGTTGTGCTAAATTTGTGCTTCCATGAGTTTCAGTATTTCCAAGGCTTTTCGTATCAACCAAAAACCTCCTCATTTTCTAAAAATTGACAATTTACAATTCTTTTAAGCATCAGACATCACTGATAATACAAATGTATTTGGTATTCCAGTACCAATTTGTCATGAATTGATGAATAGAATAGCAATGCCAATGTTCACATAATCACATCTATGATCTATCCTAGATCTAGTAAGTAGCACCGATTTTTCATGGTTATAATTTCTAATTTTTTTTAAAAAAAGTACCAACTATGAACTTTCCATTCCATGAATACTTAAAGTCTTGAATAGCAATGTTCAGATTTCAGAATCTTTAGATAATTATAATAAGATACTCAGATGTGATGTTAGACTTAGATGTAAGATGTAACATGACTATTGATAATTGGCTCTAGCAATCTGCAGTCTACCAATGGCCAATGAGTAATTATGAATGGAAATACTATAGGATCAAGGATAACCAACTAGAGGGGTGGGTGAATAGGAGGTTCTAAAAATTTTCTTGCCTTCTAATTAATTTCTAGAATATTAATATGACAGAAATTTAAAGCAATTGAAACCTACATAATTCTAGTAAGTCTATGTCACTACAAGAATATATCTCTACAAGAGGCTCTAGCACAAGGCCCATGTTGAGTCGACTGGGGACTACATTAGTTGGTCATTGGTATTGGCGCCGCCTTCTCGTGATCGAGCTAGGCGGTGCCCCCCAGAAGTCATGCAGGGGGCTACTGTTGGCGCCGACTAGAACTGTTTGGTAAGTCACAAGTCGGCTGGTTTTTGGTTTTTGCTATAGTACCTAATTTTTAAACGGAGTATTTTCTCAAGACGGGGTCTACAAGTTAAACGTAGTACACGTTAAAAGCTCAACATCTGTACCAGCCAAAATCGTAAGTGAGTATCGGTCTCTCCGTAATCTGTACCATAAACAGACAAAATTCAAAAATTTCAGCCAAAAGCCATAAGCCGCAGCCAAAAAGAACAGACCCTAGAAGGCCCTAGTCCCCCACTGTTCGCCGTCGGTGAGCTGTGCGCGCCAGTCGGTCATTGCAAGGCATCTGCCCAAGCAAATGCTAATGAAGGTGCTCTCTTAAGTAGTGTAGCATCCCAAAATTTGGATGTTCAAAATATAAAAAATTTAAAACTTTTTAATGCATTTTGTTAATATCCGGATTTTTCTTGAATTTATTTGGGCCTTTTCTGGAGTTTGTGTTGTGCAACTTAATACAAGAAAAGAAACACAATAAATAGCAAAATTTAAATCTAGGGCAAATTGCATGAGCGATTGAAAGCAACAAGAAAAATGGAATTCAAATTCGGAACTCAAATTCAAATCCACAATCAAAATCGAAATCAAAATAAATCGGAAAAAAAACCTCAGACTCCAGGTTGGCCCAGCCGTTTCCTCCTTTTCTTTCTTTGTTTCTTCCCCTCGACCCGCGACCCGCACCCGCACCCGCACCCGCCTTAACGGTATTGCAACATAATGCAACGTAGTGCAAGGGCTCTTACGCAAAGATCCCTCGCGGGCACCAGCGCAACTGGAGTTTGGCCGTGTGATTTCGATCCAACGGTTCTCATCGCAGGATCCTTCGCTAAGTGGTCAATCTGGGCCGTGGGATCCCGATCGAACGCCAACCAGCAGGTTGCCTCTGGTCGTCGAATGGTTCTCGCGGCGCGGTGTACACGCCTCCCAGCGAACTGTTGAGAATGAAATGGCGGCGACGGCGGCGGAGATGCTGGCGGAGGTGGAGGCGGCGGTGGCGGCGACGTACGGGTCCGAGTGCCGTACACCCATTTGGGTCGGCATCTACATAATTTGGGGGCGATGAATTGGGTGGCAAATGAAAGTTGTTTGCTAAGCAAGAACATGAGAGCAATTCGTATGCGATCGAGAAAAATAGAAATCAACTAGATTACCCAGTGAAAGAATCATCCAGTCGATGCACGCATGTTGGAACTCACAAGTTGGGGAGAGGGGAGAGGTGAGCTTGATGGACTTCCGTGGAGAAAATTTCAGCAAGAATTGCTAAGGAGCAACTACTACTTCCATTATCTCTGATTCATCCTGAACTCATACAGACTCACCCACCCACAACGGAAGCTTACAAGCTTTGGGGCTACATTGCTTTCATTGCATAGCTCCTCTCTTACATAGGCGATTACAAGCATTTATATAGGATGAGGAATCGACTTACCACAGCAAGCAAACAACACATATTAACTCTTAGACAGCTTAACACAACTCAGTTTACAGCTGTTAATTAGCTTCACTCATAGTGACAAAACCTTGACCCGTCACTTTGACTACAGCTCAATACGTACTCATTCCTAGCATGGAGATGCATCTGGCATCTGCATATAACTAGTACTTTCCAATTCCATGGTCGGTTACTTTTTGTAGCTAGAGATAGCACACTTCCTGATATATCTAGAGTTTGCTATCACCTGAACCATCTGGTAAGTTTGCTATCACCTGAACCATCTGGTGTATTGCGTCTTGGATGGCAGCAAAACTGGTTGTGTTCAGACCTTGACAATACATAACTGTAGGTCAAAATTATTTCTAACAACGCAGACATGTTTCTGGCTTGTGCTAGCTATTAAGCCTGGTACTTGACCAGCGTCCCTGTGATGCCGTAGGCCAAGTAGGCCAGCGTCTTGGCGTCCAGGTTCTCCTGGCTCAGCGGGTTCTTCTTGGCGCTTCCCTCGAACAGCAGTATGTCGCAGTCGTCGGGCACACTATAGGCCTGGAGCAGCATCTCTTCCGCCGCGCTGGCGCGCCCCGCGCGGACGTCGTCGAGGGCGCCCGCCACCGACTCGTTCATCCCCCTGTAGTATTTGAGGCACTCGCTGAGGTTGTAAACTAGGTCGGCGAGGACGAGCACCGTGGACGTGACGTTGGCCGCGGTGAGGTTGGCCGCGGCGGCGGCGAGCCCGCGCGCGTCCGTGGCTGAGGCGGCACCCGGGTCGGCCGACAGGACACCCACGCACGTGTCATAGTTGTTATACATGCCCGTGGTGCCGTTGGACACGGCGGCACATGTAGTGGCGATGACGGATGAGGTGCCAGCTGCGAGGCCGGGGGCGATGGCTGCCGCGAGGAGGAGCAGGGCGATCTGCTGCATCCGGGAGTGTTGGGAATAGAACGAACAAGAACTACAAGTATGGAGTAGTAGTAGTACAGCTCAAGCTACTCACAAAATATTCAGTTTTCTACTACTTGATCTCTTACAGAGTTGTATTACAACGTAGCATCAAGTCTACTTATAAACTTCATGAACCGATTCAAGAATATGTAACTAAGCCAGCTAACTTATCCTTACACCTTATGATGACTATGTAACTCTATCCATTTAAACTGACTTATCCATATACTTCATGATGATTAAGTAACTCTATTCATTTTAACTTATTAGCTAAGAAACTTCATAATTAAGAAAGAAAAGAGCCAACATGTATAAAATTAGCAGCTCTCACTTTATCAAATTAAATTTGATTTTGTTGTCTCACGCATGAATGCATGTTTGTCACATCATCTATCTCTATGCAATATGGTGTTGTTAGTTAGGAGAGCAGAAACTGACGCACACTGGGTTAGGAGGAGCAGAAGCTAGGCACGCACCACAGGACAGGCAAGACACTTCGCCGATGACGGCGGGGAGATGGGTAGACATGGAAAGGAAGCACGGTAAAACAATTCCTACAGGCATAATGTCGTCCGAATCTCGCCCTCGCAAATGCTAATGAAGGTGCTCTCTTAAGTAGTGTAGCATCCCAAAATTTGGATGTTCAAAATATAAAAAATTTAAAACTTTTAATGCATTTTGTTAATATCCGATTTTTCTTGAATTTATTTGGGCCTTTTCTGGAGTTTGTGTTGTGCAACTTAATACAAGAAAAGAAACACAATAAATAGCAAAATTTAAATCTAGGGCAAATTGCATGAGCGATTGAAAGCAACAAGAAAATGGAATTCAAATTCGGAACTCAAATTCAAATCCACAATCAAAATCGAAATCAAAATAAATCGGAAAAAAAACCTCAGACTCCAGGTTGGCCCAGCCGTTTCCTCCTTTTTCTTTCTTTGTTTCTTCCCCCTCGACCCGCGACCCGCACCCGCACCCGCACCCGCCTTAACGGTATTGCAACATAATGCAACGTAGTGCAAGGGCTCTTACGCAAAGATCCCTCGCGGGCACCAGCGCAACTGGAGTTTGGCCGTGATTTCGATCCAACGGTTCTCATCGCAGGATCCTTCGCTAAGTGGTCAATCTGGGCCGTGGGATCCCGATCGAACGCCAACCAGCAGGTTGCCTCTGGTCGTCGAATGGTTCTCGCGGCGCGGTGTACACGCCTCCCAGCGAACTGTTGAGAATGAAATGGCGGCGACGGCGGCGGAGATGCTGGCGGAGGTGGAGGCGGCGGTGGCGGCGACGTACGGGTCCGAGTGCCGTACACCCATTTGGGTCGGCATCTACATAATTTGGGGGCGATGAATTGGGTGGCAAATGAAAGTTGTTTGCTAAGCAAGAACATGAGAGCAATTCGTATGCGATCGAGAAAAATAGAAATCAACTAGATTACCCAGTGAAAGAATCATCCAGTCGATGCACGCATGTTGGAACTCACAAGTTGGGGAGGGGAGATGAGCTTGATGGACTTCCGTGGAGAAAATTTCAGCAAGAATTGCTAAGGAGCAACTACTACTTCCATTAGCTCTGATTCATCCTGAACTCATACAGACTCACCCACCCACAACGGAAGCTTACAAGCTTTAAGGCTACATTGCTTTCATTGCATAGCTCCTCTCTTACATAGGGGATTACAAGCATTTATATAGGATGAGGAATCGACTTACCACAGCAAGCAAACAACACATATTAACTCTTAGACAGCTTAACACAACTCAGTTTACTGCTGTTAATTAGCTTCACTCATAGTGACAAAACCTTGACCCGTCACTTTGACTACAGCTCAATACGTACTCATTCCTAGCATGGAGATGCATCTGCATATAACTAGTACTTTCCAATTCCATGGCCGGTTACTTTTTGTAGCTAGAGATAGCACACTTCCTGATATATCTAGAGTTTGCTATCACCTGAACCATCTGGTAAGTTTGCTATCACCTGAACCATCTGGTGTATTGCGTCTTGGATGGCAGCAAAACTGGTTTTGTGTTCAGACCTTGACAATACGTAACTGTAGGTCAAAATTATTTCTAACAACGCAGACATGTTTCTGGCTTGTGCTAGCTATTAAGCCTGGTACTTGACCAGCGTCCCTGTGATGCCGTAGGCCAAGTAGGCCAGCGTCTTGGCGTCCAGGTTCTCCTGGCTCAGCGGGTTCTTCTTGGCGCTTCCTCGAACAGCAGTATGTCGCAGTCGTCGGGCACACTATAGGCCTGAGCAGCATCTCTTCCGCCGCGCTGGCGCGCCCCGCGCGGACGTCGTCGAGGGCGCCCGCCACCGACTCGTTCATCCCCCTGTAGTATTTGAGGCACTCGCTGAGGTTGTAAACTAGGTCGGCGAGGACGAGCACCGTGGACGTGACGTTGGCCGCGGTGAGGTTGGCCGCGGCGGCGGCGAGCCCGCGCGTCCGTGGCTGAGGCGGCACCGGGTCGGCCGACAGGACACCCACGCACGTGTCATAGTTGTTATACATGCCCGTGGTGCCGTTGGACACGGCGGCACATGTAGTGGCGATGACGGATGAGGTGCCAGCTGCGAGGCCGGGGGCGATGGCTGCCGCGAGGAGGAGCAGGGCGATCTGCTGCATCCGGGAGTGTTGGGAATAGAACGAACAAGAACTACAAGTATGGAGTAGTAGTAGTACAGCTCCAAGCTACTCACAAAATATTCAGTTTTTCTACTACTTGATCTCTTACAGAGTTGTATTACAACGTAGCATCAAGTCTACTTATAAACTTCATGAACCGATTCAAGAATATGTAACTAAGCCAGCTAACTTATCCTTACACCTTATGATGACTATGTAACTCTATCCATTTAAACTGACTTATCCATATACTTCATGATGATTAAGTAACTCTATTCATTTTAACTTATTAGCTAAGAAACTTCATAATTAAGAAAGAAAAGAGCCAACATGTATAAAATTAGCAGCTCTCACTTTATCAAATTAAATTTGATTTTGTTGTCTCACGCATGAATGCATGTTTGTCACATCATCTATCTCTATGCAATATGGTGTTGTTAGTTAGGAGAGCAGAAACTGACGCACACTGGGTTAGGAGGAGCAGAAGCTAGGCACGCACCACAGGACAGGCAAGACACTTCGCCGATGACGGCGGGGAGATGGGTAGACATGGAAAGGAAGCACGGTAAAACAATTCCTACAGGCATAATGTCGTCCGAATCAGTTAATGCAACTGCAATGCGATAAGTGGTGGAACGATCGAGGAAAAGGACACGGGTTGAAGGAGAAAGAAAATAGAGAAGAGAAGCTGGAAAAGTAGGATAGATAAGGTTAGAACAATAGTAGCTTCCTAAAAGAATACTTTTAACTAATGGCTTTATATAAATAATACGTTTCTATCACCCTAAGAATGTACTACGCTGGATGAAAAATTTTATACCAAAACTTCAATTAAGTTCCGCCAAGATGTATTTGGCTAGAAGTTTTTTATAATCGTAAAAGTCTATCTAATTACATGAAAACATCTCAAAGCTAATTTAATTATTAGTAAAATTGACTTATACTTAGGGAGAAAATTAAATAGTAGTACACAATCTATAACAAATTAGCTGCGTACATACGTAGATCACTCTGCAAGTTATTTTGATGTCGTAATCCATTTTTGAGACAAATAAGCGGCATCTCTATTAATGGCACAATGGCACAGATCTGGTCAATTACCGAATGTCCTTCCTGATGCGACACCAGTACATCCTACTATCTATCATTCATCGTTCATGCATTTGGCGGTTGGCGCGTGGCATGGTCAGGAAGGATCGGGGAGGCACGGTGTGGCTAGCACAGGGGATGCACTGGCTACCTCGGGCGAAGAAATGCGGTGGTCAAAAGTTGTCAGAGGGGGTTAGGTCGGCAAAGAGAGTAGGGAGTGCAGAGAGAGCAGGAAGGTCGGCGTGGCCATGGCCGGCGACTCTGACACGCGGCCAGAGCATTTATGAGGGGGTGCACGACTTCTGACAAATGGCGCAGGAGTGGCAGCGGTGAGGTGATGCGAGAAGGCGCGAAGCGGGTGGGAGTTGTCGGGTGGCGGCAAAATAGGGGCAACGGTGAATTGTTTTCGGATGATAAACAGTGCCGTCACAATTCTCTTCTGTTGAAGCAATGCCGGTGAGGATTGGTGACTTGGATGGCTGAGATTCGTGCTGAATTAGGTTAGGGATCAAAGGAAATCAAATCCAAAATGAAATTCCAAATTCTTTTGAAAGCTGGTTTTGTTTCAGTAACAATATAAAGGCAGTGCATGTGATGGTGATCGGTGGGTTTGGTGCTCCTCCGGGAAACACTGATCAGTCTCCCACTCTCCCGTAGCATCACTTACTATAATGGAAGTCCGAAAGACCTAGCTGTGCGTGAGCCTGTGATGTTTATCCATCCAAGAAGCAGGATATGAAAGAGAGAGAAAAACAATAATGGAAGGCAGGAAAAGGATGGAAAAAAATAGAGACAAGGATGCTAATGGGAGCAACAGGAGAGTAGGGGGTGAGCTAAAGAACGGGGAGGAGCGTGGAGAAGTGTGAGCTTGGGTCCAAAGGAAAGGAGCGCTCTGACAACGCCCATATGCTTTGGTTTGAGCACTACATTAAGTAGAGAGAAAGACAGTACCCCTAGTGGTGATGGCCATGATTCATGAGAGCTTGCGTAAAGCACATTAGTACTAGAAATGAGGTTGTTTGTAATCAAATTGTTTGGAATCTGTCGTTAAAACTGAAAGCTTCTGTACTGTTAAAGTGTCATGCAGGCTGTTCAGGCAGATGCATCATGCCACTTGCATATCAAACTCTTTTCTGCAATTTCCCATTATTATACCTGTGAATCTATCCGATTCCTCAATTGAAATTTTCTTGTAAACATTCTCAGGGCAGCAGCAATAATGCTTGCCTGTTTGGTTGGGTGGAGTGATCTCTGAAAGCAATACTGCATGAGGCAGACCCTTTGGCAGCCTGCCAATTTGAAGGGGCATATAATTTAATTTGCTGTCGCACCATCTCTTCATTGGCATCACACCGCCTCCTCTTTCCTGCAAGGAGGCCACTTTGTTCAGATCTCTTTGGTCTCTTCTTTCCTTAAAGCATGGGGAAATAAATACACACTGGGGCTGGGCATCAGATGGTGTGGTTTGGACTTAGGAGTGTCATTGGAATTTGGTTCTCTCTCACTTCCTACCTTTTTTTCCTTGAAAACGCTGAAGAGTTACGTACCATTCATTAAAAAGAAGACTAGTACAACGATAACCTAAAACCGAATTAAAGGTTTAAAGAAGGACCGGTGTAAGAACCACACCCGAAATCCTAACAAGACAAACGACCGTGACTAACACATCCCAACGACGAGGAGGCTATCATTACCTATAGGATCGTTGATAGCAATCAGAGGGGTGAATGATTGCAACGTATAATAAAAACTTTTTTCTCAATTTTTTGTCTTCTAATTTTTTAATCTGCAAAAACCAGAAATAACAAAAACAAAAAAACAGAATTTTTTCGATTTTATTGTAGCAATCATTGTAACATACTGTAGCAAATACTGCAACAATTTACTGTAGTAGTTACTGTAGTGCCGAGAAAAAAGTCCCAGTCGATCAGCGAAACAACGTTTTTCTTCAATATAGCAATCGATTTTTAATCAAAACTAATTTATATATGTAAACAAGAAAAATACCTAGATATAGATCAATGTATGATGAAATTATAGGAATCATAAAACAAAATAAATAATATATGCGAATTAAAAAACTCACAAACTTTAATTAACTAGTATAATACCCGTGCGTTGCTACGACAAAAAGCAAAAATCATAACACCACAAAGACGTTGAGCTATTGTCATTGAGCTCACCCTCATTGTGCCTCCATTGTCATACTCGGCCTATTTTGTCGGCCTCTTCCCCAACCGCCAAGCACCGCCACTGTGAACTCAGACACCACCTTGCACATGTTGACATTGTCAACACTTATGATCCTTTCTAGAATTTTAACTCCATTCAAATTATCTGCAACACAAAGATCAACATAATTATTTATCATTCCAAAAGAATTATATTAACCCATGTTCATTTAAATATAACTGGACATATAGACTACTTGAATTTAAAAAACATGCATATACATATACTCAGAAGCTTCCATTTTATCAACTGAAGTAGTCACAAACATATAGACATTTCATTGTATCGCCTGGTTTTCAACCATCCGATGCAAGCATCTCCTTGCAAAATTCTACACATTTATCACACTATGTGATGAATGTTCCCAAAACCTTCATACACAAACACCAAAGCAAAAATTACACTTCCATCATTGTTGAACCAAACAATAATGAGACACATGAAGCGGTTAGGCCATGATAATTTGTTCCTTCATGTAAGGCTCAATTAATCGCTAGAAACATAAAGGTTCATTTCAAACATTCATTACCCCGTCACGGTGACCACATATCCTTTCCACACCAAACTCCATGCCCACGAGACGCCAAAGAATAGTACCGCATATTCATCTCGAATCACGAGAACATAAGAAGAGAAGTTTAAGGATTAATGATATTGCATTATCTGAGTTAAATACAATATGAAATTTGCACTTAGTTACCCTCAATATGCACCCTCCTTGCACATTTTACTCAGCTGCATAAACATTCATCAAAGCATATTAGTACACTATAGGGAAACCTTAACATAGGTGAAGAAATAAATCCAATAAATTTTTACAAATCCACATTATAGTGCAATTGTGCAATTAAGCAATAGAGGTGCCTTCGATAAATTTATCTATGATCCATAACAAGGAAATAGTTGTACAGGGCAAAGAATTATCATTTCTACAAAAAAGGTGCGACGCAGCCCACAGAGGATCGCACCATAAAGCAAAAGGGTATATAGATTGAATTGAACTATCATAAATTGAAAGAGTTAAGAGCTACTACTGGATCAAAAAAAGGGGGTAAATGTGTGATGACTATATCAATATAAACCTTGTGGGCAGGAGGAAGCATTTTGAATGATCTATCATATCTCTTGACATCCCTTTCTGCGGAATCTTGATAGCTAGACTGCTCCCATGTAGTTATGTTGCATAGATATTATTTCATGTTCCAATTACAAGTGTATAGCTTCTCAATGTATAGTAATTTATGTATAGAAGCCTTTGTGCTTACTGCTTAGTGCTGATAGATTTGACTACTGTTATTTGATACACTCCTACTTGACAGGAAGAATTGAAAATCATCACCAAAAGCTAACGGTATGAAGTCCGGACATGTTTGTCGCAACTAAATTCATAAACAGTCTACCAAGAGGTCATAATTATAACTTTATAATAACCTATGGTCCTAAGTTCCTAATGATACAAATATTTGAACCACATGGATTAACAATTTTCTCATACAGGATCAAATCAGAACATATTCCGCATAAGCATGGCAATCAATATCTAAAATGCAACTAAGAGAAAACAATAGCATTAAGCACCGACAAAACAAAAGCTAAGTATATGCTTATTGAGACAAGTAACTTTCACAAAGATTTCAGCATTGCGAGATCAAGCACGAGAATCAGGCACGAGATCAAGCTTGTCAATGTTCACCACAATCGGCTCCACTTGCACATTTGATACTGATGACAGCTGTAACAATAAACAGAACAAACAAAAGTGAAAGATTATATAATTAACCAAAAGAATTTCATTAACAAAACCAACAAGTAGCAAATGCACAAGCAGTGACCAGCAGAATTCCCTAAAACTATAAAGCCAAAATTATAACTATAGATCTTCTTCTTCTCCTTTCTGAACATGGTTAACTCTAGATCGTAGACTTCAGTATGATGTGAACACAAGTGCGAAAATCACCCGACATGACCACCTGATCACAATGCAACATCCACGGGCACTCTAAACACTACAATTCTGAACAATGCGGAACATGAGGTCGTCCCCACAGGCCGAGGAGGACGCGGCGAGGACTTATGATCAACCTGTGAATCACGATTGGTCAGCATAAACATAGCATTACCATGCACTGCCAATTAAGAGAGTGGCATTGCACCTAGTTTGCTGTTGATCGAATTTCTTGCAAAGTCCCCCTTGCGCAACCGCCGCCGACCGCCGACGCCACATCGGAGGACGGTCAGAGGAGGGCGGCCTTGAGCGAGCGAGGAGGCCGGCGCGGATATCGGGTGGTGACGTGGGGAAGGAAGCGGCCTCGGCGACGGAGAGCGGGGAGAGCTTGGAGACGAAGAAGGCAGTGGGGCGGTTGTTGGGCCGACGCCAGATCTGTAGTTGGTGAAGTCCCCTGCCACCATCGCCGCCATATCGGAGGACAGGCAGAGGAGGCGGCCTTGGAGCGAGCGAGGGAGGCGACGCGGGAGAGGCGGTTGCTCACCACCCAAGACATGCTTGCCTCCTTATTTCCCGATCCGGTCAATCTAAGATCTGGACATGCGCTGCGTTCCCCGCAAATCACCGCCTCTCCTCCCTCCTCGTCAGATATCGCCTCATCCTTGCTTCGCTTGGTGCAACATACAAGGGAGGAGATGGCGGCGACGCTAAGGCAAGAGCTCCCCGGTGATACAGAAGACAGCGGGCGGTGCCGGGAGACGACAGGGATGGGGGAGCGGTGTGTGGAGGTGGCACAACACATTGCGCCGCCGCCTCGCCGGATCCGGCGACTGCGCCAGATCCCGTCATCACGCCGCCCACCCCAGATCCGGCGTGGGGTGGGGAGGAGGAGGGAGCGGAGAGGAGCGTGGAGGAGGAGGCAAGGGCGGCGGAGGAGCGGGGAGGAGGAGTCGGCGTGGGGGGGAGGAGGAGACGAGGCGGCGGTTTCGGTGGAGGAGGTGGCGGCTGCGGGAGGCGAGGCGGCGGTTTCGCGAGGAGGAGGCGGCAGTTCAGCGGAGGCGAGGGGAACGGTTTCGGCGGATGAGGCGAGGGCGCGACGATTTCTGCGGAAGAATGGAGGCAGCGTGGAGCGTATGGGCCCACGTGTCGGCGCAAGAAAGTGAGGGATTGGTCTGGAGGATGGACGGACTGTCACCAACTCTAATTTATTAAGTAGTAAAGAAAAACGAAGAAATCGTTCATCCTTCCATCCATCAGCATGCATGCAGCGTCTCTTTTTTTTTTCCTTTTTCCATCAAACCACGACGCCGCCGATCTGTTTTTTTTTTCACCCGTGCTCACGCAACAGAAAAACGCCACGACTCCTCACGGATCAATGATGACCACGTCGCGCACAAGACGCCAGTGGAAGACTTGCGTGTGCCTCGCTTTTTCTCGGAATAGTTCTATTTTTATTTCTGAATTATGGTGGTTATAAAATGCTCTTCTGCTACTCTTAAAATCTAGCATAAAATAGTCTCTTCAAAAGCCACACTTTTGATCACAATTTCTGTCCTCTTTTATGCAGTCTCCTGCGAATTCTATTCAATCTCTATTTAAAATCCTTAGCCAACTCATCCAACTAGACATAGGTTTTTTTTATCTCAACTAGACTTTTGGTCCACTAATTTTCAAGGGACCTGAAACCCTTCCTAACATGGATTTTCACACTCCCGACTTTTCTAACGCGTCACGTGTCGAAGCCTCCAGAACCACACCTCCATAGCTCCAACACGTATCATCCATCTCTGATCTCCATGCGCTCTAAACATGAGCCCACCATCTCGTATGACATCCTCGACCGTCTGGACCTCAGATCTCCCCATCATAGTCCCGGTTCTCCTCATCACCGACTATGATCGTCTCCATGCTAAACATGCACATGCAAAGACCAAAGAACATTCTTCCGGCACAAGTTCATCTCAACTTGACCAACACCGTCTATACGCACACACACGACACAACTCGCATAACAACGCTAAGCAATATTACCAAATATTCATCATCGTAAATTAACCATTGTCAATTATTCATCACCAAAATATCTTAGATCTAGCTACATGGTCTAACACTACTAAAGGACTAACATCGGCCAACTCACACACGGAAAGATGAAGAGGGGTAGGATCAAGTGGCCCAAGGCAACGCCTCCAAGGAGGGAACAACAGCGCCGAAAGCGTCGCCGTCGCCCGATCCAACAAGAACCAAACCTGAGATTTTCACCTCGGTACACCATCGCCTGCAGCGTGACCCTAACGCCCCATCGAACTCCAGCGCTCACCGTCTTCCGTGTGCTCGCCCGCGTCGACGCCATCGACCGCCTACAGCCCAGCACCAACGCCACCGTCACCGTTTTGCTCACACGCGCCGAATCCTGCGCCCACCCGAGCCATAGCCTCTGTGCCATGGCCGCCCGCGCACAAAGAAAAAGAGTTTGCGCTCGTAGGGTGCGGCGACGGCGGCGCGGGAGTCGGCGACGTATAGACGCAAGGAGGAGCGATCACGGATCCGGCCGCCTCCGTCTCCCTCCACATTAGAACCAACCATCGGCCCAGCCAGATCCGCTAGGAAGCGGGTAAATCCGGTCTGCGCCAGCAGCTCAAGCGGTTGCAGGACGATGATGTGCAGAGGAGGGCGGTAGGGAGAAGAAGGCCCCCGCCAAGCCCCGGCCCGGACAACTCCCCTCGCGTCACCTCCGCCCATCGGGTCTTCGATCTTGGTCAGATCCGCCACGGAGACGAACAGATCTGGCCCAACCCGCCCACTTGAACGGATGCGGAGGCTCCATCAGCCGCCTCCGGCTCCCTTGCGTCGCCTTTGACCGCCGGTTCCACGACGCCACTCCAATCCCAACCAGATCCGCTGAGGGGACGGGCAAATCTGGCCTACACCGCAAGCGTGAGTGGCTGCGGGAGGCCCGTCGGCGGCGAGGGGGAAATGCGGCGACGAAGGGGCTCTTCTTTGGGCAGCCAAGTCGCCTCTGAGTCGCCTGAGAGCACCTCAGGGGTAGGGGGGAGGGCGCTCACTTCCTACCTTTGTTTGTGCTCTGACCAATCTTACCACAGACTAGCCCCTCTTTCTTTGATTTGGTTTTAATTGCTTCCATTTGATCTTTTTGGTATTTAAGGATGTCACATGAAGTTTGCCTGATCCTGTTAGGGTCCCCTACACGGAACTGTGTAAATGGCCTTTGGATCTTTTGGATGGTGACGGGGAATTCTGATGTCCTTCGTTAATCAATGGCAGTGGTGAAAAAGGGTAATACGCGGCTTTGCCTCTGAATCGTTTTGACGAAGAAAACTATGAGCAACTTGTAACAGCTGGACGATGTGATTCGTAAGGTTGTGTGCTTCATGATCGCAGAATATTGACGTTGTGTAAATCGTTCGGCTAGTAGGCCTAGTGCGCCTTCATACTGAACTTGATGGTGATCTGCGTGTTCAGCTGCAGAATTTTGCAAGCCCCCGTGTCGTATTGAGGGTGGCAACAACCTCTGGTTGAGGTATCCAACTCATTTCTGAAGCCCCAACCTAATGGTCTCCATTTGATTGAGTTGATGAGCGATGATGAGAAAAATAAGCAATTGAGCAACCCGGCACCAGACTGCCCTTTCCCTTTTACATGAGAGCGAGGCTGGTATCTTGAGAAGTCCTTATCAGCAAACAGCACACTATGTATCTATCTCTCTCTTTTTCCAGGCTCAATGCCCCCAGACAGGAGTGACTTGATTTAATTCGGCTGTAGCTTCTGGCTAAAATAGCACTATATTGATGTTAGCTTTTTTTATATATTCAATTAAATAAAAATAAAGAAAAAATAAAAAATGAAAAAAACATTGTTATATCTCCACCGATAAAACAAAGAAAAAAGAGAGAAAAGAAAAAGAAAAAATCTTGATAAAAAACTACCAGAAAAACATTATTAACATCTCTACTGCAAACAAACGAGGTGAACAGGCAGCACAAGGCGGTGCCCGTTCTTTTAGGATATAGCATATAACTTTACTTATAATTTATTAATTTAATAAATCGTGATTATTGAGAAAAGTCAAAAAACACTCAAAAAACCAAAAAAAAAAATAAGACCCGCATCTTAAGGCACACGCATGGACGAGAAGCGTGTACAGATAGAGCGGGCGAAGACTGCACATGTTTTGGACCGTCTGACCATGAAATCAAAAAAAAAATATGTGAACCAATCTAAACAAGATTAAAGAGGCCAGGAGCTAGATGTGAACTGTCATGAGTCATGACCCAGACCCAGATCGATCAGACCATCAGGCCACTGCACCCACCAGGGCACCACTATGATCATCACGCCACGCTGCTGACTTTATCATGTGTGACATTGGAGGCACACTAGCAAAGCACACAGCTTATAGCAGTGGTGGAACCATATTGATGTATGGAGTGTAGTTGTACCTTTAAAATTTTATAAAAACTGATATATATATATATATATATATATATAGAAAAAATACATTCTACACCGGTGTAGTTACACCACCTCTAATATACCACCTAAACAAACTTGAAATACTCTTTTATCACTTTAGAACATTTGTATACTAATTGTAAGATACTCAATGTGAACCCACGAAAAACTTGTAAAGGAGTTCATAGTTTTAGCGAT